>CP137670.1:10123092-10156074 GCA_037976565.1 Mesocentrotus franciscanus | reverse complement strand
ACATCACAAGAATCCAGTATTGATGCTTAGAGCACAGTCTCATGGAGACAAGGGAGCTCATAAAGGTTTGTTCAGATCTATTTATGCCTCGTTAACCTGCCCCATTTTTTTTCGTACGCACACAGATGAAAGGCAACTGCACACAGCAAAGGTCTTTTGCCTATTCACTGAGCTCTATGTTTATAATACAAAATTTTGAAGCATATCACACTTAAATCATAAAAAACCTGCCTCAGTTTACCGTGTCACATCAGAAAGAAGCTTAAGAGAGTCCTGCTATGGATCACACCAACTGAAGGCAGAGGTGTATGTGAAGAGTGCTTTTGGCCCTCCCTTGCATCTGTAGTGGCTATCGCTACAATAGCCTGATCCATGGTCAACCGTTGTAATGAGATTAAGGTCACAGAATTCTTGATAGTATAACACTGGTAGTTGTGGGTTCTCATAGGGAATTAGATGTTCGGCTATAAACCTGATGACAGGTGTTATCAGTCACAGCTAGTGGACGACCAACATCCCTTCGGAAAGAGTCACCCACAAGCTGTTCGAAAGGATAGCTCGTAAAGAAAAGCCATGTTTATAAATGTTGACAGGAATTTGACAGGAACCGTTCCAATTTTCTTGCAGCTAGTTATCGATGGTACACTATATTGCACTGCTGCTGCTTGCAAGATTTGTAAACAAATCAACACCAAGTTTGATGGATGTGAAGCAATATGCCCGGAAACGGCAAATGTGGAACTTCTGGAAGGTGAGGTGGGACCACTTCACCAGTCTTGTAGATTCCAGATTTGACAATCTAACCTACCATGGGCCTACTCTACCCCAGTAACCTACATGGAAATGCCCCTACTCAGCTCTCCACTGTACGGCACAATTCTCTTAAGCTGATCCACCTGGATGATATGCACATAAGATAGTGACCCAACCGCCTTCTGGAAAGGTGCAGAGACTGCAGAGATCATAGGGAAGAGCCTGTAAAGAAATCAACCTTTAACTGTCTGATTATAGTACTAATGCGGAACTGTTCTATGACACATCCAAAAGGTATTTACCTGTGACAGCTTTGACGTCTATAATGCAGACATGGACAGACAAAGTGGACTTACCTGCTGGTTTTACAATCTCCAGGTGATGCTTTTTTTGCGGTTGCCACATCATCAAGTTCAGACAGCTGTCAACTGGTATGTGCGCCATCTCTTTCCATGGTCTATAGTGTTCTCTTCATCCAGATGGCCATGCAGATCCTATCCCAGTCCAGGACTTTCTCACTTATAGCCATGTGCCGAAAGATGGGAATTGCATGACCTTGTCCTGAGGCTTCATGGTGCGGTTCCTCACAATCAATCGTACCTCCAACTGCTGTTGTGTCCTCAAATCCAGTCATGGGAAGGAAAGGCCATGGTATCAGCTGTGAATTGGAGTGGTCCAAGGCTCATTACTGTCCTCTGCATTCTTTAACAGTTAGCAACCTGCCCTAGACCCACATATTGGAAGCATGGATTGCATTGCAGAATATCTGAATGCTACAGTCATGTGCTGTATAATCGTAGCAAGGATGTCTTTCACTTGTACACAAAGGAACCCCAATAATAGATGTCTGTTCCCTCCGAAGTGTCTTCCATGTCCCCCTACCTTGTGGTTAGGTTTGAAAGGCAACTTACCAACGACCTGTGCTGGGGTATCGATCGGCTGTATTGCCATGGATGCCAACTGCCAAGACAGTTCGCGAACTCTAACATCACACTTTTTGATAGTTTTTTGTCTATGAATGATCCTAAAAGCCTGTCTTTCATCACACCTTTCACCTTTTGAGATTGGCTAATTTGTTGGCACCAGAAGCAGAACCTGCCCTAGACCCACATGTATCATGGGTAGGAAAAGCCATGGTATCAGCTGTGATTTGGAGTAGTCCAAGGCTCATTACTGTCCTGTGCATTCTTTAACATTTAGCAACCTGCCCTAGACCCACATATTGGAAGCATGGACTGCATTGCAGAATATCTGAATGCTACAGTCATGTGCTGTATAATCTTAGCAAGGATGTCTTTTACTTGTACACAAAGGAACCCCAATCCTAGCTGTCTGTTCCCCCCGTAGTGTCTTCCATGCCCCCCATCTTGTAGTTAGGTTTGAAAGGCAACTTACCAACAACCTGTGCTGGGGTTCTCTAACTTGTATCCGATCGGCTGTATTGCCATAGATGCCAACTGCCAACTGCCAAGACAGTTCGTGAACCCTAACATCACACTTTTTTTTATAGTTTTCTGTCTATGAATGGTCCTTAAAGCCTGTCTTTCGTCACACCTTCCACCTTTTGAGATTGGCTAATTGTTGGCACTAAAGACATGTATCTGAAAATTGCAGTGCTGCCATCAGTCTTCAAGAGACAACTCCCACATTACTTGTTCACACAGTCGGAATAGAATTCTTGCACTATTCATTTCTGTTCATTTCAGTTGTCACTCTCGATTTGCACACTTACATTAACCTGCCTCATTATAGCATTTAATGTTTGAGTGTTCACCTGTATCCTTGCAGCTCTACTGAGGCATTCTTTTTTAATATCAAGCTCCCATTTATTTTAATGAATGAGTGCCGATCAATCTCTGACCATTGTGTCATCGTCTCAATACTCATGGTGCTGCAAATTTTATCATTTCACCTTCAAAATAAATAATTCCTGCTAGACTGCTTAACCAACCCTAAATTTTACAGTGGCACTTCAATCTGGCTTGGTGTTGAGTGGATCGTCGCCTGTCCATCTGCCAAACTTCAGATAGAGTGTGCTATCAAAAGCTAGAAATGGACTTGGATTTGCCCAGCTTTGAGTCAATGCCATGGTTACAACGAAACTTGCTTATGTGTCTGCTTAGTTACAGCTGGGTTCTAGACCAACTATGTCCTTTTGGCTTGTTGTGGTTGGTGTCTTTCACTCTTATTACCTCCCCCTTAACTGCTAGGAACTGTGAGGTGAATGTAGTACATGTGCAGGTGCTGTACGGCATGGTTCAGCCATTCATGGCTAAGTAAGGCAAGTTGTACAACATTTGCTGCTGCGACAATTGCTCTACGTTAATTTCCTACAATAGCCGCAATTCAAGACGGGACCTAACACTACCCGACTTCCATGTTAATCTCAAACCTAACTGACATGTAAAACCCATTAGTAACCCTAACTTAACTATATATATGGTTTTGATGAAATATAGCCCAACCAATTTTTTGGCCGGAGCAAATATTGCAGCACTGTTCAGCCAGCATTGTTTGGCTCCATGAAAGCACTGCAAGAAGCACATGCCATGTTTGCAATCAGTACAATAAGTACAGTTGTGACCTGCATTCAACAACTTGGCCAAATGCGTAAGACACAGGACATGACCAACAGTCTCCTGAAGCTGGTTGCATGCTGTTCTAGACCTGACAAAAGCTTGGAGGCTCCTGTGTTTAATGCAGGGGTTTTCTTTTAAATTTGCCATGGACCAGTTCCAGTAAAGTACATAGACAGTTTGACTGGGGCTTCAGAAATCATTTTATAGTTATGACAAATTGACAGGTCATGAAGCGGTGGTATAATTTTTTGTTTTGTTTCGTCTTGCCTTCCTTTATGAGAGCTCATCTTCACACATAACTGGATTGCAGGTAGTAGGATTTTTTTTTACTGAAACATCAACTTCTGAGAAACCTGTTAAGGGGATTCCCAGATTTTTGTAAGAACTCCAAGGTGTATAGATCCCTGCTAGCATCTCAAGAAATCAAAAGTTTGTCCACATCCCATTGAAATGCATATATTAATTCACAGTGCAAGTTTCAGTGGGTTGTTCATTGATTCAGGTATCAACAGATAATTGTTGACAGCTGGTCACACCAGTCCCTCGGTGAGGACTTAAAGCCGTCGGTCCTCTGGTTGCTTACTTACAAGCATACACATGCTTTCTTAGCAGTCAGGTAAAACAAACCATCAAACCAAACCAAACATCAGCATTCCCTTTAAAGATACGATGTCCCTTTTGCAGCCAACATCAAATTCTGTAGAACTTTGCTGGAATTATGATTATGTCATGTATGTCCTATCTGTGAAATTTAAACGTTAGCAGTGTCCTAATATTCAAATTATGCAAGGAAACCTGTTTACTTGCTAGACTTCACTGTCAGACACTATTGAGTGACTGACTGGCTTTTTCATCTTTGGTAATAACATACATAAAATGAGCTGTAAAGGGTACATGAGCATTTGTCTACATCAATAACCCACTTCTTGTAATGGCCAAAATTAAACTGATTGAATCTTTGCGCAGCATAAAACGTACGACCATTCGGTACAATGGTCTGAAAAATCAGACTATTACTTACTGGCTCTATAGCTCCTAAGTCGATTCGACAACTAATAGTCGTTATTTTCCCACTTAAAGACATTTTCAAGCCACTTATTTTTAGGGAAGTTCTAAATTAGTATTGTCTTTCAAATGCCGTTGGAATTTAACCTTTTCATTTTTTTGGCCTGCAAATGGGACATAGTACCTTTGAGGAGAGTCCCAAATAGGCCAATAAAATATCTTCGCTGCTGCTCAGATGATGTTATCACTAAAGCCACTTATCTATTAAAAACAAAAGTAACTAAACATTTCTAACTCTTGTAATAGAAGAATTTTGAAGAGCACACATGGTAGTGGTATAAAAGTGTACACTTATATTGGAGCAAAGAATCATAATGGATATATGAGACACTACCTAGAATTCTGTGTCCTTGAGCCAGTGTCTTGATCTAGAGCTTGTTGGACCATTTTTTATCACATTTTCCTGTTGGGTGCTACATGTACTGGGATGAGCCATTTGGCAACATGTATATCATTTAACTCACAGATTACACTCTTTCAATGTGGTATGCTGGAGCTGGCCAATAATAATGTTAAGTGGATTTATATAGCGCCTAATACGAAATACCGTCTCTAAGCTCTTTATAGATACTATTACCCTGGTCATTGGATTCATTAACGCACAATGTGCACCATCTCCAGTTCTCCACTCCCTGGGAAGTATTCCTACCATATGGTCATGGTGCCGCAGCACTAATGTCCTTTGGCAAGACATTAATCTACAATTGCCACACTCCACCCAGGTGAGGTACATGTAAATGGGTACCTGGCAGGAATTACTTCGAAAAAGGGAAATGATTTAAAATCGCCCCTGTTACACTTGCTGCATGACTACAAGCGGCCGTATTCATTCGTATTCATTGTGAGCATGCGCGAGTGCGCTGAATCTCTGTAAAAATCGTATACACAAATGCGGTTCAAAATAACTCTATCCATACCTTACCATGTCGTGCATACGTAAAGTCCTGTAAATTTACGCAGGTGCGAAACGTAGCGTAGGGACCGAGTTTTTGGTGGTCGAGTTTGTTTTGACTTTTGATGGATCATTAGCTGAAACTAGACGATTCGCTAAACGGTTACACTTCATGCATTGTAGGCCATAGGCATAGCGGAACATAGGAAATTGCAATCTATTTCCATCATGATTGTCGCGATTTGTATATAGTGTTTGTGAATAGAGGCGTGAAATCAAAGCTTTGATTATTCTGACCCTTTTACTGAATTTTGATTATCATTTTTCAAAGTAAAGTTTTCACAAGAAAATCAGAGAAAATCATCGTGACGGTTCAGTTGCAGGCTGACCGGAGACCATGCACAGCGCTAGCAGTGCCACACTGCCACTGCTGTCGGAACCGAGAGAGTCGAAGAGACTCTGTGTGGAATCGACTGCACTCACTCTAGCATAGCTAGTGTAGCTATACAAAATTTGCGTCCAGCCACCTCACAAAACTTTGAAATTGATGTCTGTTTTACATCAATATTGCCGCGATTTCAATATAGTTTCGTGAATAGAAGTATGAACTCAAAGCTTAGATTGTGATTATTTTGGCCATGTATACTGAATTTTGATAATCATTTTTCAAAGTGAAGCTTTCACAAGAAAATCAGGCAGGCATTTAAAAACAGTACATAGTATGACTCATCAAATCAATGCATTGAAAGTTATTTATTTAACTTGATAAATTGTTTCTTTATGAATGGGTAATTAATTGTAATATTATATACCGGTAATATATTGTAAATATGAAGCCCAAAACCTTTATCAAAGATATAAGCCAGTAAGCCTACTTTATAAACTTAACAAATTGTATCCTTTTATGAATTAATGAAAAAAGTAGCCCCTGTAAAAAGTAGCCCCCGAAAGTTGAAAAAGAAGCCCCCGAAAATTTCCCAAAAATTGGATATGGAGCCCCCGAAATAAAAATATGAATTTTTTCACTGTTTCACATAATCTAAAGCAGAGGCAATTCAGTAAAACTGGTCTTCCATGGAGCACTGTGATACATATAACAAATGCAAACAAAAGAATAAAATACAAATTAAGAACATTTTACAACTTGACAACATCAGCAATAGGGACAACATTTCTACATAATGTATAAGAGAAACTGAATGTATTATACAACAGTTGAACAAAAAGAAGAAGGAGAAGAGATAGAAGAAAGATATTTCATCTATTCTTTTTCAACGTACGACCATTCGGTACAAGGAAAGATATTTCATCTATGCTTCTGGATTCAAACAATTAAAAACAATTTTCTTCTACAAGTAGTAACCAAAATCTTGGAGAATTTATGACCTTTATAGGTTCTTTATGTAGTTCAAACCTAGCAGATTGTTAAAGATATTACCGGTATGTCCCTTTTGCAGCCAACATCAAATTCTGTAGAACTTTCTAGGAATTATGAATATGTCATGTATGTCCTATCTGTGAAATTTATACGTTGGTAGTGTCCTAGTATTCAAATTTATTTTCTATTTATTATCTAGACTTAAATGTCGATTGGACAACTAATGGTCATTTTCAAGCCCTTCTGTTTTGAGGGAAGTTCTAAATTAGTATTGTCTTTCAAATGCTGTTGGAATTTAACCTTTTCATTTTTTTGGCCTGCAAATGGTTAAGGTACTATGTCCCATTTGCAGGCCAAAAAAATGAAAAGGTTAAATTACTATGTCCCATTTGCAGGCCCAAAAAATGAAAAGGTTAAATTCCAACGGCATTTGAAAGACAATACTAATTTAGAACTTCCCTAAAAAAAGGGCTTGAAAATGTCTTTAAGTGGGAAAATAACGACTATTAGTTGTCGAATCGACTTAGGAGCTATAGAGCCAGTAAGTAATAGTCTGATTTTCAGACCATTGTACCGAATGGTCGTACGTTTATGCTGCGCAAAGATTCAATCAGTTTAATTTTGGCCATTACAAGAAGTGGGTTATTGATGTAGACAAATGCTCATGTACCCTTTACAGCTCATTTTATGTATGTTATTACCAAAGATGAAAAAGCCAGTCAGTCACTCAATAGTGTCTGACAGTGAAGTCTAGCAAGTAAACAGGTTTCCTTGCATAATATGAATATTAGGACCAACTGCTAACGTTTAAATTTCACAGATAGGACATGCATGACAAATTCATAATTCCTGCAAAGTTCTACAGAATTTGATGTTGGCTGCAAAAGGGACATAGTATCTTTAAGGCATAGGCCCTTCGTAGAACATGGATTATTTCACACACATCATTGGTTTCTACTTTTGTCTTATTAATGCATTCACCCTTGTATTAGGCCTTTTCATGTTCAAAAGAATTACCATACGGGTGTTCTGAGGAATTCTGCAAGTTTTATGCAAGATAGATGCCAAACAAACCAGGGTTAGGAAGATTAGTGACTAACACAACAAGGATTAGCCTTTAATCTTGTCTTTGTACTCAATGGGCCAACTGAAAGTCTGGATACACTGTCATTCTCTGATTCTTAGAAACAAATGTTAAATCGTGACAGTTAAAGAGAATGTTGAGAGGTAATGATAATAATAATATTTATATATAGTGCTTAATACATTGACAATGTCTCTTTACATTTACAAATATATTTTTTACCCCGGTCATCGGATTCAGGCTTGCATGCTCCCACACAATGTATGCACATTGCCACTAGGACACTATTTGCCACATTCTCCACCCCCTGGGGAGCATTCCAGCCAGGTGCTCTTTTTTAGACGCTCACAGTGCTGAGCAAACAACATTAATGTTTGCATCCTACCAGGTACCCATCTAACACCTGAATGGACAGTGGCAATTGTAGATTATCATCTTGCCAGGTAGCATAGAGGAAGCAATCTGTGAGCTTGCTCTTTTTTTTATGTCAGATTAGATGAATACATGAAGCGCGTACTTTAAGGAAACCTCATCCCAAGAAATAACTTAACTTATTCTGAGAGATTCATTATACATGTATCTTGCCCATTAATATACACGATTCCCCATCAAAGTGTATGAGAGAGGCATAAATATTGTACAGTTTCTCAGCATGACATGGGCATCGCCATTTTCTTGATAATGTGACTAGGCTCGAGAACCGAGCAGTCGACTCCCATTCATTCAGAGTCGAGAGTACTTGAGCCTCGCGATTCCACGGTTCTCAAGAGTCTGTTTTAAGGTAATGTATAAGAGCCTTGGAATCGGCTCCATATTGTACTTTCACTGCGATTATGCTCTGCAAATTCAAAGCCAGCCTGCAGCAAGCAAAATATTAATGCACTTTGGTTTGATAATGGTGCGTTCAAGCGATTTTTTGAAGCTAGAATCACAAACATGAATCACAATTCAAAATGCCGATACAAAACACTGTTACTGCGGGAGATCGTTCAAGCGATTTTCCATCAACGATGATTCTCGCTCATTTCAAGCCCACCCAGGAAGAAGAGAAATATGTAGCAATAATATATATAATAGATAATGACGTCATAGAATCATGATTGAGATCTCTGTTCATTCAAGCGAATTTTAGCGACCGTGATTCTGCAGAATCATGATCAAAAACACATCTTTTTCAGCGTTTCATGTTTGTGTTTTTAAACACGTTTATTTTTACGACCATCGCTTGAACGCAACCGTGTTTTAAACTAAACGTCTTTGAAAACCATGATTCTAGGGTGAAAAAGTGTCGATTGAACGCACCCTAAATCCATGCAAAGTGTGTGTTGTGTGTAATGTGTGTAAATCGCAGGAAATAGCCCAGACAGCAGTGGTATGCTAAAGGAGAATCCAAGATAAACAAGGTAATCTACCAGCAGCCGCATGAGATCCAAGAAGTGAGAAGGAGAGAGAGAGAGAGAGCTACATGCGACATGTAGTTGAAAAAGGAAGGGAGGGAAGGGTGCTCGATTAATGACGATCCGATTATAGTATTAAAAAAGAAAAGAATGAAACAATACAATCAATGTCGGATTGAAAATTATGGACTCGCTTAAATATGAATTAAAAAATAAACCTGAAAATGAAAGTGTAATAAGTCAATAAATAACTACAGTAATAATAAAAATACCCAGAAAGCTGACGAATGAACCAACGACAAAAAGGTATATACAAAGTAATTCCTTTTTTACGTGCATGATTGACCTCAATATAATTACTGCAAGATCAAGGAAGTACAAAAGAAAGTCAGCTGGAATCGATTCCAAGCACTGAAACTGGGAACCGAAGTTGGTCCTTGTCAACAAGAGATGTGAGGTCGTTTAAAAAGTAAATGTACCGGTACTCAAATTTATGGATGCTTCCTTCACAGGTGTGTGTGGTGATGAAGCATTTCATTCACCTGTTATTATCCTTTGTACTACAGTTGCCAGAATGCAAAATGCATAAATAAGTTGGTGCTCTTCTGGGTTGAAGGTTTCTCATAAATGAAATATATATGAAAACTATATTTTAGTATTTTTCAAATGGATTAGTTACAATTGTTCCCAATTATGATTTTAATTTTCTCAGTTATGATCTTTCCTCATTGAAAGTAAAAGTTTTGTTATTGATTTCAAAAAATCTTTCCAACTAAAGTATGCTGCATGATACATGTACGACTTCAACTGGTACATCATATTTTCAAGAAAATGGCTGCGCCCATGTCATGCTAAAAGGCATCACATCATGCCAAGATTATCTTCATTTATATATCTCTTGTACATTTTCGTAAACAATATTGTACATCAAAGGGCAGGAATACATTTCATTTTCAGAATACCTACACTTATTCTTTAGGGTGAGGTTTCCTTTAAATTTAATACAGGTTAAGATGGAATGAATATTTGAATATGAGCCAAATTATTTTCTAATGCTGTGAAATTTTCTTTTTCTTTTATCTCCAGGAATTAGGACTAACAAGATGGATCAAACTTTAAAGCAGGAGCCCCTGTTTAAAGGAGAAGGAGGTGAAATTGGTGATACGGGAGGTTTTTCAATTTCCTTATTTCCCATCAGTATAAAAAAAGAGGACAGCACCTGTCATTCAGACAACACAGTGGCTAGACCAAGTATCAATCCTACTCAAGAGAATCTTGGGTTGGCCAGATCAGAAGGTGTCACAAGTAGCCATAAACTGCAAGCCCCTGAACGTGAAGATGATGAACCAGAAGAGAGCTTATCAGATGAAGGTATTGGTCGGTCCCCTGCTACATATGAAAATGTCATTCAGTCACAATCTGAGGAGGAAGCAGGAACATCTTCAGTTAGTGAGCCAGACACCAGGAAAGGTTTATTATTGGACACTCTAGATAAGCCAATATTTTTCTGTGATGTTTGTGGTATGGCATTCACTGAAGAGAACCACCTCGCCCGTCACATGCAAAAACACACATTTATTTGTCATTTTTGCAGCAAGCAATTTTCATCAGACTTTGAGTTGTTACAGCACGAAGATGTTCATAAGAAGGGTCAAGAACACTGCTGCAAAGAATGCGATATTATCTTTGAGAGCAAGGCTGCTTTGGAGGAACATTATGGAGAACATATGTATGCCTGCTCCCTGTGTCCGAAGACCTTCACCAACAATACTGCATTGTTGAACCATGAAACTGGCCACCAAGATCCAAAACTTAATTGCAATGATTGCGGGAAGACTTTTAATCGCTTGAGTAATCTTAAGGTTCATAAACAAAAACACTGCAGAGGAGAAAACCAGTTCAGCAGGAACCTAAATGAAGGGCCAAGAGGCAGCATTAGTCACAGGAGTGTCGAGGAGACCCCTGTACAGACAGATGGAGAAGACAATGAGACAGGGAATTCGGCTGAAGATGATGATTTCTGGGAACAGGATGATATGGCTTTTCCAGTGAAAAATGCTGTTGCACCAAAGTTGGGTAGTGATATGTATTTTCATTGCCTTGATTGCCCTAAAGCATTCAGCAACAGTGAAGACTTTGCAAAGCATAAGCTCAATCATCAAGGAAATTATGGGTCCATGACGAATAGTACTACTACTCGATCAAAAGCTCATGAAGGTCTAGAAACTTCAACATATGGCAATGGATTTGAATGCAAAGACTGTAGAACAACTTACCCTTCTTTAGCAGCTCTGCAAAATCATCTTTTAAAGCACATATATCCATGTGATCTGTGTGATAGAACCTTCACAAATTTAAGACAATTTAAGAGACACGTGAATAGTCATAACCCAATCTACCCATGCCCTCATTGTCAGCGACAGTTTAAAAAACGATATTACCTAAAGGTTCATGTGGCTAAAGTACACGGGCCTATTGAAAAAGATGGAGCTGGCAAGCGTGGCACAGGCTCAACTGAGACTCTCCTAAAGGATACCAAAGAACCCCCATCCCCTGTGCAACCAAGCTCCTGTGAATCCCTGCTGAAAACACAGATTGGGATGAAACATTCTCTTAGGCTCAAGTGCAGGATATGTGGGAAATCATATGCTAGGAAGTGTGACCTGACAAGGCACATGAATCGTGGGAAGCATACTCAACCTCGTCTGCAGACCAGCAGTGGCTTAAAAGTGGAAACACCAAGCCATCAACAGCAATCAATTAGTAATGGACATGCTAAGTCACCATCTTTAAGTGCAACATTTAAAGGTATTATTCGTCCAAAGACAATCTCAAAACAGTCCAAAATGATCATGCACAGGAATTCGGGGAAGCATGGAAATGATGGTTCGGTGCAAGATAGCAAGATGAGAGAACCACCCACCACAGAATTCCGATGCAAGTTCTGTTCAAAGATCTTTGCCGAGAAGCGATATCTTACTGACCACACAAAACGAAAACATCAAGAGATTAACCATGAAACCAAAGTTGAAATGCTTGAGAAGTCTAAAAGTTTAGTATTTCAATGTAGAAGGTGTCCAAAAAGATTTCACAGAAAGTCTGACCTCACAATGCACATAAAGCGAGGAAAGCACCAAGCTACCTCCCAGAAAGGCAAAGGAGTAAGTTCAAGTTCAAACTTAAGATGCAAGATTTGCTCCAAGACATTCTCAAGCCAATATCACCTATCTGTGCACAGGACACTTGAAAAGCATGATAGCATCAGTGTAATCCAGTGCAGTATATGTTCAACGATCTTTAAACAAAAGAGATATCTCACAGATCACATGAAGCGGAAGCATCCAGGGCTTGGAATAAACATCACAAAAGCAAAAGGACCAAAGAATTTGGATGGTTCAGAAATCCAGTCGAAGAGAAAGAGTAACATTTCTATTCACATAGGGCATGGAAAGCATGAAAATGTCCACCAGCAAGGAAAAAATGCCATGGTAGGTTCAGAGTTAGGAGGGCTTCCAAAGGATTTCAAGTGTAGTGAATGTCCAAAAGCATATGGCACTTTAGGTCACCTTCAAAGGCACAGAAAAAAAAATCATCAAGACAGCAGAATGACTGAAATGCTAAAGAAGTCTCAAGGAACAAAGTTCCATGGCAGGAAATGTCCTAAAACATTTCGTAGAAAGTCTGACCTCACAATTCATATGAAGCAAGGAAAGCACCAAGCCACCTCCCAGAATGGCAAAGGGGCAATCAAAGAGTCTGAGACAGGAAGACTTCAAGACTACAAGTGCAGGATATGTGGAAAAATATTTGCTAGGAAGTGCGATCTGACAGGGCACATGTATCGTGGGAAGCATAATCGACCTCGTCTACAGACCAGCAGTGGCTTAAAAGTGGAAACACCAAGCCATCAACAGCAATCAAGTAGTAATGGACATGCTAAGTCACCATCTTTAAGTGCAACAGTTAAAGGTAATGTTCGTTCAAAGACAATCTCAAAACGGTCCAAACTGATCATGCACAGGAATTCGGGGAAGCGTGGAAATTATGGTTCAGTGCAAGATAGCAAGATGAGAGAACCACCCACCTCAGAATTCCAATGCAAGTTCTGTTCAAAGATCTTTGCCAAGAAGCGATATCTTACTGACCACACAAAACGAAAACATCAAGAGATGAACAATGTAACCAAAGTTGAAGTGCTTGAGAAGTCTAAAAGTTTGGTATTTCAATGTAGAAGGTGTCCAAAAAGATTTCACAGAAAGTCTGACCTCACAATGCACATGAAGCGAGGAAAGCACCAAGCCACCTCCCAGAAAGGCAAAGGAGTAAGTTCAAGTTCAAACTTAAGATGCAAGATTTGCTCCAAGACATTCTCAAGCCAATATCGCCTTTCTGTGCACATGGCACTTGGGAAGCATGATAACAGCAGTGTAACCCAGTGCAGTATATGTTCAACGATCTTTAAACAAAAGAGATATCTCACAGATCACATGAGGCGGAAGCATCCAGGGCTTAGAATCAACATCACAAAAGCAAAAGGACCTAAGAATTCGGATGGTTCAGAAATCCAGTCAAAGAGAAAGAGTAACATTTCTTTGCACATAAGGCATGGAAAGCATGAAAATGTCCACCAGCAGGGAAAAGATGCCATGGTAGGTTCAGATTTCAAGTGTAGTGAATGTCCAAAAGCATATGGTACAAAACGTCACCTTCAAAGGCACTTTAAAAAAAATCATCCAAAAGGCAGAATGGCTGAAAAGCTGAAGAAGTCTCAAGGAACAAAGTTCCATTGCAGGAAAAAGGTATTCAAGAAGAAGGGTGAACATATGAACCAAAATCAGAATCACCAAGTTAAAGATGAGCCTATGGATGTTCCGGTCATATCTTCAGAGCCTACCTTCGTCTGTACGAAATGTCCTAAAGAATTTGCAAGGAAGTGTGATCTTAATGTGCACTTGGATCGTTGTAAGCACCTAAGAACAAAAGAGGTTAAAATAGAATCAGGGTCGTCAAACCTGTCTGAATTGCTCACCCACAAGTGTACTATATGTACCAAGTCATATAGCAATAGATCGAGTTTGTTAAGGCACATAAAAGGAAAACATCCAGGGCATCAGTGTCAGATGTGTCCAAAATCCTTTGCCTGCAAACGTTATTTGACAGCACACATAAAATGTAGACATCCCGAGTTGCTTAGCCGAAAGTCCAATGGAAAGGGCTCATCAGTCGGGTGTCCCAAATGCTTTAAGTCATTTTCAAGGAAATATACATTGACTCAGCATATAAAGAAGTGTCACTACCGCAGGGTCTATCAAAGCAAGAGTGTCAGTAAAGAAATACCTACTGTAGGGTCTTCATGTAGATCTTACCAATGTCCTCAATGCCCAAAGGCTTTCCTTACTGCGTTTGGCTTGACCATGCACATCAAGCTGGGGGAGCACATAAGTGTAAAGAATCGGAGCAGAGATATATTTGAAAACACAAAAGTAAGGGGACCCAAAGATTCATTTTACCAATGTGGGAAGTGTCCAAGAGTATTCAGTAGGCAAGGTGACTTGTCTTTGCACATGAGACTTGGCAAGCACCTGACCGAGGAGTCGGCACATAAATACTTTCAATGTCCCAAATGCCCAAGGTCATTTTCCAGAAAGAACTATTTACTCCAGCATATGAAGAAGGGTGAACACATTAACCAAAGTCAAATCATCAAGGACACTACCATAAAAGAGGGGTCTTCAGGTTCCAAAAGGTTCACGTGCAGCAAATGTACAAGGTCCTATACAAGGAAAAGTCAACTACAGAAGCACATTAACTCAAAACATTCGCAAAGTGAGAGTCAAGAGGCAGTAGTGTTTTCTCAGCAAACGAGAGCAGTTGTTTCTGAGAAATCCAATGGATTATTACCAGATGGTAAGGAAGTAGGAACAGCAGCCTCCTCTTTAGAGGGAGGAAGTTCCTCGAAAATGGAACAACAAGAGACAGTGGTGATTTCTCAGCATACAAGAACTGTCGTTTCTGAAAAATCCAAGGGATTATTACCAGATGGCAAGGAAGTAGGAACAGCAGCCCCTTCTTCAGAGATAGGAAGTTCCTCAAAAATGGAACAAGAAGAGGCAGTGGTGTTTTCTCAGCAGGCGAGAACAGTTTCTGAAAAATCCAATGGATTCTTACCAGATGGCAAGGAAGTGGGAACAGCAGCCTCTTCTTTAGAGAAAGGAGGTTCCTTGAAAATGGCATGGAAGTGTCCAGAATGTGAAAAAATCTTTGCAAGCAGGCCTGAACTAAATAGACACCAGGACACCCATGTCTTCATGTGCAATTATTGCAATCGATTCTTCACAACACAAAAGAGCTTGGAGGAACATGCCTGTGCGCAAAGAAAGCGTGTTTCGTCTCCTTATCCAGTTGCTTCCGAGGTACCAAAACTCAAGAACCCTGAGGTTGTCCACAAATGTGAGCTTTGCATGAAGTCGTTTTCATCCAGCAAAGACCTCGAAACTCACCAAGAGCAGCATACACTCAATGAGTTTAAAGATGATGCGACTACCAGTAGTGCTAGTGTGATTCCGGATCGTTTTCTAACCTGTAGATTCTGTGACATGGTGTTCACTTCTTTAGAACTGGTACACAACCATGAGCGGTCTCATCTGTCATCTATGTAAACTAGGAATTTCATACATTGGTTTCCAATTCTCTGCTATTCTATGGTCGTGGACAGGGTTATCCACTTCGTCAAGTTTGCTTGATCCTTATTACAGATTTTCAACCTTGCTTTTTATTCATTTTTTGTTGCAGTTCTTCTTCGCTTGTGCCTGTGACTGCAACTGTATATTCTGTGTATGTGTACATTATTGAGGTTAAAGATTTTTTCCCCTTCATTTTGACCTACACTTGCTAGTTAAATCAGTAACGCTTTTCACCATTGACACTGTACCCTCGAGTAACAGATTTATATCTCGATCAAATTTGATATTGAAAAAAAAAAAAGAAATTGTGATTTTAAAAAAATGGAAATACATGTAAACAAATACCATGTTCTTATAGTTTCATTACATGAGATAGTAAATTTGCCTTGAAGCTATCAATTTTGTGATATTTAACCTAATGAATAATCAATGTAAGGGGACAATGGATATGTATATTTGGTTTCCTAAATTAAGCATATCCATTTGGAAACAATGTTACGTTGAAAGTTGAACATCTAACTTGAGATTGGTTTTGTAATTACGGACCTACACGAATGTTCCATCATCATTCCCAAGTTTCTGACAACCCCAATTACCGACATGTGCGTGAGTAACACCTCGAACACGCCGGTAAACCGGCTGTAAACCGGCTTCAAACTTGTACCTCGGTCACATCGCCAAACCGGCCGATTTTCTTCACATTTTAAATAGGTTTCATATACATACAATTTTGAAGATTAGCACCTCTCGCTAGTCATTATTTTTGTAAATAGAAGTTGTTAATTGCCGGGCTGTTTTTGCTGAATGTGTGCGTTTTTATAAGGATGTCAAATCGACTTCCTACGATGCTATTGTGTCATGTATGTAACATAAATATGAAAGGATATTTGGCTATTTGCGATAATACACCTAAGCTCATTTTCCTATTTTATATCGTTCGTCCATTCATCTACACATTTAGGGCTTCCGAAATCAGGTTGCCCAAATTTTAAGTGTTTATTATAAGGACGTTCCGCAGTAATGTTCGTGCTCACCTTGGCTGCGCATGGCGAGCTGATGATGTATTTACTAGCACAATACCAGGAACTCCAGGTATTGTGCATGGTGAATACATAATCAACTGGTCCTGCGCAGCTGCGGAACGTCCTTAACTATTCATTTATTTATTTCTAAAATACATTCTGTTCATTATTGATGGTAAAGTGCCGTTAAGATGCATTTAGTTGGCTTAAGTGTCCCGACATGCCTGGTGAGCACGAGGGCGTACTTTCGATTACGTAATCCCCTTCGCTAAGCAAGTCTGTGCAGACAATCTGTGCAAACGCTATTGCATTCAAAACATTGTTCCCACTGCCCATTTAACGTTTAATTTTTAGTACGATATCACTGACAATGAGACAAATGACACCTCGTGCGTACCGGGCCATTTAGATTGAAGTCGCATTTTGTTTGCCATTGTTTAATACGCAGGAATCTTATGCTTTAGGTTTTTATTGATATGTCTGTAAATATTGTCAATTCTAATAGTTTAAATTGCCGACTAATACTCGGAAATACCCTGTTGTCCTTGGTCACTTTTGTCAGATCGTGGAACAATTTTATGTTTAAGAAGTAAATGTTTCATTGCTCTTAAGGGTTAGAGGCATTGAACCCGGCTGTGTGCCATATTTTACAAGATGATTTGTGGATGATCAATTAGAAAAAGTGAGTTTCATAGTCATTAATGTACATGGTATAAATGTTAAAACCTCTTCGGGGCTAAACATATATTTTTTCCTTCTATTTGCACAGTCTAACCTGTCCATTAAGATCAGCCAAGGGAAACAGAAAAAAATGACCATTGTAGGCAGGTGGCCTTCCTAGGCAGGTTCTACAACAAACATTTCTTTAAAGATGTGTTCACGAAGACAGGTTTGACTGTGCTCGTCTTTCTGGCGTCCTCAAAACGATACTTATAGTATTCCGTGTTGTCTCTAATCACGTGTGGAATTTCCAATGAAAAGTACCTATTATTCGAATTAAACTAAGAAGAAAAAACCCAAAAGGAATCTGAAATAGAGAAAGAAACCAGACAAATAAAACTCGAGACTTTTTCACTGTCCATACGTGTCACAAACGTTATCGGTAAAAGTGACTAAATCACATGAAACTTGTTCGATGTTGGTGTTCCATGACTATATAAATAAAATTGGTAACTGTATTTGCGAAGATTTTATCATACAAT
The DNA here is from genome assembly GCA_037976565.1 of Mesocentrotus franciscanus. Taxonomy (NCBI): domain Eukaryota; kingdom Metazoa; phylum Echinodermata; class Echinoidea; order Camarodonta; family Strongylocentrotidae; genus Mesocentrotus; species Mesocentrotus franciscanus. Next base: position 10,138,019 of record CP137670.1, on the reverse strand, counting down.
AAGACCATTTTCGAAATGTCACCAAATTTAAAATATACATGTACGTCTTCATTCACCTGTAATGAATAATGGTAATTCAATAGTCAGAATGCAAATATATATACATGTACATGTACAGTGTATTACGTATTGCTAGGTGGGGCAAGTCATACTGTTAGTCCTACCTGGCAAACAACTAATGTATGCAGTTCGCATTCTGACTATTAAAATACAATTGCATGTATTCGTAACAGATGAATGAAATGATTCGTATCGAGGAACTTCACAAATACGCATGCATTACGTTTGGTAACATTACGTAAATGGTCTCTTGGTATGTTAGGTAGCCCTGTGATTGCGGGCTGTTTCTGTTAAACTTTAAGGCTGATGGATATTTGTCACAATTTTAGACGGGCATGGCTTAGAATTCATTCAATATTTTAATTGATAGGCCTATGTATGTATTTAAATTTGCATTTGACAATGTGTTGCTTACTTGCTTCATTCTTGTACAAAAGTTTTCTTGATGACTTTTCAGACTTTTAACATTTTTGAGTTTTAAAAACTTTAAAGGTTCTATGTATTTGTGCTTCTTTGCCAAATTGTGTAAGTTGTAAATTATGCACTAATTGATTTTGGTTCAGTAAATGTTTCGTATAAGAAATAACATGAATTGACATCTGTGTTGATAGTCGATAGCAGTGCACTAGAGGCGATTTCATAGGCCTGTTAATTTGAGTTCGAACTCCGTTGGTTACCTCATTTTTGCTCGTCGCCAATCCCAATCCATGTACATATATTTTGTGCAAGTGGATTCGTCACAAAGCCATAACACGTATTTGGTTTATTCAAAGATATATCCAGTATATTGTCTTGGGAACTGTGTGGAATACTTGGGATCATTTTCTCAAATAACGTCCTCTCTGTAAAAAGGATGAATATTTGAAATACAGGGTACGTTCCCGTCGTGAAAGATTTGTTGTTTTTCGTAAGGGTGTGGATGGTTTGCGTTTACGGTGGGGGGAAAAAGAATTGTTTATTCTCTATGCCAGTTATGTTATTTTATATGTACATGTAGTATATTTTTATTTTCACTGATGTTCACTGCTTTCCTTGTACATGAAGTGAGGGAAGAAATAAAACGAAGTACAAAGGACACATTTTAGGGAGATATGTGCAATTTGTCACAAGCAGGAGACGCGATGGCTCATTGGTATCGCAGTATAGCAGTGAGTCGTCACGTAACCAAGAGGACCCGGGTTCGAACCAAGTAGAGTCACTAGCTAGTGCCCTTTGGTAAAGCCGTCTCTCCCTTTATTGCTTACAAGCATACACACGCTTTCTTTCTTTTTAGCACTCATGTAACTTAAACCATCGAACCAGTCAAACGGTTCGCTTACACCATACTTTATTAGCGCGTGTTCGAAACACACACGCTACGAAACTCAATGGACATTATCCAATTTCGACATGACTGGGAACATGGCATCCAAGAGATCGAAGTAGGTTCGTTGACTTCGTTCATTGGGACGTCTTGTGGGACGATTATTCAGAAGTTTGTAGAGTGTATATTACGCAAGACCTAATTGTATATTTTTCCTGTACGGTTCGTGTTTCTGGGAATAAGCATTATTTGAAATGTACATGTATTTCAGTTATTTACCTTTAATACTTGACATTCGTCTATGATTTAAATGTTCATTGACACATGTACATACGCTAACAAGTAAATAAACATGTACTTAGTTTTCAATGTACTCCTTTCCTTCTCATGTTATCGGCAATAAAGCAAACATACAAACTAACTTCGAACAGAAACTTGTACTGCATCGGTCCTTACATAAACATGCGTCTAAAGGGAAGATCATACTCTCCCTCCTGTGACATTTCCTCCGGGAAGCTATTGGGTCGGGGTTAGGGTTGTAATTGGGCTTGTGGTTAGGTTTAGTTATTGTGTTGGTTGACCTCGCGGAATTAGACAACCCGCCTGATTCGATCGTACCTAGGCTATCCCTTATTTCCCTCGCCAAGCCCACAATTGCCATTCATCTGTACGTTAACAAAAAAATATTTAAAAACCCGCGGCGGTTTACCGCGTCATATCTGAACAAGCCGTTACGCAAGATATGGACCTTCTTCGGCATAAGGTCTGGGTTCGGCTGTGGGGTTAGGTGTAGTTATAGTGTTGGTGCTGGTTCCAAAGTTGGAGCTTATAATTTGGTTAGTGTGTGGAAAAGTGACAAGGAGCAATGTTTCGCAGGAGCAAGTGTGTACTATCATCAGCAGGAACTAAAAACACGACCGCAACTATACTTTTGAAAAATAAAGGCAATTAATTTTAATGACCTCCCTTATAAAAAAAGAACCATGGTAACCATGGTTTTTGTTTTCTAATGACCATCAACCATGGTAACCATGGTATCAAACAACGAAATTCATTGTTTGATGACCCTATGTTTATCATTGTTTGATACCATGGTTACCATGGTGGATGGTAATTTGGACCCCCAAAAAAAAAAAAAAAACATGAATACCATGGTTCTTGTTTATAAGGGCTTGGACGTCACCGTTAAAAATGTGCGAACATATAACAAAGACGTATTACGTAATCCTAACCTCATTTCTATGGGATATACAAAAGGGTTTTCCAAGTGCCCCATATAGTTGATTTTTGGAAAGTAGTTGCGATCGTCTTTAAAGTATAGTGGACGTGCGTTAATTGGAACAAAGTGACCGTAATTTGTAACGGCTGATGATGGTGGTGATGATTTAGTAATAGGGACTTTTAGATTTACACGACGAGAACGTGAACTGCCACGTGTGCCATTCTTTCAAGGCACTGGCCCGTGCCCGGCAGTGCCTTAAAAGGATGTCACCGTGGCAGTCCACGTTCTCGTGTAAAATCTAAAAGTCCCTAATGTGAACAATTGACGAGGACAAGGGTAGTAGGCAGTGTGTGTGTGTGTTTCATGCTGACTATCTGAGATTGTAGTTTATCATTCGATTACACTTGATTTGATTTATCAGAAGAAAAGTAGGCCAATGCAGTCGAGTTTAATGCCAGTGACGGATTCAGCACTATAGATGGAGCCGGCGCACGCCCTTGTTTTATACTTTATGGGGGTCAAAATGAAACGAGCGTTTCAAAAGAGGAGAGCTCTTATTTCTATGGAAACATGAAAACAGTCGTAACTTTTGTCTTATTACCCCGGTCTCTGGAATTGGAATTGGTCCCTGAACTTTTGCACAATAAAATGTGATGGCTTTCCAGTAAATGGAACAATTCAATTAAGTGAAAATTAATAGGCTTAAGTGAACATAAATATTTTCTATGGGAACAAGATAAACAAAACTGCTTAGTATAACCTTTTTATTTGATATTAAAAAAGAAATAAACAAGAAGAAGATTATGCTGGCCGTCTCAAACACACACGCCCACACAACCCTTACACTCTCTTAGAATTTGTCGATTAATTCTATTAGTGCTTCACTCGGTATTCTTAATCCTTGAAGTCAGGATGCGTCTCTTCAGTGTACGTATTTCCACGAGAAGCCTTTATTGTATACAAAAAATGGATTTCATGAATTCGGAAATTTCGGCGATCCGTCCCCGGTGGGGTCACTCAATGTGACTTCCGGACCGCATGACCGTTACCAAAATCGCGGGAAAAGGGTTAACTTATTTCAAGCAATGTCCGCGGACAAAATATTTCTCGAAATATAGAAAATAGGGGTGCAGAGGTGTCCTCGAAATTGATAAATAGGGGTCAGGAAAAGGGAAAAGAGAAAACCGGGAAGAAAAATTCTCGGAGCCGAGTCTTGTCCTGGAAATATGGTAAAATAGGGGTAAATTTGCGAAAGTGTCCTTACAATCTTATAAATAGGGGTATTCCAAAGTACGATTTTGTCCTTGTTTTGACTTTAAAAAGGGGGTTGAATTTCACAAAATGTCCTTGAAATTGACCGCAAAAGGGGGTATTTGCATTTGTGGTAACGGTCATACGTGTCACCCTCTGCGGGGGAGTGACCCCACCGGGGATCCGTCCAGTGATCTGGTGACATTTAATCCGGGATTTAATGCGTCCGAGATGTAGGGCTAGGGTGAGGGTTGCAATCGGGTTAAAGGTCAGGATAGGGTTAGGGTTAAATATCACTCTAGGTCCAGGGTTGAAGTTAAGAATTCGGTCATTGTAGGATATTGACTGTGGAACAATATTGTCATCGGAACAGTTTTCCAACAACCGATGGTTTGGGCATAATGTTATGTCAAGGAGACAAAAGGGCGGTCTTCTTGTTTTAATCAATAAATTGAAATATCAGCGTCTTTTTGTAGTGAATTTAATGTTTGATTAAAAAAAATCACTTTATCATCATAACCTTTAAAAATTCATGTTCATTGATTGAATATTTCAGCATGAATTTATCTATTTTTCCAGTCTTTGTATAGCACACGGCTCTGTATACGGTTTCCGTACATTGCCTCTCCCCAAAAATCTAGATTTTAGTTTTGTCTAAGTTAAGCCTATATCCCTAATTTGAGTAGTAACGACATGCAGGAAGGACCTATACAGGAAGGAAGTAAAATACATGGGTATACATTACAATCTCAATTAATAAAAAGTTTAAAAAAACATGATTTAAAGTAAATAATGACAATTATGACTGGCTTCTGGGGCAATGTATTGTTCGGGTTCGGAATATTATGTTGTATTGAAATGTTAAGTTCTTGTTTAATCTGTTTTCTGGATCAGATCTACTACCCAATCGTGCTTACTTTGATAATTGGAACCGGTCTACCAGGTAGGTCTCTAAAATTTTCATTTCTTTCTCAGTTTTTATTGACTGCTGAATATCGATCGGTCTTTACCTCTTTTGTTATAATATTAGGAATCCTTTTATTCATAACCTTTTCAAGTGTTGAACTAAATTTTGCCAAAAGAATTGCCGAAAATATCTTGAAACAAGCAGAAAGACCCATGTGTCACTTCATGTTTAAAGGGGGTAACGCGTGACCCCCTTCGTGCAAAATTTCTAACAATCGTACACAAACTGTATATATATATATATATATACAGGAGTATATATATTTTTTTCTTTTTCTTTCAAGTCAATATATTTACATATTAAAAAAATTTTGTTTGTCATTCTTTTGAGGGATCCACATTTTACAAGCTCTGCGTTTCAGTGGATTCCTCCATTTCCATAGGTTTATCTTGACAAAACTTTTAAAAAACAATTGTACTGGATATTTATGTATACTTTCTATTTCACAACTCTAAACCATGTAAAATGTATTATATTATTGAATATTGAATTGTTTACCGATTTCATGTCAAAATTACTGTTCTGTTGGAAATGAAAAAATAAACTGAAACTGAAACTGAAACACAATGTCAAGAAGGGATTTAAAAAGTTAAAGATTTATCATTCAGGATAGAAAAATTGAATCTTTTTGTCTGACTTGCACTCATTGTAATAACTCGGTACTGTTCGATTGCGGACTACCAATAGTCTCTTAACCACTGTTAAGCAGAAAATTTGACTTTATATTTTCAGAGCCGCCCCTCCCTTTCTTTAAATGTATTGATATACATGTTAACAGTTCTAGGTAGTATAATTACCATTAATATCCAATTTGAAATCAAAGTCAAGTGGCGGAATGGGATGCAAGATTCTTTAAAACAGGGTAGGTGGGCATTTGTCTCTAAAATCGCCAAGAAAAAAGAAAATCGGTATTCTAAATTTCACCTTACATTCTATTTAAAATTATTATAACCCCAAAAAAAAAAAAATGGTACATAGTCTGTTCCTCGCAAGTTCTTACCGCGGTTCCTCCTTCCCTTTCTCTCTCTACAGGTGTACATGCCCAGTCATGTCACGAAAGACTTGATGATGCGTCAACGAGATTCTTTCGACTCCGATGTCAAAGAAGTCTTCTTAGCAACGACTCGATAATCGCGTCTGAGCGCGACCTAGCACCGTGGATTCCAAAAGGGTGTGGAATAAGAAAACAGAAGACAGCACGAAATTTGCAGCGTTCTCGGTAAAAAACAAACCAGATATATGGGAAAAAATAAATAGATGTACCCATTCAAGAGCTGGATGTATAGCAATCAATTCACTTGAAATGAAATATTGATTAGAGAGAAGTACTTTTTCCAGTGCCCGATCCAGGATTCCCTGTCCGGGGATAGGGGTGCACTTCTCAGAAAAAAGTCTGAAAAGACCAAATAAAGAGTTATGATGACATGTTACTTACTTTCTTGATAGAAAAAAAACCCCTCTAATCCAGTTGCAATTGGGGCATAAAATGGCTGCCGGGGCACCATTAAAGGAAGGATTTCTTGTTTTGTGTTCAATATATACGTAATACTTTGCTTTGCCCTCGATTTGCCAATGTCTTTCCTGGCATTTCATCTTTTTTAAAATAACGATTACTTTTCTTCAGCGACTGAGAAACCACAATCATGTGAAACTCGTCCATCTACAGTGCCTCCAACGGCATCAACGCCACCTTCAGATGACACGGTCTGTAATGGTTCTCTTGCTCGGAGCGGTAACTTCACAGGTAATTAAAGTCATGTGTTGTATGGGCAAGTCGAAGCTAGTCAGTGGCGTATCCAGACATGGACCTCAGGAGCAACAAGCGGGGAAACAATGGAGGGGGATATCACCCCCAACCGCAAACTATTTTGGGGGGAAGAAAAGGGGGAAAAAGGGAACTGATGGATTGGAAGTTTTAAATACTAAGACAAATGATTACCTTGACATGTGCGGGTTGTCTTTCTACTATAGTTGGAAATCTGTCAGGATGGACAATCCCCCTTGCCCCTCTTTCAAATAGTGAACGTATTGGTGATTTGGTGTCTCATACGCTTAAAAATGCCCTCGAAACTAATTTGTTCAAAGCGGCTTTCCAGTAGATTTACTTCACATTGTTGTTGTTCCATTTTTTGTGTATTTTCCTGTACTTGTAGTTTTTCTTCTCCATTGCGCCTCGAACACATCAGTCATGTGGAATTGGCGCATTAAAAATACTCTATATTATTATTATTATTATTATTATTGTTATTATTAAAATCTTGGAGGACATGAACATAATACAAAACAAATTTTTGTTGTTTGTAGAGCATTAATAAAACATTAATTGATTGATTGAGCGAGTGAGTGATATTCTCGATTTACTAAAAAAAGACATCTGCAAAAAGTTATATCATGTCATTTCTTTAGGTGATATCCATCTCCGGACTACGCAATGTAATATTGCAGGAAAGCGGTACCCTTTGACCAAATGCCGCCTGTCCCAGCCGATAAAAACATGAACTAGCACTACCGTTATCTCGCTGGCAGAACGATCTACATACCACTCGTTTAATAGAGCAGATGAACTAATCTACGGCATATGTAAGATGATAAAAATTATGGTGAAATTCTCGATTCCTTTAGAATGTATCATTATATAATTATATATCATACAAAGTGAACGATACTTAAAGTGCAAGTCCACTCCAAAAATAACTTACTTTCAATAGAACCAGAACAATTAGACAAACCAATCAAAAAAAGTTTTAGCAAAATCGGATAACTAATAAGAAAGTTATGAATTTTTAATGACAGGAAAAACTTTAAAAATCACTACACAAATTGGCAACTCACTCATGAGTCTGTGACGTCATGTCCTCGCTATCCACTAATTATTTTCTTTATATTGATAATATAAATTTCCTATTTTCCACCTAAGAATCTTATTTCTTCACACCAGCATCCAAGTTAGATTGATAGTAATATGTTTTTGTGTGGATGCACTAATATAGAGTAATTTTTTTCCAGTTAAATCATGAAAAATGTGAATTTTGATAAACTATATAAAAATTAATAATTATGAATATACAATATTCAGAAAATAGTATCAATTCTTCAAAGTTCAAAACAAATTTTGTGAAATGTCATGCAAGCAATATGATACAAATCATATAACCTGGGCAAAGGCATGGGAAATCAAGTTTTGGGGATAAAAGGAAATTAATGGGATTAAACTATATAAAGCAATTGATAAGTTGTGAGGACATGACGTCACAAACTGATAACCAGATTGGCAATTTGTGTAGTGATTTCCATTGTTTTTAGTTTTACATACTTTTTCAAAAATCATAACTTTCTTATTAGTTATCCGATTTTGCTCAAACTTTTTTTGATTGGTTTGTCTTATTTTTCTGCTTCTATTAAAGGCAAGTTATTTTGGAGTGGACTTGTACTTTGAGCAACCAAATACTTTGAGACTTCGATCGTTTGTGTCAGTCTCGGGTGTTGCATTACATAATCCTGTCATAGCATTTTAGTAGGATTTCGCACACGGACACGAAATAAAAAAATTAAACGGTACCACCTTTTTTCACAAATAATGGTTGTCCAAATTTGATAGAAATGAGGAGGGCACCAAAATCATCCTACCCCACCCACTACAACGCCAATGTGGAAGTTGTTAGATACAAAGTTCAATCGATGAAAGGAGGTCATTTTGTAAGTTCTGTATATTTGCCCCGATATGAGAAATTTCTATGATTTACATGCATCTACTATATACAGTCAAATACATTGGCGTAGGTACGGGGGAGGGGGATACGATCCCCGATCAAATGGCAAAAATCCCCAGGAAAATAAAAGATAGCGGCAATATGAAGGAAAGAAGACACATCCACACCCTCCCTAAGCAATGGCCCTCTTGATTTTCATTTCATCCGTCGAGTTATGCCTTTGTAGCCGCCGCCGCCGCCGCCCCCATTATGCCAGTTCCCGTATAACGGTGGAATCGTTTATGGACCTGTTGGTTATTGGCTTGCAAGGACTCAACTGTGCCCCCCCCCCTGTTTATATATCTGGATACACCGATGTTTGTTTAATGAATGTGGCCAAGAGTACGCATTAATTTTATCCGTTATTGTTTTGTTCTCGCAGATGTAGGAGGAATACCTGATCATCTCATTTGTCGTTGTAAAGGTAACTGTGTTGTAGCTCAGCAACGCAATCGATCTTATGGACTGAGTAGCAACAGAATGCTGTCAATCCTCGTCACGTACGACCAGGGAGTCATCAAGGTGTTCGACGATCAAGACCGAACCCCTTTCATGACATACACCGATCCTCACCCGCTCACTATATTCGTCATGTTGCAATTTGTGAATACTCTACCGAGGGAAGATTTGTTATTTACATCTGTGATTCTTATTAAATCACAAACAGTGAGTCTGATAGCAAAGACTTTCAATAGCCTTTGCCATCACGTACTGAAATGTGCGTATATTACAAAGATTTTTTCTCATCCTCTTTCGAGGTATTTATTTGCAATAACATATATATATACATACAATTTGGAAAAAAAATCAAAGTTTTACAGCAACCATTGATAGAATCTTTTTAACTTCACCTTCTTTTCCAAATTTATAGTTACTTACACTTTCCAGATATGATTTCACCATGAACTGAAAATCAACCCATAAAGAATTTGAGTTAAATTTTTAACCTTTGAATGTACATTTTATATAATTTCGATAGAGTGTATACTGTGCTATGTTGCAAATAAGATTTAACATATCGTAAATGACATCATCCACTTCATAGCCTATCACTAGAAGCTCTTTACTTATATATATATTTATCTTGAAAAAGTGATATAAAAGCCTTTGATAGATTTTCCAAAATGTTTGTACGAGTTTACAGTGTAATACAAAATGAAAAGTTATTTCAACCTCCTCACACTGTCTACATTTGCTGTCATTAAGAACACACAATTTTAGCAAATTTTCTTTTGAAGGTAAAATATATTGTTCAGAAATTTCAAATTAAATTGCTAATCCTGTTATCTCTTATTGTACACATTTTGAACTGAAAAACCATTTTCCAATCGAAAGAATCTGGTAATGACAAAACATTAGACCAAACTGATTTAGTTGACGGTTCTTGAGAAACCCATGCTCTCAATATTGAATATACCTTTTTTGTAGTTATAACACTAATAGTTATATCATCTCCTGTTTTAAGTGTAATTAAATCATCTTCCTTTCGTTTGCAATTAATGGTATTTTTTCTAGATCTCATCTTAGTAAAAAGATATATTGCCAAATTTGAACATGATTTCTTTAGGCAATATGATTGCGTATTAACATTGATTTTTCAGGCCCCGAGTTGATTTCTTTGGAAATTCTTTGCGATCGTCTCTTTAGTTCTTAAAGAACGAAACCAATTTCCTCCAGTTATATCTCATTAGATACGCAAAACTAAATTTGTTTACATCACTAAAAGGAATCCTCTTTATCTTTTCTTATGATGTCCCATTTGATCATCGAAGTAGAACGATAGAACTAGCAATATCAGAATCGATTTGGCCACAAGGGTAGGATCAATTCATCAAAACGATGAATTGCCATTCGTTTGTAAATCGAGTTGCTTTCTTTTGATTCTTTTTTTCTTATCTCAATATAAGGTTGAATACTGAATAACGAAACATCATGACTGTCATTTATCTTCATTTGAATTATTTTACTTTACCTTTATTTATTTAGTAATTTATAACCGTAACTATTTACTTGTGGATGTGCTTAACATAATTACATTATTCATTACTTCTGTGCGCACACTACGTTTGGTAATACTCATTTAAAATCCTTCAAAATGACTTAAGGGCGTGGTTATACTAATCATATATATTACAGTCGTAACCCTCATGAACATACTGATTGTAACTCAATTTCAAGACTTCCTTGTAAACTAAATCGGCCCAGCATGGATGACTGAGTGTCACTATTGATGTAATAATAATTATAACAATAACAATAATAAAAATAATACTAATGATAATAATAATGATAACAATAACACAAATCATGTTAAAGATACTATATCCTTTTGCAGCCAACATCAAATTCTGTAGAACTTTGCAGGAATTATGAATATGTCATGTATGTCCTATCTGTGAAATTTAAACGTTAGCAGTGTCCTAGTATTCAAATTATGCAAGGAAACCTGTTTAACTTCTAGACTTCACTGTCAGACACTATTGAGTGAGTGACTGACATCTTTTTTCTTTGGTAATAACAAACATAAAATGAGCTGTAACACGTACATGAGCATTTGTCTACATCAATAACCCACTATTTGTAATGGCCAAAATTAGACTGATTGAATCTTTGCGCAGCACAAAACGTACGACCATTCGGTACAATGGTCTGAAAAATCAGACTATTACTTACTGGCTCTATAGCTCCTAAGTCGATTCGACAACTAATAGTCGTTATTTTCCCACTTAAAGACATTTTCAAGCCCCTTTGTTTTTAGGGAAGTTCTAAATTAGTATTGTCCTCCAAATGCCGTTGGAATTTAACCTTTTCATTTTTTGGGCCTGCAAATGGGACATAGTATACCTTTAATATGTCGTAATGTCGCATCACTGGCATTAGGCACACATATTTATCGTAGGATGGCAAGTGAGTATTTAAATGCAAGCCGATAGATAAGAGCAAAGAGCAATCGCCGCGTTACTCGTCGTATTGAGTCATACAATCATAATGATGATCTTAATCCTAAATCCTAAACCTTAAACGCAACCCAAACCCTATCAAACCCACATCATAAATCACATGTGTAGGTCTACTAACAACAGGCTAGGGGTCGTTTCTCGAAACCGTCATAACTACAAGATCAACGACATCTCGACGCTGTCGCTCAACTTGACCGCTGTTTCACAAAACTGCCTTTGCCAAGATGAGCGACAACTCCTCCGACAATTAAGAGACATGTCGCAACTCCAAACATATCATATCTTTTAAAAACGCCATCTCATGGCAATTTTAAGCTGGTCTATAGGCAGCGAAAAATGCAAACTGGAATTCATGTAATAACTTATTTGATCAGTTCCTATTGGTGTTAAGATAAAAGCATTATACGAGCAAAGAAACTGTTCTCATTAGGTTTTAATGCCTTAACGAGTAAATATGATAAATATTAATAAGTGTATACATCGGTCTACCATAGAAAATTCGCCGAGGATCGAACAGTCATAGACCAATGATAATGGTGACAAATTTCGTGCAGGTATTTCTCTAGTTTTTTTCTCCATTTTTAAGCATAAATTTGATACAAATCAAATCACATTACTATTCAATAAATATATGTTTAAACTGCAAGTCATGAACTATCTTGTTTTCATTTTTGTTTAAAGTAGAACTAAATCAGGGTCTCTTTTCGAGTGGAAAGGAGTTATGGTTTGCTCATACTTACAAATTTCCATTCGCTCGTCGCCAAAGTAACCTCCAGTTTCATCAATTATTTTGAATTCTTCGATGTTATTAGTTACACATGTTGTCGTGCAAATTAGATGTTTGTATCATTTGTGCTACCACTCTCTTAGATTTTTAGTTTTTCAAACAGCTTGAGTGAAATTAAGCCTTAAAGGTACTTTGTCCCATTTGCAGGCCAAAAAATGAAAAGGTTAAATTCCAACGGCATTTGAAAGACAAATTTAGAACTTCCCTCAAAACGAAAGGGCTTGAAAATGGCTTTTAGTGGGAAAATAACGACCATTAGTTGTCGAATCGACTTAAGTGATTGCAATTACCTAAGTAATAGTCTGATTTTCAGACCCTTTTACCGAATGGTCGTACGTTTTGTGTTGCACAAAGACTAATCAGTCTAATTTTGGCCATTACAAGTAGTGGGTTATTGATGTAGACAAATGCTCATGTACGTGTTACAGCTCATTTTATGTTTGTTATTACCAAAGAAAAAAAGATGTCAGTCACTCACTCAATAGTGTATGACATTGAAGTCTAGAAAGTAAACAGGTTTCCTTGCATAATTTGAATACTAGGACACTGCTAATGTTTAAATTTAACAGATAGGACATACATGACATATTCATAATTCCTGCAAAGTTCTACAGAATTTGATGTTGGCTGCAAAAGGGACATAGTATCTTTAATATCTTTTTTGGTAACTCTCGATAAAATCTGATGGATCGTTACAATGACTCTTTTTTTTTTTGCCGATAGTATCGAAATCATGAATTTGTCTCTAAACATGGCTTTGTGAAACGAGTTGTCCGCTTCCTGACATCTCCGAAGGTCGCGGACAAAAATATGACTGTCATGGAGTTGGTTTCATGAAACGACCCCAGGTTACTTATCAACAATGATATCTAATCATTTGTATTAAAAGAGCATGAATAATTATGAGGTGGTCGACAATTTGTTGCATAGGCCTACATACTCCATTACCTTAACTTGCCATCCTACGATAACAAATATACTTTATTTTACAAGGACACTACACAGGCTATAGAAATTGAGAACATTTCAGCGTTAGTTTTACGATGTATGTATTTTTTGACATTTTACTGAATATAATAAAGAATCCTAATTCAGCCGTTGGTTGTGATAAATTTAAGTATATAATTTGAATTTGATAAGATATTTATTTGTTTTCATAAGCATCGCCAGATGTTCGTACGATATTTAAAAGTGAGCTCGTTAAAAAGTATACATGGAATAGGTGGTCGTCATACGCACAGCTTAAATTGTTGTCCTCGTCATATTCGATATAAATAGATTAAAACAGTAAGAATTGAATATATAAAGATGCATAATGGAAAGCAGAACGCCAGTAGAGAAGAAGAAATCAGAAAGAAAGAAAGAATGAAAGACAGAAAGAAAGGAGAATGACAGGGTGAGTTCAATTCAATTCTCAGTGACGATAAAACAATCAGCCAACATAATATTCATAATGTCTCCTTGGTTTCACTTTCCGCGGACACCTCTAAGTGAGTCTCTAGGAGTTCAACTGTTTTTCTTCCACTCAAACTTTGATCAAAGTAACGATTGTCTACTTGGCCGACTGGTGTCATCTCTGCATCATGCTGCAAAATCTTCACAAAGTTACGAACATAATGCAAGATTCCTGGATATGAACTCTATTTATATCCTTCGCAAAATTTCAAATAGAGGTGAGTCCTTTCTCGGGTTGTGGATGATGATGTCTATACTGACACTTGATATTCAACTTGTGAGTCATTTAGCCTTGGCGATTCATTCTTTTCATTACCTAGCCAGGACATGAAAGCTCTCTGATTACCTTCTTGGATTAAAAAGTCCGCAGCATCTTTGCTATCTCGTATAATACAGAGTTTAATTGAATTCCGAGGTCGATCTACCTGGAGTTTTCGTAGATTTCACACGAAGCGAGGTACTCTCGGACAACGTCATAGATGTACAGATATTGCTCCTAAAAATAGAAGAAAGGAAAGTTTATTATTACAACCAGTCCTTTTCATCTACCTTTAGATTTCATTTTATCGTATGGTTTCACCGGTACCCTTGTAGGAAAGAATTACTGTCAACTTAAAATTGGTTGAAAATTCACACATGAAGACTTTCCCCTCCCCCATTTCTTTTATTTTTATCATAGCATAATTAACTTCAAATTAAATTGTCAAAACTATCCATACATTTAATTATTACTCATTTGATCCTTTAAAAATTGAAATTATTTGCCTCTGGTATTTCTCCTGCATTTATGTTCATTTATTAGTTATACTCATCTATAGCACTCAGTTTCAAGTTTTCAAGTTTTTCAAGTTTTTATTGTTCCACATTTTTCAAAGAATATGGACATACATATAAAATTAAAAAAATATACACTACATGTAGTATAAATGAGCACGTCTCAATGATTCTCAATCCATATAATAGATTAAGTAGAATGTGAGGAACCTATTAGAAAGCAGTGCTTGTATTTTATAGGTTCCTGGAAAATAAGTATTGTAGATGAAGAAACCGTAACAGTAAAGGAATGCGTAATTTAGACGAGAGAATTTAAACACAATGGAATAAGGAAATTTGTAAACAAAATAATGCATTAGCAGCACCAATACAAAGCACAGAGTCACCTGGTTAAAATGC
>CP137670.1:9964163-10122592 GCA_037976565.1 Mesocentrotus franciscanus | reverse complement strand
CATCAATACTGGATTCTGTGATGTCCTGAGGAGATTTCCACAGGTAGGCAACCAAGAACCAAAGACTAACGTGTGGCTTTTGCAGGCCACTAAAATTATATCCTGTTTATATCTGCATACACTTGGTATCACTTGTCGTCACACCAGACAAGTGTCTGCGGTAAACGAGGGTTGACATTCCTTCTGCAATGAAGACACAGAGTGCCGTTGATGTGAGATGTGTGATGTGATGTGCCGGGCCCCCGTTTATAGTAGAACACATGGCTGGGGTGAACATGAGGTATTTTGTCATGGTAACACATCACCCATCAATGAAAAATGCAGAGCAAGCTATCGCAATTTGCAGATTTTTCCCCTAGAAATATCGCGATCTGCATTGCCACGCAATGCTAATGTATCCCCCGGCACTGGTAGCTATGTTTGTGTCATCCTTATGTTAGAAGGAGGACGTACAAAGATCCCTCTCCTCTCCCTCAAACAAAACGATGACGTAGAGATCGCCACTAGTGGCTCAGACTATTGTCAAGACTAGGAGCAGCATCACCAAAACAATACATGTATGTGTGTAGATTAGAGTAGAACGCATCTCCATACAAAATTTGAAAGAAATCTGTCAAGAATGTGGCACTTAGAGTGCAAAAAGACAGCCACCAACATATGAACTTTGACCCTATAACAAATGGAACACAGGTGGCAGCATCACCAAACACTAAAGATGTGTAGATTTTACTAAGACACACCTCCATACAAAATTTGAAAGAAATCCGTCAAGAAATGTGGCAGTAAGAGCGCAAAATATACATATGACCTTTGAAACTATATAGGACGGAACAATAAGGGCAGCATTGCCTATAAGTGTAGATTGTACCAAGATACATCTCCATACAAAATTTGAAAGAAATCCATCAAGAAATGTGGCAGTAAGAGCGCACAAAAGGGACAAATGACCTTTGACCCTATAAAGGATGAAACAATGAGGGCAGCATCACCAAAAAGTAATGTGTAGATCGTACCAAGATTCATCTCTATACAAAATTTGAAAGAAATCCATCAAGAAATGTGGTCTGCAGAGTGCACTCACACCATCCTGCAAAATATGACCTTTGATCCTATAACACATGGGACACTGGTGGCAGCATCACCAAAAACTATAGGTGCATAGATTTTACCAACATACACTTCCATACACAATTTGAAAGAAATCTGTCAAGAAATGTTGCAGTTAGAGCGCACACAAGAATATGACCCGGCGGCGGACGCGGCTGCGTAACGAGTGGCAACAGAGCCAGACAAATTGGAAGCCGTACAGAAGCGGCCAGAACCCTCCACAGTTGGAAAAGTCAGGAGCTTCCTAGGCCTTGTGTCCTTTTACCGAAAGAAACTTTTCTGTCATTGCAAAGCCACTACAGGAACTCAGTGAAAAGAACCAAAAGTTTGTGTGGACTAAAGACAATCCCAATCTTCATTCCAGGAGCTCAAGGAACGGTTGGTGTCACCACCCATTCTTGCCAACCGGTATCCACAATCAGAAGGGCAGCTTGAGCTTGACACTGATGCAAGTGACTACGCAGCCGGTGCTGTGTTATCCCAAATCCAGAATGGGGAAGAAAGAGTTATCGCCTATGGCAGCAAGACTTTCAATAAGCCGGAAAGAAACTATTGCGTCACCAGGAAAGAGCTCTTGGCCATTGTGATGTTTCTGAAGCATTTCAGACCATATCTCTACGGAAGACCAGTCCGAGTACGAACAGACCATAGTTCTCTTCGTTGGTTAACAAAATTCAAATAACCTAGAGGTCAGATGGCCAGATGGATGGAGGTAATTTCGGAGTATGATATAGAGATTGAACATCGAGAGGGACGTAAACATGGTTATGCAGATGGAATGTTAAGGCGACCGTGTCAACAATGTGGAAGATCCAATAAGGAAGCTCCAGCACAGGAACAAGTGCAACTTGTTTGAGACAGTAACTGACAGGAGCCCAGAAGAGATTGCTGACTGGCAAAAAGGAGACTAAGATATCTGTCCTGTCCTCACAGCAAAGAAAAACTTGGAGTCAAGCCTGGTCATGACGAAACATGTGTCTGGTCAGCAGCTTCTAGACGGTTACTGGAATATTGGGATACCTTGGAGCTCAAGGAAGACATACACTTCCGCTGCTGGGAATCCAATTACGGTAAAGTAATCAGATGGCAATCGGTTGTACCACGGAGAATGGTGCAAGAAATTGTGGAGCTAGTCTATGCAGCAAAGTCGTCAGAGCACTTTGGTCTAGTGGTCTATTGGATATTTCCAATTCCGTTTAACCGCTAGTCAAAACCGGACGGTTTTCGGTTAAACGAAAATTACTCACTTTTGCCAAGGTCGCCGCTGATTGTTGGAATAGTGGTCGGCACTGGGCGGGCGCGGGCCCGACCAGCGGGGATTTTCGCCCACCACTTCTGATGAAAAACACTGCTTTCGACCGGCACTAATTTCACAAAAACGTAACTATTTGTCAAGAAAAATATTACTTACATTCATATTTCCGTCTTTACTTGTGTTTTATTTGCAATTCTACAAGAATCATGATTTCAATTTGACATAAACTGATTATTTTTAAAGATTTGCCGAGTGCTGTTGTCTAAAGTTGCGATTCATGAAGGCTGCCATATTGAATGTATCGATGTACATGTTATAATACACAGAGATAGCAGCTCAGGCTCGTTCCATTACTGTTTTTATAAATGTTTATTTTCAATAAGTTAAATTTTTTTCTCGTAATTTTTCGGAATAAATAAATTAAAATACTGTAAGATATATTTATTCTATTATTTATATTGTAAAATTTGTCCGAAACCGTCACATTCAAAACGGATAGTGCCATGGACGGTCGGATACCGGACGGTTAAACGTTTGATCACAGCACTACTTTGGTCTTTCCAAGTGCTTGGGTCGTGCAAGGCAGAAGTACTTCTTGGTAGGAATGAAAGCTGATCTCTGTTCAGCAATACGCCAATGTGATGTCTGTGCTATACGGAAAGTACCTACCAGAACAAGGAGAGCACCACTTCAACAAAGGAGTAGTGGCTATCCCATGGAAAGGGTCGCAGTTGATATCCTTGGACCACTACCAGAGACTACCAAGGGCAACAAATACGTTGTGGTAATTGGTGACTATTTCACCAAATGGATGGAATCGCTTCCGTACCCAACCAAAAAGCCGAGACTGTTGCCAAGAAGCTAGTAGAAGAGTTCTTTTGTAGATTCGGAGAGCCCAGATATCTGCACTCTGATCAAGGACGCAATTTTGAATCCCTGGTACATGTACTTGGCGAAGTCTGTAAGCTGATGGGGATATCCAAGACCAGAACAACCCTGTATAACCCAAAGTCAGATGGGATGATAGAGAGGTACAACTGTACGCTGGTTGACACCATAGCATCCTTGCTAGACCCAGCAGCTCAGCAGAGGGACTGGGACAGATACCTTGCTTTTGCCACTGCCGCATATAGGAGTTGTCCTCAGGAGTCTACAGGGGAAACACCCAGTATGATAAGGGTGTGACGTGAAATTGTTCTGCCATCTGATCTTGCCATTCCACCAGTACCAGATACCACAGAACAACTGAACACAGACTATGCCTTGAAGCTTCAAGAGATCATGAGAAGTGTTCATGAAAAAGCTTGACAGCTTTGAAAGATGCGAGCCATCAGAAGCAGTACTATGACAGGGCGGCTGAATCGGTCCAGATTCAGCCTGGAGAGTTGGATGAGGAAGGAAACTAGAGAGAAGGGTCTTGCACCAGAGTTACAACCCAGATGGCTTGGACCATTTTTGGTAGTCACCAAGCTTTCCGATGTGACTTTCCGCCTACAACTTTCTCCGAGGGCGAGACCATTCATTGTCCATGCAGATCGTCTCAAACCATATACTGGTACAGCTAGAGGTGTCTGGCAGTATGACTCCCCCCTCCTCCTCCTCCTCCAGGCCACCGACGATATAGGAATGACAGTACTAATTAAAGTGGGGTGTGGGAACGCAGGAGCCTTTCCAGAAGTAGGGGCCATATAGAGGAGAAAAGGGAAAGACATTGCAACATTCTCCTAATGAGCTCATGTAATTAACAGTTGTCATTGATGTATAATGTGTGAAATGCCTTATTGATAACCTGGTTATTTATGTTTTGTCAGAAACGTGCCATCCAACAAGCAGGAAACAAGGACGCTGATGCCCGACGCACGACTACCCACCTCTTTCAATGTGTCTCTTGTACCAAAAGAAATGAAAAGAAAGACTCTTTGCAAAGACACAAGCGGAAGTGCATATCCAGAAGTATCGTTGCGGCCAATGCAATTATCGCACATGTTGAAAGTCTGAGATGGATCGGCATCAGGGAGCCCACGCTGTACCTGTGGTTCCTGCAATAAAAACACAGCTTAACGCCTGTTTATTCGCCAAGATGCAAACCCACTTCCACGTCAACTACAGGGACCTCTGAAAAGGCTGATGCATTGTGGCGCCTTGTAAGAATCGACTCGCGGTCTCCACCACGTGATGATCCAAGATTAAACCGTTCTCAAGGGATGTCACCCCGTCGTTCCCACTCACAACAAAAATCCAGTTCGCCCCGACAGGACCTACCAAAATCGTCATGTCAAAAGAGCCCGGTATCTATGGCATGATGGATTGGAAGCCCCCTGACATAGCCGACGATCTACGCCCGAACCAGAAGAGTTTGATTACGACGAAAGGTCCCCTTCACCACTTGACTTGCGATATTTTCCTAGGAAAATGGCGTCAGAGACTGCATCAGCTAGTGAGTGGACTGTATATTCTAGTAAGAAATGCTGGAACTCAAACAACTGACACTGGTACTTCTCGTCAAAGAAATTTAGTCGGTACTGCATGAACTTAGAACCGCTGGTCCCGGTTGGAAGGTGCCCCTGAACAAATCCACTGACACATTCCAGATTCCCCAGACGTCATCTTTGTTCACACCACTGAGCAATATGTTACCAAGGAGGGAGAACTGTTGGAAGTATTGACCGAGGAACTAAAGAGTCGTCTTGAACTGTTTCTCTCATTTCAAACTGTTCTTTGCGTTTATTGAGTTACGCATAAGGACAAGTTAAGAAGGTACATCTTTATGTGATTATTTTCCTAAAGGCAAATGCTTAAAGGGAAGGATACCTAGATGCCCATGGACGTTATTTGCTGTAAATGTGTTATATGCCAGTTTGTAAAGTTTAGATAACGCTCGGGGGCCGAGCTCAGAAAAAGAAGGGAGTTGTGTCACGAAAATGGTTTTATTTCGTAGGTAGCTATAGCTGAGTTTACAAAAGTAGATGCCTATGGTCGAGTGATGCAACTGTACAAAGACAGACGGGTCTGGTTGTTAAAGGTGCATGCAAAAGAAGCTGGTGTGATCAACTGGAGTTGCATGCAGAAGCAAACTGGTATAGATTGTCTAAAAGGTGCAGAAGCAGACTGGCATAGACGTCTAGAGGTGTACAAGCAGGCTGGTGGTACACGACGGTACAGCCATTGGTAGTCTGGTGGTGAAGTGCAGAGCTGTGACGGTCTGGTGGTGTCGACTGGACAGTGGTCGAGAGGTGGTGCATAGCAATATATTGGAGTGGTGTCAACGTCAACGGGGCGGTATATCTCTGCCAAACGGATCTACGGCGAAATTTTGTACCGGCCTTAGAAAACATGCAAGCAGGAGGCATCCTGACAAGATAAGCTGCTGGGCAGAATTTGACAGAGTCACGGGTTTCGTTACAATATACTACAGGCAATTGTCCCTACAAATAAACCGATGGAAAATACAACATTATACTTCCAACATGCGAGTATGCTTTGGCCCTCCAAGAACTTACCGCTGCATTGCTTGAAGGTCAGGACAGTCAAAGGTGCACAAACATCTGCAGAGACCACTACAAAGGAGTACTGTATATTAAAGCTACTGGTTTTTGTAAGAACTTTATTTTCATGAATTTCTTAAATCACTGACCTACTGCATATATCATCTAGTGAGAATATTGGCATTACTTTTAGGTGTTTTCTCCATAGTGTGGTGAAGGTCAATCCTTGTGATTGACATCACCTGTTATTGAGTAACCTCTCGAATGGTGTCGGATTCCCCATGAGAGCCAACTTCTATGCGTCTTTAAATGCACGTGTGTTTTTACATACCGGTATAATAGCACTACTATCAAAATACTGGTTACCTATGAAATGTAATAAGCCAGAATTACACCAAAGGCCATGTGCTTGGCAAGATGGGTCATGCATCATTAGCGCACGGTTCTCAAGCACACGACACCTTACTCCTACCTTGCTTCAATCTCTATTGCAATCATGGCATTTCAATAAGCTAGTGCTGCCACGCGAGACGTGTATCTCTGTTCCTGAACACATGCAAAAGCAGCAAATGCTCCATGTTCAATATCCTCTATGGCATTCTTAAAGACATAGAGAAGTGAGCTTTCATGGGGAAATTTGACATCATTCCAGTGTTAACCCAATAACAGGCATTGTCAACAGGGTCGGCATATTTCCCGCTTCGGAGGCTTATTTCCCGGACGCCAGGAAATAAGCGGTATTTACCAGTATTTACCACTTTTTACCAGGAAATACTGGGAAATATATTTTTCCACTCACTTGTTTATAGGGATTGTCCAATTTTGAACATAATAACAATGGTGGTGAGTATGGTTGCTCTGTGTGTGTACTATTTGTGTGTGTGGGCGTTTGGGTGTGTACATGTAAATGTATGCAGTGTGGATTTTATAAATCTGTTTGTGTGTTTCTACTATGAGTGTTGTGCTGCTAATTATTTCAGATCAATATTTTCAGTTGTTGAGGCTAAAAACAAGTAAAATTATTAATAAATAGAGAATTAAAATCATATTTCCCGTTTTTTACATATTTACCGGACAGTATTTACCGGTATTTACCGTCCAACCCTGATTGTCAATCGCTGGGATTAGCCTTCAGTTTTATGACCAACAGGACTTATGTAATGCTTTGCATTTTCCACCTGTTACCCATATGGTACTGTCATTATCTTCACCCGAAGACTCTCCGAGAAACTCGGGGTTATGATTTTTATAGGACTACGGGTTTGCTGTGTGCAGACTTGTACACCAGTTAAATTGTATTTCCACCAAAATTATGGCCTTCTGCACAGGGAAACTGATGACCTTCTCCCTTTCACTAGGACCCTACATGAGGATGTACATGTAGATGCACATTTTACCTTAGAACATTAAACCAAAATTATTTGTTCCCCTAGGCCCTACCCCTTTAATGTTTGATGAAATCAAACCTGGGGCAAAGGCCACCAGAAAACAGGTCGGATCACCACACATTCAGTGCACATGCATGTGTACATGACCATACACAACATTATGGTCAATTTTTTTTGCTACGTGATTCACTGTCACCTTGCCCCAGTTAAGGAACACTATCATTTTGCCACTTCTGTATGCATCCATGCATGGTTAGATGCCACAGTCCTAGTCTTACAGTTGTAATTGAGATTATCCAGTTGAGTATTCATCTACAGGTCTTTTGTAATGTCCAAAGCACATGGCCTGCATGGCTGCTTCTTTTGTACAACGCATTCTTTAGACTATCCTAATGGCCTTTGTATTCAAGAACTTTCTTTGTAGAGTCTTCTTGTATGTTAATTTTCAAAGGGCTATGCAGCCTATCATGAAGAATTGAAGATCCGTAAAAAGATTACCAGCTTTGTATGCAGGCACACCAAACATCGGGTTCATACACTACTCTTTGCGAGAAGAGTAGCATTAACGTGCATAGGGTGCAACTCTCCTACACACGGAGCCTCCAGTAAAATGTTCTACTGCCAGGAACGGAGTGTTCTCCCCTGAACCCGAGCCTGCATCGAGAGCAGAGGGGAGGGGCGCCCTTACAACAAACGCGGCAACAATCAGTTCTGCATTTTTGTCTGCTCAGCGCGCAACTTGAACCCATGCGCATGACGAAAGTCACGAGAGCAAGACGATGATCAGTTTGCGCCACACTCCTCCTCCATTTACAATTTAGGCTGAGCACATTGGGGAATGGGGATAAGTGCAGTGCTGTAGCTTGGAACCAAAAACTCGGGCCCGGCATGACCCGGCAATTTTCTAAATTTAAAAATCTGATCCGGAAAGGCCCGGTAACCCGAACAGAGCGGGACTGACATATTGATTTAGAAAAGGACAATGTACACATTGTACACCAAATGTTATGTGCAGGACCTACTGACCTTGTCCTTAATCGCAGACACACCACTACACTTTTATCTTGCCATCTGCGGTCTAGACATGCTGTGTGCCCATATTCCAGGATCAAAACAGTTACATGTATCATAAGTCCCAGGTTAGCATACATTATCATCCCATAATCCAGCCATCCCACAGACTCAAACACAATTAGTCCATTTACTTCTCTTTACCAGCCAATAGCAAACGAGAGTCAAAAGACCATGCAATGCCCCTGTCAGAGTACCCATTCTATATACTCTACTATGATTGGTCCATTTGTCCATTTTGGAATGTGCTAATAGCCGATAATAAAGGCCGCCCACCCTGTTCAAAGAAACCGCTGTGTAATGTTACACCCAGCTGGGCGCCAGCTGTCTGGCAGCAATAATCTCTATGAATTAATTTGTAAACAATTAAACCAGGAGTTGGGATTAAACCAACCATGCCCCCATGTCTCTTAATCTCACCCTCTCTATCTCCCTTCTCTCTGTGTACATCGCTCATGTACCTTTTCTTATTGCTGCACTTTCAGACAAGAGCTGCATTTAATAAGCTGCAAGCAAAATTCTAAATTTGTACCGGTTGATGGTTTCATCTCAGTCAGTTCCTCTCACCTCCCTTCTCCCTGAGTCTCTCTCTCTCTCTCGCAATATCAATAATTGGATTTTTAGAAATATTAATCGACAAAATCAACAAAGTCTTGGACATTGTGAGTAATTAAAGTTTTTGATCATTCTTCAATTCAGCCTAAGTAAGTGCGACTTGGGGATTAAACTCTTAACACAGCCACCCTTTCTATCTTATTTTTCTTACTTCTTCACTCTCTCCATGGTCATGGTCGTCCATGCTCTCTCTGTCCCACTAAGGGGCAGATCCAGCCGTCGAATAAGCGTAGGGGGGTAGTGAGCCCTTTTTTCATCAAAAATATTTAGCGGCGAATAAGCGGGGTCAAATTGAAAATGGATCGTTTAACAAATCGTCTAGTTTCAGTTAAGTTATACATGTATGTATGTTGCCCACAACATAAGGGGCGACAGGTTTAGATGAACGGAGTATGAGACAGGACTTTTTGGTGCTCTTTGTGGTTGGTTTCTTTTTTTCCAGCTTTTTTGTTCTTTTATTTCATTTAATTTTGAGGCTGTTGTTATGATTTTGAGATGAGGCTATACGACCATGACCACATGCATTCTTTTCACGTAATTTAGTGCGAAAGTTTGGGAACAAGACAATCTACATCGGTACATGTAACTCTTAATTTACCACGTTGCCATGCAAGCTTGTAGGCCTACTCACGACGCGATCACTTTCCATCACATCGTTGATGCAGGATATGGTGTTTACCGGTAAACATTGTACAACCTTACTCTCATTTACATGATTTAATGTAATGCTAATTAAGTCAAGTCCCTACCCAAGTGTGATTGCTATGCGTGCTCTCTTGTTCAGATGCCATTGCTATTGTGTTTGCCCATAGGCATAGCCCTATAGCCATGTTCACATTCCTTGATACCCGGTACCCTGGCCTGGCCCTGTTGATTTGGTAGAGTTCATGACTTGATGCATGTATGCATACACTGTGCATTGAATCAGTGAGTCTTGATTTAACTTTCACAGCAACCACACCCTTATTTTCTTTGTCACTGTTTTGAGTTGTGTTTCATTTAGAACCTGCGATATTACACGGGAATTTGTGACAAATGCAAAGACGAGTTTACATGTAGAGCTACTCACCGTTCGTGCGTGGACCATGTTACGTACATGTATAGTTGAACAAACGATGAGGTTGTGTGTCACCGCCACCGCGCGCCTTTGCAGGGCTCGATCAATTCACCTGCAAGAAGAACAAGAGGAAAAAACGAGTGAATAACCAAAAGTAAAACCGCGTTTTTCCAGCATCATATTTGATGGCATGAATTCCAACCTAATCGTCACTGCTCTGTGATTTCATACCTGTTAGAATTCCACGTTCAGCGACTCGAATTTAGGGTAAGTCTCGGTAAATTCGCACGAAGAAAGAAGAGGAAAGACCTACGTCGTTGAACCTTGCACAAGTCCAGCGCACAACAGCCTCGCAACAATACGCGGGCGCGGCTCGTTCAATTGCTGGAGCTGGGACAACCCCAGCAGGCCTGGCACGCACGTCACGCACACAGTACGTATAAAATCGTATAAAATCTAGCAAAAGGCGCTACACTATATCATGGACCTCGTAGTAGGTCCATGACTATATAGTCCTAAAGTTGCCGCTGCTGAGGTACGGGTACGGTACGTGTTTATGTAAGAATTTCCGTGTTGTGTGGTGATTTTTTACTCACCTGGGGCCCGTTTCTCGAATCCGTCATAAGTCTAACTTCTTGACTATCCCATTGAAACGTGTGTTATAGAATTAACAAAAAAAGGGGCCCACTAATTAATTCTTACGAAAATTTGAAAATCGTGCCGGCCGATTTTTCGCTCACGGACGGTGGGGGCCGGGGGGAGGGGGGTAGTGGTAGCGAGCACTAATTATTATTATTATTTTTTTTTTACGGGGCCCATCTTCTTTTTTGTTTACTAAAAAGGGTGTTTTTACCTGTTTTTTTGGGGGCTAGGAAGCCCCTGGATCCGCCACTGGACGTACTATATACAATGATCTGAGCTACGCGACTATAATACACGTCCTCAACGGCTCAAGGAAAGGCCAAGCAAGATACGTGTCCAATACCGGGATCGCGGACGCGCGCGATGATTTTCTACGTACGCTATATAGTAGCTAGGCCTACGTGCATGATCAGGAGATCGAAATGTCGATCGGACCATATATCCATGCATAGAGAAATCGGACACGAACGCTTGGGGTGCGCGTGCCCAGCTATTATGTGCAGATAAGCCAAATTTTGAAAATTTTGGAAAAACGGAACCATGTTTATATTATAGTGTTATTATATACAATGCAATTAACCCAAAATTAATCCTCGGTTTTCTCACATGGACGGTGTTTGGCCGGTAATTGCTATGCAATTGACTGGCAATATATTTTTTTCATGGGTTTTTAGATGGTATATAGCTAAAGAACCGACGATTTTTGGATGTGTAAAACTAAAAGGGCCATATATAGAGGTAAAAATGACAAGCATATATATATAGTTAAAATGTCAGAAGTATAATGTCAGCTACCGTTGCATAAACGTCGACGTAAAAATCGAAATCGAAAGACCCACGTACGTACTCTGGAGTGTGGTTTCTTAAAACCCACGGTGGAAGTTTCACCTTCTTTTTTCGCACAAACAATTGGATTTTAATTACTCACCAACCGATGACTAAAAAGTTCATGAATTAAATGGGACAGAAAGTGTATTGATAGATACTGCACATGGGGCTGGATGCGTACATACTTAGCTCATCGATATATATACCTGCCTCAAAGGAACGAATGAAGCAGCTAGGCGACAGATGAGAGAATATGTTATACGTACGGCCACTTACAACGTTACCCACAAACGCCTTGTATCTCGACACAGCTTCCTCGATTCTGTCCCACCACCGTGAACAGAATCCTCCACCATCAGCCAAGCCCGTACTCATCAAAGGACTCAACCAGACAGTGGCCGGAGTGGACATATGTCCATATCGAATACGTCGGAGGCGAGAATGGGGCGGTGTAAGGCCAACATGGCAAGATGGGGCTGTGCCCATGAAGACGATACTCTCTATGCGACTGCGGAGAGACTCGGACGATGGACCACATCTTGCGGTGCGGCAGAACGGGTTGCACAGATGAAGACCTTGCCCTCGTTAATGAGACGGCCATCGCAGCCATTGGGCGATGGAAGGACTTAATTTAATTTAATTTAATCTAATTTAATTAAGGAACTTTACATATAACTATCTTGATCTAAGGAGACACGAACGAACGATCGATATATATATTTCTGCTCTACTGAGTATATAGGCCTATACGCGTCACGATCAATGCCAATTAAGTCAATACTAACTCTTGAATGAACAGTATTTTGATTATTAATACATTGTCATATTCATATTAATGATAGCAAATGCAGCATTTTATGTCGGCGATGCATGTAGATCCATTTTCATTGATGGGTATAGTATTTGGCGTCACCTGTGCCTGGGAGGCAAAAGCGAACTGAATCAATGCACCTTCGGTACGTCTCTTCTCCCGGTTTATATGAAAATGATTGGGGGTGTGCATAGTTCCCCGAACAGTAGTTAAGAGATTTACTTACACAAACAAAACTTTTAAAAAGACATATAGGGCCTACTTGACAAAACATGACAGGGCATCGTTCATGGCGCATGGCAGCAAGGTAATACAAATGGAAGTAATCATGACAAAATCATAAATTTGATAACAGTTATAAGTAACATTGTATAATTTAATTATTGGAACATGCAAGAATCATTGATATTTAGATACAAGATGCGCTGCTTCAAGTTTCTTTTAAATAATGTTAAAGACTTGCATGCATGAAGAGAGTTCAGGAGGAATAGAGTTCCAAAAATAACAGGAAAACTGTTTCAGTTACAGATTTCAAAAATATATTTGTCTTTACTGGCCAAAAATGAAACGATTCTTATCCCATCATGCCCTAATTATGTTCGACCCTTTACAGCTACCTATCAGATAAGCCGTCAGAAATTTCGGACCCCCAAAGTCGGGTTGATTTCACCTCATAATCTATCCCGTTTGTACGTGCAAAGCACATGCAACTCTCAAACTTTCCGTCGGGAAGTGGTTAAATGGTGGGTCAAGTTTTTCCTTCAAGCCCACGGATCGAAGTGCTTGCTGTTTTACTTTTAGCACTGCAGAGCACTGGCGTACTGATCGGGGGGGGGGGCAGTACCCCCCAATAAAATTCAAACTTGGTTTAAATTTCTAATTCGATACCAGCTAGTTTCAAATGTTGCTGAAATGACATGATTTTGACCCCCCGGATAAAATTCAAACGTGGTTTATTTCTAATTCGATACCAGTGATTTACAAATGTTGCTGACATTACATGATTTTCCTGGCTTTTTTCTCACTTTTTTATAATATACTTTTGTATGCGTTTGTTGAAAAATGACTCATTCCCAATTTTTACAGTCGGGCAAAAAATATGCTTATTTAGAAGCCTACATGTCAGGACCTGCGGAACGGCGGTGCTCGGGGGCTCGAGCCCCCCTCCCCCTCACTTTTTGAAAAAGAGAAATAGAAAGAAATAAAGAATATATAGCGACCTACCAGCGTCACATGATGTAACAAAATATGCTTATCTGACCTCAATGTATTGCCTAAAACCCCTGAGCTTATTGGGGGGACCCCACGCCTATTAGTAACCTAGCTGCCTGATGTGTCGATGAATAAGGTATCACAATATGCTCATCTAGCTGACCGTAATCAAATGACTAAAACCCCTGAGCTTCCGGGGCTCTGCCCCTGTACCCCAAGCAGGCGAGCCGGAAGCAGTTTGGGATCGGGGGTGGGGCAAACGTTCCAGCTATAGGGGGTTCACCTTTCAGGGGCAGTGGCGTAATGAGCAAAAAGGTCAAGGGGCAGAGCCCCCGGAAGCTCAGAGGTTTTAGGCATTAAATTACGGTCAGAAAAGCATATTTAGATACCTTATTTCTAGGCTCTTGTACCAAAGGTGCATGTTTTCCAAAAAAGGTCTAGTAACTCGACCACCCGAACTCGACCACCCGACCCGACGTGATGCTCCGCTGATTCGAAGTGAGCCTTCCAAACCGGGCCCTCTATATAGAACCGCTGCTGATCCAACAAAACGCACGGTGGACCGGGCCTATATCGCATAACAGAGTGATTAACATTTAAGAGAGAAAAGAAGAAGAAAAAAAATCTGATTTCTAACGCTTGTTGTAAATTAATATCAAGTGACCACTAATTAAGGGTAATGATGGGATTGCCTGTCCAGTGATAATTGAAAGATAAATTATTGATTTTGAGCATCAAAATAGAATTTCTGATTGATTCAAATTATTCAGCCACTCCAAAATTGGAGATTAATTGCCGGTCATTTGTCGGTCATTATAATATAGTCTTATGTGCATGGATTCTTGTCAGAATTGTTTTCCGAGTTGGAACAAATACATGCATGTACACGCAAACTTGTATAGTTCCCTCTTCTTCCTCTTCTTTTTGTATAACTTCTTCTCCTTCTTCTTCGATCTCCTTCTAATTCTCTTTCTTATTTTAGTTTCTTTGTCTTCTTCTTCTTTTTTTCTAGCTTTTTCTTCTTCTTCTCCTTCTCTAGCTTCTTTCTTCTCCTTCTTCTTCTTCTTCTTCTTCTTCTAAGTCTTCTTCTCCTTCTTCTTCTTCTTCTTCTTCTTCTTCTTCTTCCCCGGTCTTCTTCTTAATTTTCTTCTTCTTTCCCGGTCACAATTTCTATATATACTTCATCATCCGCCTCTAGCTGCTTTTATAATGTATTCTTTATTTTTATTCTTCTAGTGTAGCTATACGTACGTCGACTTACGTTTTCCAACGGCAGGCGCGTAGCCCGAGGCAGTGCCCCCAAAAAAAAGGAGCAAAAGGAGCAGACAAAGAAACATTTTTGAAAATTCAGACAAGGATTAAGAGTTGAGAACGGTACAATAAGTTCAGTTACGAATCGTCTTCTTTCTAATTTAATTATGAAACGTCAAAACTTTAATGTCCTCTGTTTTTCTTGAATCAAAAGAGCTAAGAAAACTATAATTATAGGAATTCCCAAATTTCAGGGGGAAAATTGCTATAGACTAGGCAAGTGAAAATATATTATATATATATATGTAGCCTACATGTATTTCCTTATTGCGTCAAATTCGGGGAATTCCTCGAATAAGATACTCATAAATAGTCTTTAACTAGGCAAAGGGATAATTCAATGCTAAATTAACACAGACAGTCTATGTCATTATTCCAGTTTTTAGATATAAATTCGCTATAATGTTATTTTGTAATACAGACTCTCTTTAAACATTAATATCAAATGATAACAAACAAGGTTAAACGTTAAAAAAGAAAAATTGTATTACAGAAAAATCTAGACAGCGACTGAACTAAGTTGCATTTGAGTTTGCGCCTGCGCGCTGAAGTTTCCAGCGCTCTCAGGGTTGTGCTGATGATATTTCTTCGCCTAGTTTTGCTTAGAATTTAATTTTAAAGCTTAAATTCTATCTAACCAACAGGTAAGATCAGATAGTCATTGTTATATATTTTTTGATATAGAAAAAATACAACTGAGGGTATACAAATTAATAAAAAATTACATATTTTTCTAGTCCGCTTTACTCTGTATCAAATAGATCTATGTCATGACATGTTATTCAATATGTGGGACATTTACGAAGTACTGTGCGGCCTTTTTTTTAGTGTAGGGTGTGCCAAATACCAAAATGTCTGGATTAAGAAAATTCACACACAAAATATTTTCACCACGTCGACCTGAAAACACATGAGATAATCAATCTGAACCACGTTGTGGGGGGGGGGGGAATTTGAAGATGTAACAACTATAATTATAACCAATAATATTAAATGATGCAAGAAAGCCAAGATGCATGCATGATATTGATAATGATGATGCCATGATTATTTATGAATATGAATTATGATTGCATGAAGATTGAAGATTACAGAACCTAAAAGGCTTTTTTACTTTGTAATCGCCCATTCCCATGATTCCCGCACCAGACGAGTGTTGCTTACAAGTACAACCTTCGGAGTTCATTCTGACTCTTCTTTCTAAAATTCTACCCATACAAAGCACTTTGACTTTGAGTTTGAAATCGGTCAAGGAGTGATAGCGATTTGCTTGTAGTTGTAAACAGTTCTAAAGGTCTACGTGTTCTTTATGATAATGAGCTAACATGCGATTTACATTTGTTTAAACACTGATCTCTCACTAGACTCTAGACTAGTTTGCGATCTTGCCTTGTTTATTCTTGGTTCTGCCAGAAATAAAAATATATGATGATAGCAATTAATGTAAAAACTAAAAAGTCGCTCGCAGGGAGTTCGCTTAATTCAGCAAACTTTGTGCCTCCGCCTTGGACATTAAACTAATTGCTATTAACGTAAAATGAGTATCAAATTGGCACAGCAAAGACAGCTATTTTCGTGTACTCCACGTGTATTAGGTTTCCGGCAGAACCAACATCACTATTTATATGGGAGTTCAGCATTTTTTGTATTGTAACAACGCTAGATCAGCTGCTAGAAAAATGAAAGTAACTATAAGAGCGAAAAAGCTGTATGTGTTCTTAAATTTTCATTGAGAGAATTCTAAATTTAATTCAAGATGATATGATAAATAAGACCAACAGCAAAACCTCAGTAGATCTCTAAGATTGTTTACAAACTTACTTTTTACATGTTTTAATTTTTGTATAAAACTGATGGAGTGTGATTTCTTAAAATTGACTATTTATTTGAGAATCGAAAAGTCAAAAACACTAATTTTGGGGGGAAATATAATGGGCATTTTTCCCGCCCCCACTCGGTGTTATTTAGGGTATGCGTATGCTTGTTCCCTCTTTTTTAAAGCACCCCCTATCTGAGGACTGCCAACATTTCCGAACCCCCCTTTCGCGGGCTTTTCACAGGCTTTTTCTGCCTTGGAGACCCCCCTAAATCTGGAACACTGCTCAATGTACCCCCTAATTAAAATTAAGCACTCCAGTAAAGCATATAGAGTCAATGCTAATGCATATTGACTAGCTCTAGCGCCGTACTACGTGCTAATAGGCAGCAATTGCACACATTAATAGTCAATGCACACATAACACACAAATGCATACAATGAATATTTGGCTGTAAAGTGTAAGCAAGTTTGACAGTAGATTCGAATTGTCAAATTATTCTTTCTAACATTGTCATTAGTTGTCACTAAACTAAAGTACCGATTTTGAGTGAAATCAGTTGAGTTGTGTACAGTGGTGTTTGAAAAGTTGAGAATCAATAGAATAGGTTTAATACACAGCCAGGAAAGTAATGCAGCTGTGTGTGAATTAGGTAGATGGGGTAGACTACAGACAGTACAAAACTACATCAGTCCCACATATTCATTTTCATGGGTGTAAGAAAATGAGTTTGAAACTTGAAAGTGTTAATATTACGAGCAAACTATAGGGCAAACTACTCACCTGAATGTGCCACCCTGTGAGCCACAATATCCACAACGAGGAGACTGTGGGTCCTGCTCAAAGATGTCGCAATCATAACAATTTTGGCAGGGCCCACGCCTCACACCACGCTTGTCATACCCCATCTTGATGCCCCGGCTTGATGCCGAGCCCGATGCATGCTGAGCTAGCTAGCAGATGCGCCGTACCATTTATAAAGCGCATAACGCCTACCGGTACGGTACATACAGACTATACGTTCTGTTGTTATCTCTCTCTCACAGATTTTGAGAAGTCCGTACTGCCGCTGTACTGGGACGGGACTGCATGGGACCCAATGTTTTTACTTTTCAAAATGAAATAATACTGAATGAGCTTTCAAAACTAGCAGGAATTTCTGAAATTTGATTGCGGGATTTGATAAATTTTTCTATGTTCAAGATATTTTATAACCCCCTTTTTTAATTTCTCAGGAGTCCAAAGAGATGAGAGAACAAAAGAAAAAACACCCCCTTTTTAAAGAAATCTCCGGGTGCAAAGTCAAATACACCCCCTTTTTTTACAATTCTCGGACCGGACTTTGTCGCACGAAAAGTACCCCTTTACCGGACATTTGGGTAACACGCATGGTATCCTTCCGTTCTTGGAGTGGGGGCCGGGGCATTTTTAGCTAGATTCGTCTCTGAAGGGAGACACTAGACAGGAGGCTTTTATAGATGGGTGGCCACTATGACATGTTTGACTGTATCGTGATACAGGAGTTCAGTCACTTCACTATCATTTGAAAGGTTTAGGGAATTAGGGTTCAAGTCCCTGCTAAACACTTCCATTGTTTGGCAAGATATTAATCTACCTTTTGCCACTTTCTACCCAGGGGTATGTATTTTGTGGCATTGCCTGTTTCGCTGCTCGGCTGTAACCTCGTTATTGCTTTGGG
The DNA here is from genome assembly GCA_037976565.1 of Mesocentrotus franciscanus. Lineage (NCBI taxonomy): Eukaryota > Metazoa > Echinodermata > Echinoidea > Camarodonta > Strongylocentrotidae > Mesocentrotus > Mesocentrotus franciscanus. The sequence continues at coordinate 10,104,294 of CP137670.1, read as the reverse complement.
CACTGAGCAGCAACATGCAACTAAAAGGCAGTAGTTTCAAATTTGTATATGGGGTGAGATCTAATTTTAGATCTATAGTTAAACTTTGTAGAAACTTAGAAAGGTCAGATTTTCTTTTTATTATTTATGATGTCTCTAGGCCCGCAAAAACTGCTTGCCATCCTGGATCAGCATCAGCGAGCTGTTTGGTCCTTATGACTGCATGTACAGTACTTCTTAAAGGTGATATTCATAGAAGAGCCCTAAATATGAAGATATTCATATCTACACAAAGCTTATAAGCCATACAATGAGCTTGGATGACATTCAAACAATATAACACTTCCAAAAAAGCGAAATTAGGGTGAAAACAATCACCCTATTCTCTGGGACAAATTTGCCCTATTGTCATCCGAAACGGCCTTTAGCTGTGACGTAGGAAAAGGGAGGCGTGGCTAGTGTGCCACTTCCGGATATCTAGTAGAACGCATGTATAACATTATAAGGCTGAAAACACAGCTTCAACTTATGTGTTATTTTACCCTTACTATAGAATAAATTATAATACAACATCGTTTGTAAGTTACTTCTCATTAATATTTCCATCTTTATATTCTAAGAAATGTATTATTTGTGAAATAAAAACGTTGAAAAATGGGGGAAAAGAAGGTGAAACTATGGCTGTGTCCCGGCTTTGTTGTACAGCGAGCCTGCATATATAATGGGATTTGGGTGCCGGCGATTTTTACCACCATGTAGTTTCACTTTGACATATCAGTCAAAGACTTCACCTCTTCCACTATGGAAAAAACACAGTTAGTATTGATTTAATCATTATTATGAATAAAATAAAATTCAAACAAATCGAAGAATATTTCATTTAGTCGATCGTATCATGGCTAGATTAGCTGGAAAAAATCGAGGCGATTCTGCTGTTGTTACGATTCATCTGCGAGTAGTGCGGCTCTTGGCAGCCGCATTACCTACACGGCTGATCGCTGATTGAATTTAGTATCGCTGGCGGATTTACATTACCTGCGCGCACATCAAAACACACGTAAACGTGACTACACTGCACACACCGCACACACACAGTACTGTACGCTTGCATTTCAGTCGCGATAGACGAAACCCTTACGAAACCAAACCAAGACAAAACGGCGAGAAATACACTATTCTATGTAATTATAGTTATCGACAAATGACAATGGAGAAGAAACATTATTCATTGTTATGTCAAAGGAAATTCCACCTCGGAACATGATTCTACTAAAGGTAATTTTGTTTTGAAACACAGCTAGGTTGATTTTTCATGCTATCTCCGTGTACATACAGCTCAGCTGGCAAGCTAAAGCCGGTGAAAAAGTTGAGTTGTAAACAGTTATTTTACGGATATTGTCACTTTTTCAATGCCAATAATGACATGAATATTGACATTAGGATATGTTTCAGGACGGGAGAGGACAACTGTATGCCAGATATTGACCATTCAGGCAATATTTCAATCGTTTTGAGAGAGTGGAACTGACATCGACTCTATGAACATTTGTGTGTAGATCGCAGTTAGTCTCTATAGCTGCGTGAAGCATATCCCGGCTCTGACGTCACTCACAAAGCCACTTTCCCTTAGGCGATTTCGTAGGTCAGGATAGAGTCAATTTAGTGAAATTTGATTTTCATAAAACACAAAACTGCACACTTTCATGGCATGTTAGCTGCATAAATTGCTTTAATAACTCATTCAATTATAAAATGAACTATTTTTATTTGATTTTATTTCCTATAAGTATCAACTTTAAACTTCTCAAGAGCTTGTACAATGTGCTTTCTGTTCCTTTTTAGCATAACGTCCTTTGGACCATGAAACAATCCTAGCCCCAAGTGTCCTAGAGTGGCACTAACCTTCCAAACTTCTCAAGAAGTTACAATTTGCTATCAGTATCTGCTGTATTTTTAGTATTGCGTATTTGGCTTACATCAAATCATTTGGTCATCGCGTCTGGTTGGGGGGTCGCGTTGCACAACCTTTGGTGAAACGAAAGCTGAAGATGACGCAACCCTTCGTAGAATCACTGTAGGGTACTAGGGTTTTCACAAAGTGTTTGATAAATTGAACCAGCCCATTTGTAGGTAAGAGGGGTTTATTTCGCAATCACTACCCCCAGCATTATGTGAATAAAGGGGCATGTTTTCACAAAAAGTTGGATAATGTGACCACCTGAGTGACCTGACCCTACATGACGATTCAAAGTAAGCCTGCATATTTTGACCTTTAAAGAACCTGCCCTGTACAGTGTGTAGTGTACATCCCTCAAGAGCTTATAATTTACCAACGATTTATATTTTCTTTTAGTATGGTGTGTAGACTCCCTGGACATCAGCTACATCAGCGAGCCGTTTGGTCCAAATGACTGCAGAGCTAATTATACAAGCTACCTTGTATTATGAATAATTATGTCAATAAGCTAAGAGCTAATTTGCCACCAGTATATATTTTCTTATAGGTGTCTCTAGAGTCTAGACCCTCAAACACCTTTAGATGCCCTGAAGATCAGCTACATCAGCAAGTTGTTTGGTCCATATGACTGCAGAGCTAATAAGAGCTTGGAGTTAATAATATTATTATAAAATTGTGATTTGTAAATAATGCTAATAGCTTATATTTTGCTACCGGTATATGTTTTCTTTTAGCATGGCGTCATTCGACCCTAACACACCTCTAGATGCCCTGGAGCTCAGCTATATCAGCGAGCAGCTGGGCCCTTACGATTGGAGGAAGCTCGGTCTGTACCTCGGAATAACAGAGACTCGATTAGCTAACTGGGAAAGGCAGTACATGATGAACATAGAACAGGCTGCCAGTCAAATGCTCTACACATGGCATAACAACCAACACCCGGCCCAGGAGCGGAGGTTGCTGATACAGGCCTTGGAGAAAACAAAGCTGAGAAGCCTTGGAGAGAAGGTTCGAATGGGTGAGCTGTTGAATTGAATTTAATTTATTTTGAATTTTCCACAAAACATGAAATAAAAGTGTACAAAATGATACAATCAAACGAAGTGGAGGGATGAAGAAAAAAAGTATATCTAGGTTATCCCCTTGAACAATATCAAAGCAAATTACAAATTATAATTGAAATGAAGTTAAAAACTACAAAACTCTTTGTACTAATTCTTAATCACATACAATTCTAGTCTACTCATAGGCACTTAAGCACACACAAACACACACACACTTACACTTGAAATGCCCAACTTATATTCTTTAATACTTGAATGTGTTGCTCAATAAAAGTGACTTATATCTCCTTTGTTGTAAAAGGACGTTGTAACAGTGGGTTAGAAGCCCACACCAAGAGGTGTATCACAAATTCAACGTTCTTGTTCATTGTTTCAAATTAAGATTATTTTTCCATTAGTCTTTGTTGGCGTTAGTATTATTTTTGAGATATTGATATTGATATTGATCTTTATTTCATTCATCATAAAAACATAAACATAAAATACAAAACATAGTGTACAAGTTAAAGAAAAACGTTTACAATAGAATACAACAACAACACAAATGATATATGAATGTGGAGACAGCTAGGAAAGCCAAAGGCTTTATTGGTGCTGCCACCGAATGTCGTAGCTTAGAACAGGAAAGTCTTGAGATCTGACATGAACGTTGACATAGGGTCTTGGCACTCCTGATAGATTGTGGAAGGTTAGGGTCAAGAGAAGCAGGAAGCTCTGTTACCCCAAGTTGTGCAACTGAGAAGTTCTGTCAGGAGAGCTCGGTCGGCTGATCTCAGTCTACACGCTGGTTGATGCTTCATCAGGAGCTCTGCAATGCAGGATGGGGTTTTACTATTAAGTGCTTTGAACACTAGAACTCCAAGAAGCCATCATCATTTTGGCCCCATGAATCCATCCGCACATTGTCGTTCAGCAGGTTGTCTCCAGAGAGGAGCAGGATTATTGTTTTGTGCTGCCCGGGAGAACAGCAAAAACTGAAATTTCAGTCAAAATGGTCATTTCTTTAATTGTTTAATGAAATATATTTGAATAATATCAAGAAGGAATAACGTAATTCTGTTAGCAAATGATGATGATTATGATGATGTTTATTTGTATTGTGCTGTTATACGCCTCTGTTTAGTGCTTGTGCTTGCTGTAAAATGTCTCACCAAAATTCTATGTTCATAGTCAAATAGACAAAGCGCAAAATGATCTGCTTATGTCAGGTGAGAAAGGTACAAAATTGCTTGGGCTGCATTATTCATGATAAGCAATAGAATTTAATGAATTAGTTTATATATGACCGTGATCCCTCCTGCGTGACTCCACCGAAATCTGAATAAGTGAAATGAATCAGTTCATGAAATTGAAATGAGAAATTGCTTTCATGTTGAAAGGAACTTTGTTTGAACTCATTTAGCAACAGAATCATGGCAATCATGGTAATCAATTATTTAATGGGGAAAGGGGTTAGATGTTTGGTGCTCCATAAATCAGTGGATTAAACATATATCCATTTAGAGCTGGAATGATACACTTGTGAAAACCGCCCAATGATCTTAATTCCCTTCCTTCTCATTGCAGGCGAATGTCGGCGCACAGTGCCGCAGGGCATGAGACCTATACCCCCGGAGCCCATCAACAATCATCAGCACCCTACCCCTCTCGCCCCAACGTACATGAACGAACCTGTCGCCAATACACCGCAACAACCCCACAGAGCACCCATGCGAATACCCCAGCAAACCAGCTATGAGATTACGGAGATCAAGCTAAGGGACGTTTCAAACAAGCTGGGTTCCGAGTGGAGGACGGTCGGAACTTATTTAGGCTTTGACAACTCTCAGATCGAGGTTTTGCAGGAAGAATATCGAGTCGTTAAGGTACTTCAACTTTTTCATGAAGTTGTGGGGTAATTTTCTGAAAATTATTATGACTGTATTGTTGAATTTCATGTGTACTTTCATCTTAACTCTCGAAGAACCAAAATAAAAACGTAAGTCCCTCTACTTTTTATAAAATGTTTGTTATCAAGAAATGAATTTGAAAATTACTAATTTCTTACATTAAAATACACTATACTATATTCACATTTGTAAATTTCAGAGTAAATCCCCAAATTTCCATGGCTTTAAAGCCTAACAAGAAAATCAAATACCAAGTGACAAAAAGGAAAGGTAAACTTACTACCGGTATACATTTCGTAAATGAAGTTTTGACATGTAATAACTTACAGTTGGAATGGCTTTACATGTACTTCTCATGTATGTCTGTAATGTTCTGCATTTTTATTTCTTTATTTATCTTTTTATTTCCCTTTTTTCCTCATTCTATTATTATTATACTGTTATTCTAGTTGTTTGTGTAATCAATAAAAACGGAAAGGAAAAAAAATGAAAATATGCACTAAACATACTGTATATAGCTGAAAATCAATTTTCTTGAAAACAAATTAAAAGGGCATCTCATATTTGTAAGGGTGAAGCTCAAACATGCCCATTTCTCAATTTCTGGTGTTAAAGGTAATACAGAGTTTTGGTATGGGGTCATGAATTTGGTTCAAATGAACATACTGGAAGATATGCGTTCCTACCATACTTAATAATCGTGAAAGTCTAAAGTGATGAAATTGTGAATAATAAACTCTTCATGTTGTATAGCTCCCTCTCAAGATTGATATTACTTCAGCTTCAAAACAATGTTTCTCGACTAAAATCGACCGATTTTCTATTCCCGTTTGGAAATTATATATCAGAACTCTATATTCCGAGATTTTCATGGTCGCAGCTATCATTGTATGGCCGATAAATTTGATATTTTCATTTCTCTAAATACTTAGCTTTTTCGAGCCCACTTTTTCACAATGGTAATGAAAATTTTTAATTTCATAATCCAATCCTGTTGAAATATTACCAAAACTTTGTATTACCTTTAAGAGTACAATGATTTTACAGTTTCATGTTGTAGCAAAAGCAATCCTATAACAATTAGACGCATCACTAGACCATATTTATTTGGTGGGGAGGAGGGTGGGCAGCATACAAAATTGCATGCAAAGTAAGCAAAAACTGGCAAAGGGATGTTTGAAATATAATCCTATCAAACAAAACAAAAAGTCATCAGTGGTTGTGTTTGCTGACCATGCTCAACATTTAAATTGTGGATGAGGGGTGTTAAAGGCTTGTCCATATATGGCGCGGTGAACTGCCTCAAAAAAGCCACTCCCGATTTTTTTTTTTTTTTTTAATGTGTAAAATGAAAGGCAACTGCGCGTTGTATTCACTGAGCGCTGTGTTAAAGATAAAGACCAGTTCTGGTCATGCGATTGCATTGTGAAAGAAACGGTGTGGAATTGATCAGAAAAGGTTGATCATCTAGCATATAAGTATTGGTGTGTACTGCAAGGTTCTGGATTCATCAAAATGATAACAAATTTGGCCCAGTCTTGGTAAAGTTACAAGCACTGTACACAGAAAGATGTATATGGGACTACGCGACCACGTGTGCGATATCTATTTGGTCCCAATAGATATAATAATTTACCAAATATATCAATTAGTAGGCGGTTTCCCGACTTTCCCGGCAAAATTTGTATCATCACGTATTAGTCAAAACATATTCTTTCACATGATAGGTAATGAGAGCTTCCATTTCATTTTTTTGAGAGAGGGGCATTTCCAAAACTGGTCTTTACCTTTAAAGATATAGAGAAATGTCAAGCGTATTACATTTTACGGAATTGTTTGAAAAAAAAGCTGTTTTGCCATGTCTTAACAAGATCTATCTGCTTACAGTACATTGAAGTTAAAGTCTAGTTTTGAAATGTTCATTTTTATGTTCTGTGTCTTCTCTCCACGCAGGAATGTATATTCCAGATGTTACTACAATGGCGAAACACCCACGGTTTCGAGGCTACAAAGGAAAAATTAAAGAAGGCGCTGAGGCGATCGAATCGTGAAGATTTGGTGGATTTCATTGACGAAGCGGATGATTGAGTCCTAACAAAATGACAAAAACTTTGACGATATGACTGACTGTTGAAGCATTGCCAGAGGCTCCTGTACAAGGTCAAGTCTAACTGGAAGAAACTTAAAAGGGAAGTCTACACTGATATTAAGTTTGTTTTAATAAAAGCAGAAAAATGAGATAAACAAATTAGTGAAATTTTGAATAAAATCCAATTAGAAATAGGAAAGTTGTTTTTGAAGTTATCATCAGTAAACAAAAATTTGCAACTCTCTGATGTTTCATGCGAGCTCCTCTCCAATTTGCTCTGTGCAGAAAATTTAATTAACTCTAAATTTCTTAGATATTTATGATGGAATAGATTTTTTTTATACAGGGGCTGTATGAAAACTGTCTTTATAGATTTGTTAAGTTTTTTAGTACAGGGCGAATCCGAGTGGAGATTGCAAGATACAATGTACGTCAAAGTTGCCAATTTGTGTTTGATTGATTGCACCTTCAAAAATTTCATAACTTTCTAATGTTTAATTTTTTTTTTTCAAAATTTGACTGACCTGTACCGGCCTCTCATTTTTCTGCTTCTATTAAACAAAACATGATACCAGGGTGGACTTCCCCTTTAATGATATGACTTAATTAGCAACTTTTAGTGTGACGGCTTCTTCGGCAGGTACCCATGCTGCTAACAGCTCATGAAAACATCATTCAAGTCACTAAAAATATAGAAACCGTGATTGAGTCAAAGGGAGAAACTCCAGTTTGACATTTCTTATGGAAGTCAAGTGAGCTGTTTACACCTAATGAATTGAACATTGATGTCACGTTTCAAATTACGATTGATCGATGGCTGTTTTACCTGACTGCTATTAAAGAAAGCATTAGTATATGCTTGTAAGTAAACAACCAGGAGACCAACAGCTTTAAGTCCTCTCCGAGGGACTTGATAATTAGGATTAATGCCTTACCAAAGGGCATGAGCGCATTGACTTGGTTTCGAACTTGGGACCTCCCGGTTACGAGACCACTGCTCTACCACTGAGCCATCGCGCTTCCTCCTCATCACGCCTCCGATTCAAAACGGTTTTGAGTGCATCTTTTATGTATGTAACACTGAAAGACTAAGCTGTACAACAATCTAAGGCTCAAGATTGCAAGATTCTGTGATGTAATTCAATGAATTTTTTTTTTTGAAATTTGGTAAGAGTTCCTGATTTTGCAATACATGTATTACCTTTGTCACTTCTGCTCTATGGCTTGCTATATATGTAAATAATATTTTTCATTGAGGAGTTGAAACTCTTTGAAAATCTTTTCTTCTCCTTCTTGTTATTCTCCGTTCTTTCTTCTTTATTCTTCTTCTTTTTTTTCTTTTTCTCCTACTTTTTCTTCTTGTTAGTTTTCTTCATCACCTTCTTCATTTCTTCACCTTCTTCTTCATTTCTTCTTCTTCAACTTCCTTCTTTCTTCTTCTTCTCCTTCTTTCAAGGAGACATTTGCTGGATATTAAATTTATATCATACTATGTTTTGTGATATGAATGTATGATATTAAGTGAACATGCCCTAGGTGAGGGTTTAACGCATTTAAGTTAGCGATGTTATCATTTTTATGAATACTCTTTTATGCCACTTTCAAGCCAATCTAAAAAAAATGTGTCATCCGATGTTATAGATATTGTGATCTTCTGACACATATTTAATCTCGCTTTATTTTAGGAACGTTTTAATTGCGTTGCTTATTATCTTACAATAGTGAACTTACATGTTAGGCCTATATATGGTAATCATGTAATTAGAATTCTTTTTATAAATACATTTAATTGTTTATCATCTTTAACAAAATATATATTAAAACTTAAAACCACCTGGTTGGCACAGGTGGTTCATGTTAAAAACATTTAATGAATACTGAACTGAAGTCTTTTTTTCTCAGTAGAAGTAGTAGTAGAATTCTTCCTGCTTAAACAATACGATTTCATCCAGTCTATATGTATCGATTTTTGTCCAAAATCAGGCAAAATTTTCACTCAGAATCAATTGATGGGTGGGTTTTGACATCCAGATTCAATATCAATATGTGCGCTGATATCAGAATAATCAATCTCATTGAACGAATTTACACAGTTCAGACAACTTTGGTCATTTCGATCGATGGCTATAATAGTGAATTGCTGCACTGCACTGGTTCAAAGATGTCGACCAGCGAGCTGAAAAATTGGCCTGTCGCGACTTTCTGGAGGGGGCGCTGTGAGGTGCAAGAACAGAAAAAAAATTTGTTGTCGATGTGAATGAGAACGTGTGATCAATTAAGCCATTTTTAAAATTCCTGTCCTGAAAGAGTTAAAAGAAATAAAGAAATATTACACATGTTGTGTGATTTTCCCTCCTTTAATTCTTGCCTTTATTTTTTGTTTTTTCCTGACTGACCCATTTTAGCCTCATTTTTTAGCTCATAGTGCATTTTTGTTGCCTGCCAAGATACCAGAATTACAGGTTGTTGTGAACTTTTGACCTAAAAACTTGGCTTCAGGAATTAACAATTAGGCCTTCTCATGAAATAAGCCACTATACATGGTCATCGATCGAGTTTGTACACACACAATTGCGTGTAAAATCTATGGGGAGGTGGAATCCCCTGTAAGCATTACCTGCAATGAACCACCATGTACGGTACAAATTAAAGTGCTATCCAACCCTTGTAATAAGTTGATTTGTATGAAAGCAGAAAAATAACAGAAACAGAATGGCAAAAGCTTGAAATGAATCGGACCAATAGTAAGGAAGTGATGAATGTTTGAAATATGAGATCACTAAGTCTATGCAAATCTCAAATTGGTAGTTCGGTCAGTGGATTGTGACGTAGGATGTGGATAACTCTCCCATTTGCCGTGTACAAAAATATTAATTTCTGTTTTTCTCGTAATTTCCTTCTCCCTTTGGGCAATACTCAAAATATATTATAGATAGCATATTGTTATAGGTCCTCTAAAAAGAATAGATCCTCCTATGCAATAAATGTTTGAAAAATTTAAATTTTAGTCCTTTTATACAGATGGGAAAGTAGTCCGGCAATAGTTGTTTTGACCACTCATTTTTTTTGTTTTTTGTTTAAGGGGGAGGGGAAGTGCTTTTTTTTTCAACCTCCACCCCCGTTGAGCGCCAGGGGAGGGGCCCACCTTCTTCTTTTTTTTACAAAAAAGGGTGTTTTTACCTGTCTTCCCCTGGATCCGCATAATATATTGACTTTAATATAGACTAAACATAGACTATAGACTAAAGTGTAAATAACACATTTTGTATAGTTTGGTCCCATCAAAACAAAATTATTTGACTTAGGGAAAATTTGGCTTGTGCAACTTCTTGTAAGGGGAAAGTGAGGAAGATGAGCCAGTTTTTACATTTTGGCTCGTACTACCAATAGATAAGTACTACAGTTATGGGTTTAATACAGTAATGTAGTACAGCTATCATTCTTTCTTTTCCTCTATTCACCTGTGAAGCAACTCATTTTATATGTGTCTGGTGGACCGCCAAACAAAAAAAATGTCATTTGGATCAATTTACCCCAGTCATGGGGTATGTTGATCCGTGGCATTTTGGCATCTGAAATGAAATTATTAGAATAACACCAAATTTCCTGATATGGATAATAAATGATTTTACTTATATACTTATACTAATTAAATTACGGCCATTTAAAAAATATACATTATGATATGGAAGAAGGGAATATAATAGACTATAGCCCAGTAGCTCATACGTCTCGACATTTAATCTGATAAAGGGCTGAGATATTATCAGGCGCGGATCCACGGGGCCCGGGCCCGAGCCCAGGCCGCCCCCCAACCCCTGGCCAAAAAAAGAGATGGTAACCACAAATATACCTTTTTTTCTTTTGCTCAAGGGGTGGGGTGCTCACACATCCCCTCCCCAAATGAGCGAAAAGAACGGTCTGCGCGATTTCCAAATTTCCGGGGGCAAAAAAGAAAAACAATTTTTAGTGCTCACTATACCCTCCCCACTGAGCGAAATATCGGTAGGCGCTTTTGAATTTTCAGCCCCTATTGAAAAATCCTGGATCCGCCCCTGGATATTATGACGGCACTGATTTTTTTTTTCCCAACACTTTGTTTTAATTGTTTATATACCTCTGACATTTTCACATCGAGCCATATATTCAAAGCTCAAGTTTTCACAGTATTGCCATGCACATGGCCGGAACCCTTTATATTTATGTGATTTCTTCTTCTTCTTCTTGTTCTTCTTCTTCTTCTTCTTCTTCTTCTTCTTCTTTCTTCTTTCTTCTTCTAGCTTTTTCTCCTAATTCTTCTTCTATCATTATATACACGTAGCGAGCAAAAAAAAAATAAAAAATTTGGCACCCGAAAAAAAAATTTCCCTCCAGAAAGGGTAATTTTTTTCCACCCACCCTTGGGCGCCAGGGTAGAGAGCACAATTTTTTTTTTTGGCACCCGAAAATGTTTTCCCAACGGAAGGTCGATTTTTTCCACTGCCACCCCTTGGGCGCCAGGAGGGCCCATCTTCTTTTTTTTCCAAAAAAGGGTGTTTTTACCTGTTTTTTTTTGCTGGATCCGCCACTGGGGATGAGAGACAGAGGTAGGGGAAATGGAGGTGAGGGAGAGCGAGAAATGGGAGGAAGAGAGAGAAAGGATGAAGAAAGAGAGAGGAGGAAAGTAGTATGTATGAACATGAATAATAAATAGTACAGAAAGTGGAAGAGTGAGAATTAGAAAGCGATACATAGAGAGCGGACATTAGAGAGATAAATAGAAAGAGAAAGAGAAAGAGAGGTGAAAAGAAAGAAAGAAAAGTTTTTAATTTTAAAAAAAATAATTTTAGTGTTATTCTGTAGGCCTATTGCTATTTTCTTAGTTTATGTGTGAATTATAATTACTTTGCTTCAGCAAAAAAAAAATATTTGATGGACACAAATTCACTCAGACATTCATGAGCAAGTAGCATTAATCATCACATACACATCATCTTGTTATTGATAGCTGAGTTATGTATATAGGGTATATACAATAAATTTAAGTGCATAATGAAAATTTAACGACACAGTCATAGAAGTATATTTTTCAGTTTATTAAATAATGTTTGTATACTGTTATTATCAAACAGTATGATACATCATACATGTATATGAAAACATTAAACAATACTTTGGAAAAGCAAGAAATAGGCTGAGTATTATAATAACTGTTAAAAGTAGACATAAATAACAATTATCATTATCATGATGGTTTTTACTACGTTTAATTACATTTTTAATAAGACAACAGTTATGATAGTTATATCACTTATATGCAGTGTATTTTGTTTGTATGCAGCTGCATAATGCACATATAATTCTGGTCGTAAGATTGAATTGTCATCTCAATCGCATTTGTCCTATGAAGAATACCCCTGAGCTGGCTTGAACTATATCTCCTTGCAGAGTAAGGTGATTCTTGACTTGTAGTTGGTGTTGACTGAAGGTCAGTTTGGAGCATTGGCATTGCAGGTTCTGGGTCTTTTGTGTAATTATGGTCAAGCAAAAAATTTGAAGTACTTGGCATCGCCCTTGACGTTGGGTTGCTATAGTTGTCGGTGTTGAAGTCTTGGAGGACTGTAAATGAAATGAATGAAAAGTAACAATACACACATTATTGAACTATATAAACAGCACATACAATATTTTTTTCTTCAGTTTACATGATAAAATGATATAATGACCCTACCCAATTCCAAATCAGAGGCTAACGAACGAAAGAGACAGAAATTTTCGGTCTAGGGCCGGCCAAGCATTTCAGCAGCCATCAGAAATCAGAACTACCTACAGTACATAATTGAGTCATAACTTAAGGCATTAACGGCATCGATCATTTAACAATGTTAAATCTAAGATGCACGACCCTACGTGTTATCAGTGTCTGTGATATGGTGTAATATTGAAGCCCTAAAAAAAAATCGCGCTTCAAAATGATCAAGAAGTGCCCGGAGTGACCGGTTTTACCATACTCATTTTCCCCAATAGACTGAGTGTTATGAAAACCGTTAGGAAAACGCAAAATTTGGTTTCGATTTCCAATCATAAATATCTTGATAATCAGACAGGCGATCAATTGGCTTGTAAAAGTCATGGGGTAATTCCTGGCCTGACTGACCTTAGGCTAAATTAGCCTACCGTAGGTTTATAATTATTGCAGCATATGAGCTAAATCCAGGATTTTGTTTCAGAATCTGAGACAAAGTTACCGGATATCACAGATCCCTATAAATTTAGCTTTAAGGCCAAGGGGTAAAAGTAAAGATGTGAGGGCCACTAACAACACACAAAAACCTCATGCATGCATGTTTTAACTTTAGAAATAGACCCTATATAGTAGGTCCCTACCACCAATCATCATGATCATGACTATATCGTTCCGTCGGGACTTCGGAGATTCATCACATCGACTCACATTTTAAACTCTACTTCATCTATTACGGGCCCTGAGTGTTGATGCAGAATTCGTAAACAGTAAGTTCACACACTCCAAAATCAATTGCATTCTATACGAATTAATAAGTATCGTTGACGTTCTCAACATTTCTTAGACAAATTTAGATGCATGCGCTATAATATGCACGACGCGTTGACGCTGCTGCACTGTGTCTGTGCTGTGTGTAGTCTAGTTCTGGACCCTTTTTATTGAATTTTTTATTCGCCGACTATTCGCGTTAAGCCGAGTGGTGGCGTGATCCCGAGTGATTGCGCGATCCCCGAGAACCGGTGGTGGCGCGATCCCGAGTGATTGCGCGATCCCCGAGAACCGGTTCTCGGGGATCGCGCAATCACTCGGGATCGCGCCACCACTCGGCTTAACGCGAATAGTCGGCGAATAAAAAATTCAATAAAAAGGGTCCAGAACTAGACTAGATCCTAGCTTGAGGGGGTGCTAGGCTGAATGGAGAGGGTGCTAGGCTGGATGTAGTTAGTGCAAGTTTAAATGAAATCATGCTAAGAGATAGATGGAGTTAATTAATGTACATTTCTAAGGCTCAGTTGACTCATTGAGGGGGTGCTAGGCTGGATGGATGGGGTGCTAGGCTGGATGTAGTTAGTGCACGTTAAAATGAAATCATGCTAGCTATAGATGGAGTTAATTAATGTACATTTCTAAGGCTCAATGGAGGGGTGCTAGGCTTGATGGAGGGGTGCTAGGCTGGATGTAGTTAGTGCAAGTTTAAATGAAATCATGCTAAGAGATAGATGGAGTTAATTAATGTACATTTCTAAGGCTCAGTTGACTCATTGAGGGTGCTAGGCTGGATGGATGGGGTGCTAGGCTGGATGTAGTTAGTGCACGTTAAAATGAAATCATGCTAGCTATAGATGGAGTTAATTAATGTACATTTCTAAGGCTCAATGGAGGGGGCTTGATGGAGGGGTGCTAGGCTGGATGTAGTTAGTGCAAGTTTAAATGAAATTAGATCGATAAATTGAGTTAATCAGTGTACTTTCCTAAGGCTAAACGGAAGGGGTGCTAGGCTAGATGGAGGGGTGCTAGGCTGAACGGAGTTGGAGGAGCTGATCGATGCTCGATTGTCTCCGACCGATTTCTTTTCAGGCGCGTAGCCAGGGGGGGGGGGGCGATGGGGCGGTCCCCACCCCAAAAAAACGCCGGCCAAAAAAGGAAAGAGAAGAGAAAAAAAGGAAGAGGACGTAGGAAGAAAAAGGAGCACGGTACAGCGAATCGTCATCTTCTCTAATAATTTAATGAAACGTCAAAGGGAGGGGGGAACTGAATTCAGACAAGGATTAAGAGTCGAGATCGAACGGTACAACGAATCGTCTTTTTTCTCTAATAATTTAATGAAACGTCAAAGCTTCCGCACTTCGCGCGGGAGGGTGGAAACTGAATTCAGACAAGGATTAAGAGCCGAAAACGGTACAACTGACGAATCGTCTTCTCTCTCTAACAATAATATATTTAATGAAACGTCAAAGCTTCCGCTTTTCGCGGAGGGGGCCGGGGGGGGGGGGACTGAATTCAGACAAGGATTAAGGGTCGAGAACGGTACAACAAATCGGCTTCTTTCTCTAATAAGTTAATGAAACGTCAAAGCGCGGGAGGGGGGAAACTCCCCTCCCTGCACCCCACTAGGGAGCGCGCTTCGTGCTCTCTGTAAGCGATTCGCACGCTTTGCGTGCTCACTACAGCCCCACTAAAATTAAATCCTGGCTACGCGCTTGTTTCTTTTTGCAATTCAATCAAATCATAAAAAATAACCAATTCATTTCCAATCAAGTTCATTATAAAACAGGGAGAAGATAAATTTGAAGCAGAATACAATTAATGAATCAAAGTCTGTGACTGCGTATTTAGATATCCACAGGCGCGGATCCAGGGGGGCCGAGCGGGTCCTGCCCCGCAAAAAAGAGAGAGAGATAGAAGGAAAAGAAGGGAAAGGGAAAGAAGAGGAAGAAGAAAAGAAAAGGGGGAAAGAGATCGGGAGGGGGCGAAAGGGCGCTGCCTCCCAGGCAGGGAAAGAAAAAAGGAAAAGAGGAGATAAAGGGAAGGGAAAAAAAAGAAGAAAAGAAAAGGGTAAAAAGAAGGGGAGATCGGTTACGATTAATCCCGCCAACAACGTGGATCGGGGGCGAATGCCTTGCCTCCCTCCCTAGCAAACCTAAAAGAGAGAGAACTTGAAGGGAAGGGAAAGGGAAAGAGGAGAGAAAGGGAAAGAAATAAAGAGAAAGAAGAAAGGTAGGGGAGATCAGTTGCGATTTTTCCCACCAACAAGGTGTAGATGGGGGGGCACTGGCGTACTGATGGGGGGGCAGTTGCTCCCAAAAAAAAAAAAAAAAAAAAAAAAAATTCAAACGTGGTTTATTTCTAATTCGATACCGGTGATTTTCAAATGTTGCTGAAATGACATAATTTTCCAAGATTTATGCTCATCTAACCGTGATTAAATGCCTAAAACATCTGAGTTTCCGGGGTCTCTGCCCCCTGGATTCCACCTTGGGCCATAAGGCGGGCCCCTGGATGCTCATCTGACGGTAATTTAATGCCTAAATCCCCTGAGCTTCCGGGGGCTCTGCCCCTGGACCCCATGCCATTAGTGACCTGCCAGTGTCATGAATAAGGTATCAAATTATGCTCATCTGACCATAATTAAATGCCCATACCCCTGAGCTTCCGGGGACTCCGCCCTTGACACCCGCGGGGCTTTGCCCTTAGACTCCACGCCAATTTACGCTACGCTCTACCTGATCGTAAATACCCTAGCCTCCCCATACTCACTTTGAAAAACGTTCAGCGGGGCCTGCATGTAAAAGTGCCTGGGGTGATTTGGATTTTTTTTGTCTGCCCCCCCCCCCAAAAAAAAACCGTTTTTGCTCATTACGCCACTGCTGGTCACCATTACGTACCAATATGTGGCTCGCATAATTTCAAATTTGGGCCCCCCTAAGAAATCCTGGATATCCAATACTGCAATACCTCTTCAGTCATTTTGTACCCCCTGCCGTACCCTCTACCTCACAGTAACAAAACTAATAATAACTGTACAACATAAGTATATTATCAATCGTTTGTAAATCCTGATTCCCAAAACACAAAATTTATAAAACACAGGATGAAAAGTACATGCATATTCAGTTGGAAGTTTGAGTTGATTAATTAATACCTAATATGTTTCATTTTGTAGAGCTTCAGTCAGTGTTCTCGCACCAGCATTGCACAAGCCTATAAAACCAAAAGATTATGTGGAACTGTAAATGACTTCATAATATGAATTTATAGAATTAATGATAATTATATATGATTCTATTGATAATAATATGTAAAATTAACAAATTACAGAATTGCAAAAAGAAATCGGTCGGAGACAATCGAGCATCGATCAGCTCCTCCAACTCCGTTCAGCCTAGCACCCCTCCATCCAGCCTAGCACCGGCCCCTGCATTGAGCATTAACTCGCTCTATCTACATTATATCTAGCATGATTTCATTTAAACGTGCACTAACTACATCCAGCTAGCTAGCACCCCCTCCATCCAGCCTAGCACCCCTTCCGTTTAGCCTTAGAACTCCCTCCATGAGTCCATTGAGCCTTAGAAATGTACATCAATTAACTCTATCTATCTCTTAGCATGATTTCATTTAAACTTGCACTAACTACATCCAGCCTAGCACCCTCTCCATTCAGCCTAGCACCCCCTCAAGCTAGGATCTAGAGTAGGCGTTGCGCGGACCAGTAAGTGCGAGGACGTTTGTGACGTCATATAATCATGTTTACTCATGAGGCAGCCAGCCTCGCCAGCCTCGCCAGCCTAGCACCTTCGTACGCTACCGGCGTTGTGGCGTGCGCCTGCATGTAATCCAGCTAACAGTGGAAGTTACAAACTGATTCAGCCGAGGACGCAGGTTCGAAACTGAATCGCGTCTTTCGGATGGTGACGTTAAAGGTCGGTCCCCAGACGTAAATAATCATATCTGATTGATATACACATCTGTAAAAACCCAATACACACACGTACACACACACCCTGGTCGGTCGTAAAAGGGAGTCTGCACTATAAGACTACCATAGGCCATGTACTATATAGCTGCTCCTGCCTATATTGCCATAACCAGTGCGTAGCTGGGCTAGGCTTCTCTCAAGGCACAATGATTTTTTGATAAAGTGTCAAATTAGGGTCTGTGCTTGCAGACTAGCAAAAGGCTGGGCTGGTGGGTGAGCACTTTTGAGGCGACTTTGACGTGAGCGGAAGTGAATTCACAGTAAAGGTCACGAAGCCTGATAAATATTCATGAGGCAAATCTAGAACTTTACGAAATGAATATTAATCACGTACTGACCAATCATAGACAAAGAAATCGTGAAAAAATCTTCTCGACTCCACACATACCACACCCTCTCATAAAAGGTACTTATAATAGGCCTATACACCTCACTGTACGTTCGCCACATTTTCTCTCTGGGTTCTCTTTATAGTAAATCCAACATGACTTTGTCTTTGTTTGCAAGATTGAATTGTTTTTAATTCTATATTCCAAACAATAATCTGTTCACTATTGCAAAATAAAATGTTTCATTTAGATAAATTCAACGTAGATCTAAAATTAATGTTTTAATTCAGTATATGATACCTACACCTCACTCTGCGTTCGCCTCACCTCGCCACATAAATAATTATTGTGCCAAATCTCATGTTAGCACCTAAATACAGAAGTCATTAAGAGAAATGAAACATAAATGTTTTAATTAATTCACTATAATATAGGCCTATACGCCTCACTCTACGTTCGCCTCATCTCACTGTACGTTCGCCACATAATTCTATCTATAAACATCCAACATGACTTCGGTTTGCATTGAATTGCTTTGAATTCTATAGTCCAGATTAATATAGGCCTATAAGAATATAATTATTATGCCAACTCTCATGTTAGAACTTGAAATGAAACAAACATGTTTTAATTCACTATATAGGCCTATAGGCATCGTCCCCCCTGAAAATTTGAAAAAGTGCCAAAAAAATGTATAGCAAATACTGGCTGAAGACTGCAACTCTTTTAGGCTCTGGATGGGCCAAGAGTGCAGCGTTTAGACAAATAAAAATGCAAAAAACTTCTCTCTCGGAAGCTACGCTCCCTCGCATAACATCCTATAATGTACATGTAGATATTGTAGAAAACTGAAGTGTGCAAAAAGTATATTGCTTGTTTTTATACTATAATTTTTATAATACAACAAAACTTCAAAAACTGTGAGGGGTAGTCACTTCTGTCACCTTCATCCCTATCGTTCACTATACTATGATCCCTCGCACTGGCGTACTGATGGGGGACTTGGGGCAGTTGCCCCCCCCCCATAAAATTATTGAAGGGGTTTATTTCTAATTCGATACCAGTGATTTACAAATGTTGCTGAAATGGCATAATTTTTCCCTGAGCTTCCGGGGGCTCTGCCCCCTGGACCCAACCAAGGGCCCTAAAGCGTGCATGCCCCTATAGTTGCTCATCTGACCGTTATTAAATGCCAAAAAACCCAGAGCTTCCGGGGGCTCTGCCCCCTGGATGCCACCAAGGGCCCTATAAAGCATGCCCCTGGTTGCTCCTCTGACGGTAATTAAATGCCTTAAACCCCTGAGCTTCCGGGGCCTCTGCCCCCTGGACCCCACCAGGGCCCTAAGGCGGGCCCCTGGATGCTCATCTGACCGTTATTAAATGCCTAAAACCCCTGAGCTTCCGGGGGCTCTGCCCTTTGGACCCGCCAAGGGCCCGGCCCCTGGATGCTCATCTGATCGTAATTAAATGCTTAAAACCCTGAGCTTCTGGGGGCTCCGCCCCGGACCCCACTCCAATTAGTGACCTGCATGCCAGTGACACAAATAAGGTATCAAAATATGCTCATCTGAAAGTAATTAAATACCCAATACCCCTGAGGTTACCCCGGGGTTAATTTGCCCCTGGACCCCACGCCAATTTACGCTCCACTTGCTTTGCTCTGCCTGATCGTAAATACTTTAGCCCCCTCCACTCCCCACATTGAAAAAGTCCGAGGGGCCTTCATATAACATGTAAGAATGGTGGTGATGCAGATTTTTTCTGCCCCCAAAAAAAAAGTTTTTGGTCATTACGCCACTGCTCCCTCGTCCCTCGCATTTCGTCCCCCCGGTCATGAAAAGAAATCGCCGCCCCTGCCTATAGGCTATAGGCCTATATACACCTCACTGTACGTTAGTCTCACCTTACTGTACGTTCGCCACATATTCTCTCTTTAGTAAATCTAGGTAAATCCAACTCGACTTTGTTTGCATTTAATTATTAAAAATTCTATATTCCAAACTATTTTTTTCATTCAATTCGTATTGTGCATAATCTGTTCACTCTTGCAAAAATAAAATGTCACATTTTCTGTCATTAGCAAAGGAGCAGTTTCCATCTCCTGGCTTTTTTGGGCTGGTGTGCTTTGTAAGAGTATTTTTCTTGAATCAAAACACTGCCGAGGATGAGCAGAAATGTTGAGAACCATATTATTTGTGAGATATGGTTCTCAACATTTCTGCTCATCCTCGGCATTTGCACGTTTTCGCACGCCCGTGTAACAACTAGAATGCCATTATCTTTATAAGCCCGTCCAGTGTAACTAAAGAATAAGATGATGAAAATGGGTAAACAGGATTCTAAATCTTATATTAAACAATCAATCAAAATATAACCTCTATTAATAATAATAATAATCATAATCATATTTATAAAGCGCAACATATCCATCTCTAGAGATGCTCAAGGCACATACAAATAATTATGTACTATCAACAATTTTTCCAAAATATAACACACGGAACAGCAAGTTCCGATTATTAACCTAAACTAAGTGGAGAAACATGTATGGAATGTTTTTGACACGGCATTGACGTAGACAATCACAATAAATTAATAAAACATATGAAAGACCATCTGTATAATACGTCGCAGCCAGGGGCGGCGCCACAGGGGGGGGGCAGGGGGCAGCCGCCCCTATCATTTAAAAAAAAGGAAGCTGAAGAGAAGGATAAAGAGGAAAAGGAGAAGGAAAAGAAAAGGAAAAGGAGAAGGAAAAGAAAAGGAAAAGGAGAATAAAAACGAAAAGGAAGGGGAAGAGAAGGAGGAAGGCCAGGAGGAAGAGAACTATAAAATGTAAATATGTATGACGTAAGGGAGGGTGGGGAGAGGGAAAAGTAAAAAATAAAGATAGAGAAAATTGAGCTTGTTCTTGTTAGTTGAACATAATAATTTGGCAAAAAGTAGGCACCAAATCGAGCCATTATGCATCAGTTTCAAAAAAATCTTCAACTTCTGAGGGGGCACATCCCCTGCCAGGGGCGCCGGAAGTGGGGGAGGGGAGGGGGAGTCGCCCCCAAACGAAAAAGTGTGGGGAAAAACGCATTTTCGCCCCAAAAGGCCCTCCCGAAAAAAATCAGCAGTAAAGGAGTAAAAATGGTTTGTATTTTTTAACCAAAAAGAAAATAAGAAATAATAAAACCTGAATTGAATCACATGAAAATTATATTCCATTCAAAGAAAGGGAGAGTAAACAGGAATTAAATTTCCTAAACATTCCGCATGCCCCTATATTTATCAATGGAGGATTTTATAACAACGATACGCGCATATCGTGGAAATATTGTGAGAGGATGGAAAAGCGTGTGTGTTTTTTATTATAGGGGTGAGAAGACATGAGCCCCTAAACATTGGCGTACTGATGGGGGGGGGGGGCTTCAAACGTGGTTTATTTCTAATTCGATACCAGTGATTTACAAATGTTGCTGAAATGACATGATTTTCCGGGATTTTTTTTTCAATTTTTTTTTTAAATTATAGTTTTTTATGCGTTTGTTGGAAAATTACAAATTCTCAAATTTACAGACATGCAAAAAATATGCTTATTTAGAAGCCTTCATGTCAGGGCCTGCAGAACGGCGGGGCTCGGGGGTCGAGCCCCCTCACTTCTTAAAAAAAAGTATGTTAAAGAGAATAAGAAAAAGAGAGAAAGAAAGAATGAGTGACCTGCCAGTGTCACTGATAAGGTATCTAAATATGCTTATCTGACCGTAATTAAATGCCTAACACCCCTGAGCTTCCGGGGGCGCCGCCCCTTGACCCCCGCCGGGGCAATTAAGCCCCTGGACCCCACGCCATTTACGCTCCACTCGCTTCGCTCGCTACGCTCTACCTGATCGTTAATACTCCACTTTGAAAAACGTTCCGCGGGGCCTGCATGTAACATGTAAGAGTGGTGGTGATGCAGATTTTTCTTCTGCCCCCTAAACGTTTTTGCCCATTATGCCACTGCCCCTGAAAGGTAAGCCCCCTGGAATGTTTGCCCCCCCCCCCCCAATCCCCAACTGCTTCCGGTGCGCCTGTCCCCTGAGTCGCGCAAGCGCGACGATTGCGCGCCCATTTCCCCTAACAAAATAACCTGGCGCCGCCCCTGGTCGCAGCCAATACACACATGTCATATTTAACAAGACATTAAAGATACCAAGGAACAACATTCAGATCACAAGGCATATTCTCTTAAACAAGGTCTCCTGTTCATCCAAGCGTGAACACAAACCACACAAAAATGATACCAAATGATTTGGGATAAAACACTCTTTCATAAGCTGTATAATAATTTACTGTTCATAAATGATTTTTAAAATAATTGGCAATTTTCTAGGTGTAAACCTTGTTTTGACTCACACTGTAAAGTGAATTAAACATGTTTGTTTTATTTCTCTTAATGACTTTTGTAATTAAGTTCTAATGTGAGATTTGGCACAATTATATTCATATAGGCCTATTAATCTGGACTATAGAATTCAAAACAATGCAATGCAAACAAAGGCATGTTGGAATTATGTAGAGAGAATTATGTGGCGAACGTACAGTGAGGTGAGGCGAATGTAGAGTGAGGTGTGGATCACATAGGCCTACTGAATTAAAACATTTACGTTGAATTTCGCTTAATGTGACATTTCATTTTTGCAAAAGTGAACAGACTACGCACAATACGAATTTAATGAAAATAATAGTTTAGAATATAAAATTCTAAATAATTCAATGCAAACAATTTAAGTCAAGTTGGATGTATATACTAAAGAGAGAATAATTATGTGGCGTAGAGTGACGTAGAGTGAGGTGTAGATTATATAGTGAATTGAAACATTCATGTTTTATTTCTCTTAATGACTTTTGTATTTATATAGGTGCTAACATGAGATTTGGCAAAATAATTATATTAATCTGGACTATAGAATTCAAAACAATTAAATGCAAACAAAGTCATGTTGGATTTATTTATGTATATAGATCGAGAGAATTATGTGACGAACGTACAGTGAGGTGAGGCGAACGTAGAGTGAGGTGTGGATATCACATACTGAATTAAAAAAATTCATGTTTTATTTCTCTTAATGACTTTTGAATTTATATAGGTGCTAACATGAGATTTGGCAAAATAATTATATTAATCTGGACTATACTGAGAATTCGAAACAATGCAATGCAAACAAAGTCATGTCGGATTTATGTAGAGAGAATTATGTGGCGAACGTAGAGTGAGGTGGGGATATCACATACTGAATTAAAACATGAATGTTTTATTTATCTTAATGACTTTTGTATTTAGGTGCTAACATGAGATTTGGCACAATAATTATATTCCTATAGGCCTATCAATCTGGACTATAGAATATTCAAAACAATTCAATGCAAACAAAGTCATGTTGGATTTATAGAGAGAATTATGTGGCGAACGTACAGTGAGGTGAGGCGAACGTAGAGTGAGGCGTAGGCCTATATTATAGTGAATTAATTAAAACATTTATGTTTCATTTCTAGTAGAAACGGATTCAAATACAATATTAATGGAAAGCTTATAACCTAAAGAAAGTGAAAAGTGTCATATCTCTTCCCTAAAAACACATATGTGACCACAATCAGACATTTAACTTTTAATCTTGACATCCCCCTCATAAACAAAACCGAAATCATACACATTGGGCGGTTTCGATTATGACGTGGGCGATTGGGGTCAGATTGGGGTAATTACTTCCGCATTCACACAACACCGTACGTATCACACACGCCAGACGGTCGACAGCAGCCAAACTCTCATCAATTTTAATTATTTATCATCCATTCAAATGAGTGAAGTTAGGCCAGTTAGTAACTTGGATGTACAATATTCATCGTCTGAATCCAGTGACGATGATAGTGATGGCATCGATAGGCCAGTTGAAACAATTACAGAATACCCTACCACGGTTTCACGGGGGCAGAATTAGAACCAACCATGGAGCTAGCTCCATGAACCAACAGTATGACAAATATTAGATAGGGACTTTTAGATTTGCACGATGAGAACGTGGACTGCCACATGGACATCCTTTTAAGGCAATGTGACGTCCTTTTAAGGCACTGCCGGGCACTGACAGTACCTTAAAAGGAAGTCACATTGCCTTAAAAGGATGTCCATGTGGCAGTCCACGTTCTCCAACTACCAATGACCATCGACCAACATTAGTCTAAGCACAGAGCTATTTTTTCTTTTGTATTTTTAGCACGAGACATTCCACTATTATAAGCACAAAACTATTTTTTTCTTTTGTATTTTTAGAACGAGACATCACTTGTTGATTAAAAAAGCACAAATTATTTTTTTCTTTTGTATTTTTAGAACGAGACATCAGTCTTGTCGATTAAAATATCTAATAGGGTCTTTGACAGCAGACTAAACAGTATAGCTCTTATACTGTTTAGTCTATAGCTATAACTATAGTCTATAACTATAGCGGGCAGCGCATATTTTTTTTACACAACTGTTTAGCCATTTTCGCGAAAAAATTCATAGAAGTGCTCTGGTGAAAGAGTCTAAGTCGTCAGCGCACAATACAATCACCAGCAGCAATATACTTTTAGTAGTACATGTGCAAGCACGTACACCCAGGGAAGAAGATGATATAAAAAGGGAAAACAAAGAATTACATAAGGAGAGTGGAGAGGATATGGAAAAGGAAAAACAAGGAAATACATAAGGAAAGAGAAGAGGATATATAAAGTAAATAGGAAAA
The DNA here is from genome assembly GCA_037976565.1 of Mesocentrotus franciscanus. Classification (NCBI taxonomy): domain Eukaryota; kingdom Metazoa; phylum Echinodermata; class Echinoidea; order Camarodonta; family Strongylocentrotidae; genus Mesocentrotus; species Mesocentrotus franciscanus. The sequence continues at coordinate 10,079,748 of CP137670.1, read as the reverse complement.
ACAAAATCGAAACTACATAACGGAAGAGAAGAGGATAGATTAAAGGAAAAACAAAGAAATAGATAACGAAAGAGAAGAGGATATAGATTGAAGGAGAAACAAAGATGCATATTAAACGAAAGAGAAGAGGATAGATTGAAGGAAAAACAAAGCAATACACGACGAAAGAGAAGAGGATAGATTGAAGGAAAAACAAAGCAATACAAGACGAAAGAGAAGAGGATAGATTAAAAGAAAGTATACAGCTCCAGCAATCCAAAAATACCGCAAAGGGTAATGTTAGACTCTGCCTCAAGTCGTTCGCACAGTATATTTGACTGAACTGGCTAAACAGTTGTGTAAAAAAAATATGCGTGTGACGCGCCTATAAACAGGCTGGACTTTTTGCGTTACTAAAATAGTGCTCAGAATTCAACTAATTCATTTACTAAAGGACCATAACAGACAAGAAACAATTCAAAGGTAAGGAAAAGACTCAGTGCTTATCAATATCACAGAAATTTTGCATGAAATATCATCAGGAAAGCCATCTAAATTTGTCAAAAATTAGAGACGAACAAACCAAATTCAGCGCTGCAATGACGGACAAAACGGCGTAGAATTCAACTTTTCATCCACCAAATGAATACGAACACTTGCATTATACAATCTTCAATACCTGTATCACCATTATCGCAAACAATAAAATCACAGTCTATATCTACGGCTAATATATGAAGACTAACAATATGGTAGGGTATTCTGCAATCAAGCCGGCCAGTTTTCGATAGCACGAATGATCACCGGCAATATTAGTTATTACTTAGACAATATTCTGTTAATTTTCATTGATTTCTTTCATCTGTATAATTTCTTTCGTCAGTTTTATGTAATAAGGAACATTACACCTTTTTTTCTTTTTAGTTTATCTTTATTTAGTTCAAAGAACAGACATGCAAAGCAATCAAAACATGCAACAAACTTATACGGCAAAAGCCATAGACTCCATGTAGTGGGTACGAGCTTTTGTTTGTTTTGGGGACAATCTCCCAATCGCCTACGTCACATTATTTTGGGCGATTTATTGGTGTCATTTGGGCGAGAAAATGAATGATGAACAATTCATGGTTTGGGGGTAGTTTTTTGGTTGTTACGACCTGATTGATTATCATAAAAATCTGAAATATTTTAAAAAAAAATCACTGAGGTCATAAGCTTTCCATTAATATAATATTGTATTTGAATCCGTTTCTACTTAATGACTTCTGTATTTAGGTGCTCTGAACCATGAGCCTGATTTGGCACAATAATTATATAAATTATGTGGCGAATGTACCGTGAGGTGAGGCGAACGCAGAGTGAGGTGTGGATATCACATACTGAATTAAAACATTTATGTTTTATTTATCTTAATGACTTTTGTATTTAGGTGCTAACATGAGATTTGGCACTATAATTATATTCCTATAGGCCTATCAATCTGGACTATAGAATTCAAAACAATTCAATGCAAACCGAAGTCATGTTGGATTTAGAGAGACTATGTGGCGAACGTACAGTGAGGTGAGGCGTATAGCCACTATAGGCCTATAGTGAATTAATTAAAACATTTATGTTTCATTTCTCTTAATGACTTCTGTATTTAGGTGCTGATGAGATTTGGCACAATAATTATTTATGTAGCGAATGTATACCGTGAGGCAGGGGCGGCGATTTCTTTTCATGACCGGGGGGGACGAAATGCGAGAGACGAGCAAACATTTTTTTTTGGGGCAGAAAAAATCTGCATCGCCCCGCGAAACGTTTTTCAAAGTGGGGGGGGGCGTGGAGGGGGGCTAAAGTAAGTATTTACGATCAGGTAGAGAAAAGCGAGCGAGGCAAGTGGAGCGTAAATTGGCGTGGGGTCCAGGGGCAAAGCCCCGGCGGGGGACAAGGGGCGGAGCCCAATGAAGCTCAGGGGGTTCAGGCATTTAATTACGGTCATATGAGCATCCAGGGCCCTGTCTTAGGGCCCCAGGTGGGGTCCAGGGGGTTGAGCCCCCGGAAGCTCAGAGGTTTTAGGCATTTAATTACGGTCAGCCTGAGCATATTTGTATACCTTATTTGTGACACTGGCATATAAGGAGTCGGGTACAGGGGGCATGCAGAGCCCCCAGAATCTCAGGGGTTTTGGGCATTAAATTACGATCAGATAAGCATCCGAGGGGCGCCTTAGGGCCCTTTGTTGTGTCCAGGGGGAAGAGCCACCGGAAGCTCAGGGAAAAATCATGCCATTTCAGGAACATTTGTAAATCACTGTTGAACTAGAAATACACCATGTCTGAATTTTATTAGGGGGCAACTGCCCTCAAGCCCCCCTATCAGTACGCCAGTGCGAGGGAGCATAGTGAACGAGAGGGCCGGTGAAGGTGACGGAAGTGACTACCCACAGGTTTTTGAAGTTTTGTTATTAAATATTATAGTATTAAATAATTAAATTCCTTAGCAAAACTATAGTATAACAGAAAACAAGCAATATACTTTTTTCAACATTACCTATTTCTACAATATTTACATGAAAATTTTGAAGGATATTATGCGAGGGAGCGAAGCTCTCGAGCTAGAAGATTTTTGCATTTTTATTTGTCTAAACACTCAGCACTCTTGGGCCCTCCAGAGCCTAAAAGTGTGTTGCGGTCTTTATAGTCAGTATTTGCTATATGTGCACTTTTTTCAAATTTTCCGGGGACGATATACCCCCTAAATAAATTGAGGGGACGTGTACGTCCCCCCGTCCCCCGCCCCCGCCCCGGGATCGCCGCCCTTGCGGCGTGAGGTGAAGCGAACGCAGAGTGAGGTGTACGGTATCATATACTGAATTAAAACATTAATTTTAGATCTACGTTGAATTTATCTAAATGAAACATTTTATTTTGCAAGATTGAACAGATTATTCTTTGGAATATATAGAATTAAAAACAATTCAATCTTGCAAACAAAGACAAAGTCATGTTGGATTTACCATAAAGAGAACCCAGAGAGAAAATTTTGCGAACGTAGGCCCTACATGCAGTGAGGTGAGGCGAACGTACAGTGAGGTGTATAGGCCTATTAAGTATCTTTTATATGAGAGAGGGTACGGTATGTGTGGAGTCGACATAGAGATATATATCTCTATGGATATGGGAGTCGAGAAGATTTTTCACGATTTCTTTTTCTATGATTGGTCAGTCAGGCTTCGTGACCTTTACTGTGAATTCACTTCCGCTCACGTCAAAGTCGCCTCATTATAAACCTAGCTCTCGGTGGTATACCGTACCGCGGTACGTACGTACGATCGGAGGCCGAGGACGGACATACAATACACATGTAGACCTATCTACTGTGTATGATCGAATCTCTTTGTTGTTGCTGATATTTCTTCGCTTAGTTTTGCTTGGAATTCATTTTAAAGCTTAAATTCTATTTAACCAACAGGTGAGATCAGATATTCATTGTTATATTTGGTAATATAAAAACAATAGTACGTAGATCTACTGATGGCCGGTATGCAAATTAATAAAAATCACATATTTTTCTAGTCCGCGATCCGCGCTCGGTATCCAATAATATGTCGTGACAATATGTCGTGACGATATATGTCGTGTCATGATGTTATGTATAAACTCCAGCCAGGGAGCTCGGCTTAACTTTAGAATACCCCACCATAACGTAGTATGTCCGTTGGTCCGCCAACGCGCCAACGTAACAATTAGTGTAGTCCCGTCCTTTAGTATTCGTGACCAGTTTCTGCAATAGCCAACGCATCGACTCGAGAATGCTAATGTGGTTATTTTTTATGCTTTCACTACTTGCTCTGGTCTCTTACACATCAAAGTATCTTATTTATAGTGTGTTGAATATGTGCACACGTTAGTTCTAATGATTTACCCTTGATATCGCTTGAAAATCGTCAGAAATCAATGTAATTACCGTCGGAAAGTAAAGAAAATCTAGACGGGAACTTATGGTGTCCTCTAGATGGCAAACAACGTTGGGTTGAGAACTTATGGTGTCCTCTAATTGGCAAATAAAGATATGCAGGAATTAAGGAGCGTTGGCGCGTTGGCACGTTGGCCCGTCCATCATTGGCAAAATAAGGAATATACAATTAATTTACATTAATCTCTAGGCACGTTGGCGCGTTGGCACGATGGCGATTTACAATTGTCTTTCTTTTAAAGTACGTGGGAGGGGGTTGTTTTAAATTACTACAATATGAAATGATTGGAATATCACGTTTACTTTATGATTTCATTGTTAGAACGTTGGCACGTTGGCACGATATCGATGGCGATTTACATTCAAGACTTCCTAACTTAGGCCTAAAAAAAAGATGTGAATATCTACGTTTGGCTTTTTAAAATTTTCTTTTTCACCGTTTTTAAATATTTTTTTATAATGAATAAAAAGTATGTATTTTGTTTGTTTAAATGGGATATAAATGCATAAAATCATCAAATTATTCCCAAATTCTCACTCGTCGTCTGCCCTAGTTTCTAAATCCTGGTATAGCGTAAACATGCAAGTATAGACCCCAGCCTGATCGTGTACGTGTATATACCATTACCGCACTGCACCAGCTAGAAACCAGGGAGATTTTGGCGACGTTCCCGGTTTTGAATTTTTTGGAAGACGGTCGCTGTTTAGAGTTTTCTAAGGAAAGGCTCACAACACTTTATTCATGACACATTTTGAAGGCACTAAAAAACAAGGAAAATTAAACAAAGATTTCCGACCGACCGACCCATGTTTTGGCACCTAAAGGGAATACAACATGTTTTTTTAGGCCTTATCTTGGAATGTTGTCACGATCGATGGCGATTTACAATTGTCTTCCTGTGGTGTCCTCTAATTGCCAAATAAAGATATATATGTCTTTGCATTATACAACATATGTATTTGATTTTCTTTTGTTTTTGTTATTTTCATTATTTTAATCGGCTAATAAAGATATGTCTTAGGATTATCATGTTGTTGTTTTTCTTCTTGTTATTATATTTTCATTATTGTTATAAATAGTAATATTATAAATCGCTTTATATATCTTTACAAATTTATAGGAAATATATAATATATGGTACAGGGTGTACAAGCATTTCAATAGATCATGTAGACTCATAGCTGAGTTTCCTCCGCCGGTCGGCAGATTACCGCCAATTTCAATACAGGATATAAATTTTAAAAATGAAAAATCAAATATCGCACATTAACTCACAAGCTTAGCAGCAATTTCCCTCATGAAAACAATGTGCTATTTTGGAGAAAACTGAAAAGTGTGGAGGGGTTGTGCCCCCATTTTTCAAGCGCCGTGCACGTTCCTCTGTATGTTTGCAATATGATAGATTAACATCAAATTAATTAATTCAAAATATGCATAAAATTAAAAGATGCGAGACTAAAGTAGAAATAGATGTTACATTTGTTTTAATATAGTTTAATTATCAATTACAGAAGATTAATATGACGAAATTGAAGTAGAATTAGATGTTGAAATTGTTTTTAGTTCATCAAAAATAATAGATTAGTATAAAATTAGCGGAGGCTCCGGTTGTCGATCCTAGGGTGACGCGGGACCCAGTGTCGGGACCCGTGTCCTAGGGTGGCGCGGGACCCGGTGTCCTAGGGTGACGCGCGACCCGGTGTCCTAGGGTGACGCGCGACCCGGTGTCCTAGGGTTAGAGTTAGGGTAACGCAAACTCCGGTGTCCTAGGGTGACGCGGGACCCGGTGTCCTAGGGTGACGCGGGACCCGTGTCCTAGGGTGAGGCGGGACCCGGTGTCCTAGGGTGACGCGGGACCAGGTGTCCTAGTGTTAGGGTTAGAGTTAGGGTAACACAAACGCTGTTGTCCTAAGGTGACGCGCGACCCGATGTCCTAGGGTTAGGGTTAGGGTTAGAGTTAGGGTAACGCAAACTCCGGTGTCCTAGGGTGACGCGGGACCCGGTGTCCTAGGGTGACGCGCGACCTGGTGTCCTAGGGTTAGGGTTAGGGTTAGAGTTAGGGTAACACAAACTCCGGTGTCCTAGGGTGACGCGCGACCCGGTGTCCTAGGGTGACGCGGACTCGGTGTCCTAGGGTTAGGGTTAGGTTAGAGTTAGGTAACGCAAACTCCGATGTCCTAGGGTTAGGGTTAGGGTTAGAGTTAGGGTAACACAAACTCCGGTGTCCTAGGGTGACGCGACCCGGTGTCCTAGGGTGACGGGACTCGGTGTCCTAGGTTAGGTTAGGGTTAGAGTTAGGGTAACGCAAACTCCGGTGTCCTAGGGTGAAGCGGGACCCGGTGTCCTAGGGTTAGGGTTAGGGTTAGAGTTAGTGACGCGCGACCCGGTGTCCTAGGGTGACGGGACTCGGTGTCCTAGGGTGACGCGTGACAGTGTCCTAGGGTGACGCGGGACCCGGTGTCCTAGGGTTAGAGTTAGGGTAACGCAAACTCCGGTGTCCTAGGGTGACGCAAACCGGTGTCCTAGGGTGACGCAAACCCGGTGTCCTAGGGTGACGCGCGACCCGGTGTCCTAGGGTGACGCGGGACTCGGTGTCCTAGGGTGACAGGTGTCCTAGGGTTAGGGTTAGAGTTAGGTTAACGCAAACTCCGGTGTCCTAGGGTGACGCGACCCGGTGTCCTAGGGTGACGCGGGACTCGGTGTCCTAGGGTTAGGGTTAGGGTTAGAGTTAGGGTAACGCAAACTCCGGTGTCGTAGGGTGACGCGGGAACCGGTGTCCTAGGGAGACGCGGGACCCGGTGTCCTAGGGTGACGCGGAACCTGGTGTCCTAGGGTAACATAGGACAGTTGTTCTAATGTTATGCATTTTTCAACAAATATAATTTCTAATACTGTAATACAGAAATAAATGATGTCTTTTCATTTCTCAGCCACGACTTTTCATCATGCATAGACAACATTAATTAATGATTCAAAATTTGTTTCCATCATCTAAATCTTGGCGCATGATTCATGTACCTTCACCTCTACAGTGATACATCACACTTCACAGGTAAAAACACCCTTTTTGTAGTAAAAGAAGAAGATGGGCTCCCCCTGGCGCTCAAGGGGTGGATGTTGATTTTTTTAAATAGCACTGCTCCCCCGTTGAGCAAAAATCGGCCGGCACGATTTTCAAATTTTCAGGGCAATATAAAAATTGTGCTCAATATCCCCCTCCTCCCCAGGCCCCCACTGAGCTAAAAATCGGCCGGCACGATTTTCAAATTTTGGGAGCAACAAAAACAAAAAATTGTGCTCACTACCCCACGCCCCCGCCCTCCACCCCCAATATGAGCTCAAAATCGGCGCCGCGATTTTCAAATTTTCGCACGAAGTGAACCCCTTTTGGCCCCCTTCTTGCCGCAGGCTGGATCCACCCCTGAGTACTACTACTACAGATTCTGGAAATGCCTAGCTTGTTTCACTATCACTATCTTATCACTCAGTATAAGCAGTCAAGCTTGCAGTTGAAGTATAATCAACAGATTAATATTTTGTAAACCAAAATAAATAACCAAGAAAATGCAAACATATTATGTAAATAACCCACTTACCAAATGAGGAGAGCAGTTATGAGATAATTCGTTCATATGATTGTATATGAAATGAATATATGGATGAATATCGACCTTTAGGTGGTTAACTAAATTGTTTTACATTTGGTTGTGTACAAAACAGTTTCGATTAGTGCTTAGGATATTTTTCTATTAGACGAATATTTAACTGGTACAAGCGAAACTTTCATTTAGAATTATAACGTTTATAAAAATTATGAACATAATTATGTGTGATGGTTGTTTGTCCCGCACGCCTAGTTTTTAAAGTTTTTTCCAAATGACTAATTATACGTACGAAGAATAATTGTTTTACTGCAATTAATATATATATATATTTAATTTCATAAATGCCCTTTTCCTTTGTAATGTGATGATACCCTAAATTAAAATGTGATAGTTGCAGTTTCAAATACCGATAGAAAAATCTACCTTTTCCTTTATAATAAATAGCAATATATTCTACTTAATAAGATCCTTTTCATCGGCAATCACGGGCGTATTTAAGAGCGAAGTTAGTCCCTTAAGACTTTCTACTCTTTTCATCGGCAATCAGGGGCGTATTTAAGAGCGAAATTACTCACTTCATACTCACACACATAGTTACCCCTTCTCATCGTTATTATGCCCTTTCACCTAGCGGTAATTACCCTTTTATTTATAATACTACCAGGAGTACGTACAAACAATAACATAACTAATAATAATTAAAGACAGTGACAAATAACATAATAAGGCGTAATAATAATTAAAACGGGGCATAAAGTTAAATAACAAATGTAACATTGTTTGTCATTTTGCGGAGGAAATTACAAGGACATAACATAATAAAGAGAAGTAAGTAAAGTATAACCGACAAAAATGCTATAAATGTATGTAATAAGCCTGGCGTGGCTCATCTTAAAACGGCGCATGTCGGAAGTATTCAGTATAGAGCGTTAGGTAAAATTCTATTTCGTGGTCTTTATAATTATAAGGGAGTAAAGGTTATTGATCAATAATATTGCTAGTGCACAAGGACACATGGATAAAGCATTCTAAGTTGATATTGATATCAAAAGAGGTGCGAGATGTGTGTTGAGAGAAAATACCAGGAAGTGTGCTTAACTTTTCAATACCTCATGGCTCAAAAATAGTGAAAGCTGATTATATAATTATTTCCAAACATAAAATAATAAAATGGATTAGTAATTGATAACAATCAGAAAATAAACTGTTCTTTTTATTATCAAGGAATTAAAGCAAATTGTGTACTTAGATATTCAGTATACATGTATATAGCACCTTACAATTGTAATTCTTTTTTTGTGTAATTGCTATAGATAATGTAACATAAGAGAGCTTATACAAAGATAGTGTTATCTTCAATAATAAAAAAAAAAGGTTGGCACGTCCGCACGTTGGCGATTCAAATTCAAGTCTCTCAACTTATGTCGGCTCGTTGGCACGTTGGCGATTTAAATTCAAGTCTCTCAACTTATGTTGGCTCGTTGGCGCGTTGGCACGTTGGCGATTTAAATTCAAGTCTCTCAACTAATGTTGGCTCGTTGGCACGTTGGCGATTTAAATTCAAGTCTCTCAACTTATGTCGGCTCGTTGGCACGTTGGCGCGTTGTCACGTTGGCGATTTAAATTCAAGTCTCTCAACTAATGTTGGCTCGTTGGCACTTTGGCACGTTGGCGATTTAAATTCAAATGTCTCAACTAATGTTGGCTCGTTGGCACGTTGGCGCGTTGACACGATGGCAACTTAAATCAAGTCTCTAAACTTACGTTGGCACGTTGGCGCGTTGACACGTTGGCGATTTAAAATCAAGTCTCTCAACTTATGTTGGTTCGTTGGAACGTTGGCACGTTGGAGAATTAAATTCAAGTCTCTCAACTTATGTTGGCTCGTTGGCACGTTGGCGATTTAAAATCAACTCTCTCAACTTATGTTGGTTCGTTGATACGTTGGCACGTTGGAGAATTAAATTCAAGTCTCTCAACTATATTGGCTCGTTGGAACGTTGGCACGTTGGAGAATTAAATTCAAGTCTCTCAACTTATGTTGGCTCGTTGGCACGTTGGAGAATTAAATTCAAGTCTCTCAACTTATGTTGGCTCGTTGGAACGTTGGCACGTTGGAGAATTAAATTCAAGTCTCTCAACTTATGTTGGCTCGTTGGCACGTTGGAGAATTAAATTCAAGTCTCTCAACTTATGTTGGCTCGTTGGAACGTTGGCACGTTGGAGAATTAAATTCAAGTCTCTCAACTTATGTTGGCACGTACGTTGGCACGTTGGCGCGTTGACACGATGGCAACTTAAATCAAGTCTCTAAACTTACGTTGGCACGTTGGCGCGTTGACACGTTGGCGATTTAAAATCAAGTCTCTCAACTTATGTTGGTTCGTTGGAACGTTGGCACGTTGGAGAATTAAATTCAAGTCTCTCAACTTATGTTGGCTCGTTGGCACGTTGGCGATTTAAAATCAACTCTCTCAACTTATGTTGGTTCGTTGATACGTTGGCACGTTGGAGAATTAATTTCAAGTCTCTCAACTATATTGGCTCGTTGGAACGTTGGCACGTTGGAGAATTAAATTCAAGTCTCTCAACTTATGTTGGCTCGTTGGCACGTTGGAGAATTAAATTCAAGTCTCTCAACTTATGTTGGCTCGTTGGAACGTTGGCACGTTGGAGAATTAAATTCAAGTCTCTCAACTTATGTTGGCTCGTTGGCACGTTGGAGAATTAAATTCAAGTCTCTCAACTTATGTTGGCTCGTTGGAACGTTGGCACGTTGGAGAATTAAATTCAAGTCTCTCAACTTATGTTGGCACGTACGTTGGCACGTTGGCGCGTTGACACGATGGCAACTTAAATCCAAGTCTCTAAACTTACGTTGGCACGTTGGCGCGTTGACACGTTGGCGATTTAAAATCAAGTCTCTCAACTTATGTTGGTTCGTTGGAACGTTGGCACGTTGGAGAATTAAATTCAAGTCTCTCAACTTATGTTGGCTCGTTGGCACGTTGGCGATTTAAAATCAACTCTCTCAACTTATGTTGGTTCGTTGATACGTTGGCACGTTGGAGAATTAATTTCAAGTCTCTCAACTATATTGGCTCGTTGGAACGTTGGCACGTTGGAGAATTAAATTCAAGTCTCTCAACTTATGTTGGCTCGTTGGCACGTTGGAGAATTAAATTCAAGTCTCTCAACTTATGTTGGCTCGTTGGAACGTTGGCACGTTGGAGAATTAAATTCAAGTCTCTCAACTTATGTTGGCTCGTTGGAACGTTGGCACGTTGGAGAATTAAATTCAAGTCTCTCAACTTATGTTGGCTCGTTGGAACGTTGGCACGTTGGAGAATTAAATTCAAGTCTCTCAACTTATGTTGGCTCGTTGGAACGTTGGCACGTTGGAGAATTAAATTCAAGTCTCTCAACTTATGTTGGCACGTACGTTGGCACGTTGGCGCGTTGCCGACTTAAATTCAAGTCCCGTCTCTCAACTTATGTTGGCTTGTAATTGTTGGCACGTTGGCACGTTGGAGAATTAAATTCAAGTCCCGTCTCTCAACTTATATCGGCACGTACGTTGGCTCGCGCACGTTGGCACGTTGGTACGATTTTGGATTGCCATTCAAGACTATATCTCGGCACCTAGTACTTTGACAGGTTGAAGCGTTGGGTTGGTGGACAAAAAAAACCCTTAAATCCGCATGGTGGGGTATTCTAAAGTTGTTCCGGGAGCTCCCTGGAGTTAGATGTTATTCAGTGTGTAACGTACGTCCGAAACACCAGTGATGTATGGACATTTTTAGGCAATGCATGCACTGGTTCCATTTTTTGTGTATGTATTTCTAGTATTTACCTTTTATCATATCAGTTGTTAACGAACCAAAAAATTGGCGCTCATTTAGAATCATATATCCCTAGGCTATACTATAGATAATAAAGTACTGACTGCTGCACAATACAATTGCTTAGATCTATACCGTATAACCGACGGTGGGGTGCGGGCGTGCGTGAAGCTAGCAACCGTAATTATGAATTACTCACATGAATTTAATGAGGATCTGAGATTACAGTCGCTAACTTCACCCACCGTCGCACAGTTGGCCAGGGAGGAACACGATTAAGTGCGCCAAAACTCAATTTTGGTGATTTGTTTTTACAAAGTACTTAAGTAGCTGGAGGCATTGAGTGGTATTCTCGAAAGCCGCCTAACTTTAGGCCATGGTTTAAACCTAGTTTAAACCATGGACTAATTACATTTTCGGTATTCTCGAAAGGGGACTAAAGTTAAGCCAGGTTTAAATACGTGATCGTTCGGCCTAACTTTAGTCCGCTCAGATCAGAGGGGTGGTTTAAATCGCGGACTAATTTCCCGTGACGTCACGTTCAGGTAAATCGGCTGTCTGCGGAGAGTGAACGGTAAGTTGTGCATTTAAATTTCTATATTTGATAACAATTTACACTCTTTTGTATGGATGAGCGCACCTAAAATTTATACCAGCTGATAAAGTATTTTTGTTACTTTCGCGTTGCTGTGCTGGTGATAATCTAAAATGTTTTTAACTCAAAAAATTTGGGGGAAATTTGGTAAATTTTCACGGTGTTCGCGGACTAGAGTAGATCTATCTAGTCCCATACGTGCAAATAATTGTCGGTTAACCGTTTTCGTTTCCCGAGGTTGAGCAATTTCTTACCGGGTAAATTTTTCTTTGGCGCTTTCGTACTTTCGTACGCATATGCCAAATTAAAACCACGGCTTAATTGCAGAATACCCTACCATATTGTTAGTCTTCATATATTAGCCGTAGATATAGATTGTGATTTTATTGTTTGTGATAACGGTGATAGATAGAGCCTAGACTCGTAGTCGTACTACTCGTAGAGGTATTGAAGATTGTATAATAATGCAAGTGTTCGTATTCATTTGGTGGATGAAAAGTTGAATTTTACGCTGTTTTGTGCGTCATTGCAGCGCTGAATTTGGTGTGTTCGTCGCTAATTTGTGACAAATAGACTAGTATAGATGGCTTTCCTGAAGATATTTCATGCAAGATTTGTGGTATATTGATACGCACCGATTCTTAGCCTTACCTTTGACTTGTTTCTTACCTGTTATGGTCATTAAGTAGATGAATTACTTGAATTTTGACGTTTATTCACGCTATATAACTAGTACGGGGCTAACGAATTGCAGTGAGAACAGCTTGAATTTTCTTATTCCGGGATAGGCGCTTAGTACAGGACTAAACAAGCGTGTGTGAAAAGCCAAAAAAGTTAGTCCAGGGTTAAGGATAGTATGGGGCTAAGCAAAGTACGGGGTTAAGCAAAACAAGTGTGAAAAGAGTGTAAGTTAGATGTAGACATCTAGACTTGATTTATGGGAAAGGGACTATTAAACTTGGCTATAGACTTTTACTACTTATGAGCTTTCTTAGGTCATGACATGGCAAGTTCAACTTGGTGCAAGCACATTCATGAGATAGTACTGCAAGAATGTGAATGTTTGTTCTTGTTCTTACCGGTAGTCATTCTGTGAATCAATGATTACTAGTAACTGAATGGGGGGGGGGTGCAGGCCTTAAATTTCAATATTTTTAGGGCAAGGCCACTTTTCTGTAGGGCACATTCCTATATTACAGCACAAATAGGAAGAATTGGAAAGGGCACAAAAAATCTCCAAGGCCAATGAGAGGGGCATTAAGGCCAATCAAAAGGGCATCCAAGGCCATGGCCTTGGTGGCCTTGGATTAATTTAAGCCCTGGGGGTGCCTACTGCCTACATGAAAGGAGCCTCAGGTGTTTTTTTTTTACAAGTTAGAATATGATCGACACTAATACATTATTGTTGTGTTGGGATCGGATAAATGAGGCAACTCAATACAAGCTTTAAATACAGTTAGAAAAGTATTTATTCAGTCTCTCAATACAATAACATCGAGGTTACAATTCGTATGTCTTGGCTGGTTGATGGTTGAAAATACAAGTCCTCGAGATTAGGAAATTTACAATCAGGAAACTTTTGGGGAGTAGAAACAATGATGGGATGGGTGACTTAAAGATGTTTATGATTGGTCAATGGTCAGGGTTGCTATGGTAATAAGGGGAGTGGTAATGGAGAGGTGCAAGTGACTGGGGTTTGGGCCTATGAGTCATAGTTCTTGGAATGTGGTTCGATCCTTGAAGCTATTACTCTTGGGTGGTCATTAATGGTCAATTGTTTATAATAAAAAGTAATGGGGAATTTGTCTAGGAATAATGGGGTTCTGTTTTAGTTCATGGAAGGGTGAGGGGTGAATGACTGGGAGGGAGATAGGAGTGGTACATGTATTACATAACATCCCCTTTAGTTAGAAAATGTGGCTTTCCACATTTGTTAAAACAAACAATTAAACAAAATACAAAATAACTCTACTTAGTGAAACTTCACAATTACTTTCTGCCTTCCTCTCTTTTCAAAAACAGTAGAGGAAGAATTAGAAGAAAAAAAAAAGGGGGGACATCATAAATTATACAATTAACCAATGAATGAAAGGTGAAAAACTGATAAGTGAAACATGTGATCATTGTTCCATCTTCTCTTTCTCTCTCTCTCAAACATCTACAAATTAACTACATGGAAATCAATAATATTCTAACACAGACTAAAAGCACAAACTGATAACACTTATATAATAATTATAATACTTAATTAAACACTGAGTCTATTCTAGTTACATATACTTAAACACAAACAGTGGAGACTATTATGCAAATCAAACAAACGTTAACTAACCTTAATGCAACATAATTCAGGCTAACGCAAATATAGGCTCCTTATCCTTTTCTTTAAAAATCAACTACACCAATTATTTTATGTAATAACAGCAATAACAAGAGAAAAAAATGTATACATGCTTTAAATTCTAGCATTTGATCAACATGAGAATGAAAAGGAAAGTTAACAGGAGCGCTCTAGAAATGACAGTTTCCTATGTTTTTGCACTTCAAATGAAGCATCAACATAGACTTTAATGTACTACCAATCCTATCCTGTTGAAGAAGTATTTCCATGTCCATGTTAATTTAAGAACAAAATAAACAAGTACTTTCAAACTTGTGAAATCATCAATTGAAAAGCGTAATTCCAAACTCGTCCAGTTCATTAACCTTGCGATGATACATATAATGGTTCAAAAATTTATTATAAGAAAACTTAGAAAAGAAACTATAAGTAAAACATATTGTCAATCACAATGTAGCAAACATTTACCAGTATTTACATTACATTAAGTACAATTGTCTGAAAAATCTCTGAGGAGTCCCTGTCACAGGAATGATTCGGTCGGAAAGTATTTGTCTGATCAGTTTGTCGGTATCTTTGTACAGTCCGATGTTCCACCAAAAACCAATTGGTGTAGCTTTACCGTCACATACTTTGTCGTATGACGTCAAGACTTGTAACCGTCCGTCTTTGAATCTTCCTCTGTGAATTGTCATGTGTCCAGTGTTGGGGGCAGTCATAAGTAGGTCAAGTTGTCAAATTGTTTTAAGTTTAAACAAAAAGAAATTTCAATGTATAATATATTTTCATTAAGAAAGGCTTAACATAAAGCAAAAATAAAAACAAATATCTTTATATGCACATGTGGTTTGTTCAGTTTACCAATATCGCAGAGACAATCTGCATTTAAATTATGAAGTGTACTGACTGTCTGCCAGTTTTAATTCCGTCATACTGCGACTGGTAACTGCATCTCTAACCCTAGGTGAACTCAGATATTACATCCATTAAACTTTCCACTCAATTTAAAACTAACTTTAACTATGAAATATAGATACAAAACACGAAAGAAATATAGAATCAAAATAAAACACAATCACACAAATGTACTGTCCTTCTTTTAACTGCAGAAATGTTGCAGGTTTACAAAAGCCTCAAACAGTGATAAGCCAATTAATAGTCATAGACTAGCTTGTGACATTACCATTAAATCACAAATTATATTGCTCACCTTTCCACTGCTGATTGGCAGGATTACGAAAGCCCTGGGCAATTGATCTAGTCTTAGACAAGCTTATATAGGGTGGTGATGTAATTTGCTAAACTTCCAATTCCTTTATCATGTATATTGCTGTATTCTATATTATATTATATTTTATGGGTCGCCCTAACATTCAAACTTGTCTGGTCTATCGGGGGGGGGGTCATTTTGATTAAGTCGATCACCCGAAAGACGGGACAGGAGAAAGTCTGTACGTCGGAGGATGGTATGTCGTGGTATAGTTGTGCCATCGGGTGAAGTTGATGTCGTGGTGGTCTTATCGTTGGTCAAAGATATGATTCGTTGGTAGTTGTACAAAATTATTTTTGAACACCGTTCAATACAGAGACTATGAAGCTTAAATTTTAACAGATAGAATTGCAAAATTTCTTTTCGAACGTCAAATTATTAAAGCAAAGGCATAAAGTAAGTGAGTATTAAATCAAATTACTCAATCTCTCACTCTCACTCACAGTCTGGAACAATGAAAAAGTGTTTCACTTACAAAACTATATAGCAAACTAGCTGATTGATGTGTTAACAAAAAACAGCGGAGCAATTTAAAAGTATGAAGAAGGCAAAAACACGATTATAGTCGAAAGTTCAGGTTTCAGAGTTAGAGTTACAATATACAGTGAGACGTCGATCATCGATGTCCTGTCTTGGGTGCTGTTGTCCGTCGATGTCAATGCATGGGCGTTGTTTGTCGATGTCCTGGTCCATTGTTCTTCCAACGTGGTCTGGTGTTGGCGTAGTCATCGATGTCATGGTCAGTGCTATCGCTCTCATCGTCTTCATCACCGTCGTCCTGGTCCATGATGCCTCGTGACAGACAAAGTTGTGGGAGCGGCTTGTCTATTGATCAGGCGCTCGTTCTCGTCCACATGTCAGTGTTAACAGCTAGCAGCTGCATTCATGTCTCATGATGCCCTTAATTTGTATCGACTTGCTAGTATATATTGCTCTAAAAATTCAAAACAATAAACGTTGATTCCAGTAAAACAGGTCACAGTCTATGGTGTTGAGCGGATACAGGTGGTAGATAGCAGCTGTGTTGCATATCATCAAGATCGAGCGATGGAAAGTCTCAGTTCTAATCTGAAGAAGTCACGTAATATATAGTTGCTGATGATCCTTCACGAAGAAAAACAGAAAAGTTCAGAAAACCGGGTTCTCCACCATGTTGTGTTGGGATCGGATAAATGAGGCAACTCAATACAAGCTTTAAATACAGTTAGAAAAGTATTTATTCAGTCTCTCAATACAATAACATCGAGGTTACAATTCGTATGTCTTGGCTGGTTAATGGTTGAAAATACAAGTCCTCGAGATTAGGAAACTTTACAATCAGGAAACTTTTGGGGAGTAGAAACAATGATGGGATGGGTGACTTAAAGATGTTTATGATTGGTCAATGGTCAGGGTTGCTATGGTAATAAGGGGAGTGGTAATGGAGAGGTGCAAGTGACTGGGGTTTGGGCCTATGAGTCATAGTTCTTGGAATGTGGTTCGATCCTTGAAGCTATTACTCTGGGGTGGTCATTAATGGTCAATTGTTTATAATAAAAAGTAATGGGGAATTTGTCTAGGAATAATGGGGTTCTGTTTTAGTTCATGGAAGGGTGAGGGGTGAATGACTGGGAGGGAGATAGGAGTGGTACATGTATTACATAACATTATAACTAAGACAAATTATCAATGGAGTAGATCTTTAATTTTTTAATGAGGTGTGAATCGTTTTATTTTTGTTTCAGGATGATGTTCTTCAGTAAAATAAATGAAGGCAAATTCCCTGAGAATTGAGACAAATTCAGAGAGGAAGGAGAACCACTGAGCTGCTGAATTTCTGACAGGTAGGCTGTACAAATAAGTTGTTGTTTGTATGCCCATACAGCTAAGGTACTTTGAGGATGGCATTTGTTCATTCACATTTTTCCATCAATAATTTCATGTAATGAGCATGCAAGTCCACTTTAACCACAATGTGCATGCAAGTCCACTTTAATCACAATGTACATGCAAGACCTTTTTTATGTTACAACAGAGATAGGTTTCAATATGCTTATTTTCATTCTTTTCTCTTTTCATTCAACAGACATACATGTATGGACAATGAAGTTCTACTTAGCCTCTTCAATGAACCAGACGCCATCTGCTGTAGCTGTGACTGGGGATCAAAACCTTTTTAGTATAATCCTCACAACATGAAGCTATGGTAACAAACAAGCAACTGTTAAAGCCTGATATGTCCTTGGTGTGTGTGAACCACAAAGCAACCATCACTCATAAGGATGTTCTTTTGTACATCAGATGGTCATTGTTTCACTGGAAAAAAATTGTGATTTAGAGTCATGGGTAACTTTGCTTTTGTTTTTAAGAATTTATGGTATATGTGTTTTATAATATGGTGCAAGTCATGATATAACAGATTCCCTGGAGAGAAAAATAGGGCTCAGAAGTAGCCTATGCTTTGTTAACCAAAATTGGGAAAAAGTAATGTACATGTATTACAAATGCATAAAATTGAAATTCTAATAGTTTCAAGTAGCAGATTATGAGGCTATTTGAGCTTAATATTTGACCTTCAATTTTATAATACGTATTCATGGTTTACAAAATTACAATTTTTCTGTTTTAAGAAAAATAAATTAATTGAACATAACTTTTGTTATCTTATATACAATATTCCTTTCATATCTTTTAATTTTTAGTGTGCATACGGTTGGATTCATTGAATCATACATGGAAAAAGTCTGGTAATAGAACAGAGAGAGAGAGAGAGCAATAGAGAAAGGGAAAGAAATGAGAAATAACTATTTAATGGTGAGAGATGTCATGAAAATGAGAAATATACAATGATGTGAGAACAGTGAGATAGTGTGAGAGCGAGAGGGAGAGATGGAGATAGGCAGAAATATGAAAGTATTATAAACCAAGGAGCGTATGCAGAGCTGCCAACCATTACGTTTTTCCCGGAATTATTCCGTTTTTTACTACAAATTACGGTAGTACGGTTTTTGTCTCACCTGCGTAGCAAAAAGCGAGACATAGGCGCCGCTTTTCCGGTGGCGGCGGCAGCGGCGGCGTCAACATCAAAAACTTAACCAAGGTTAAGTTTTTGAATTTTTAATATAATTTTGAAAGTATAAGTTATTATTCAATGAAACTTGGACTAAAGGCATATCAAGTATCCCCAATCATGTGAGTTGAATTTCAGGTCACTAAGTCAAGGTCAAAGGTCATTTCCAGTGATCAAACTTAGACTATGTTGTGGCATCACGTTAAGATCTTGAATTTTTATCGTAATTTTGAAAGTATACATTCCTATTCCATGAAACTTGAACATAAGGGTAATCAAGTATCACCAATCTTGTGATTAGTCTTTTAGGTGACAAAGTCAAGGTCAAATGTCATTTCAGGTCTGCATATTCTTAGTCAATTTTCACTTCAAAATGCACTTCAAAATGCTGATTAGATTCAGAGGATTTCATTTTGGAGGGCCTGCTAATGGGCCAACCTGCCTATCAATAATGTCCCTACCTCAATTTTTCATCATATCGAATTGCGTAATGCAGGCGAGACCGCCGAGAGCGTTTCACTTGTTTTCTTCATAAAATACGTTTTTTTAATAATTTTTTTTTAAATAATTTTTTTTTGTTAACATACCGCACGTCAATCAACTGCCCTAAAATGTGACTTGATTTGATCACAAATTCAATATAAAACCAAGGTTAAAACATACTTGGAAACATACTTAAAGAGAAAAGTATTCTCAAAAAGAATGAAGTACGCCGATAACTCCAAAATAACAACAAAGTACCTACTTGTAAATAAACTATAGGTCCTAATATGGGGAAAAAACAGCATGAGGAATGGACATTTCTGCATTGGAAGTGTGTCGTTATAAGTTTAGTTTTAATGAATTCCTTTTTTTTTTGCCGTCATGGTTCATTTTTTTTGGTCGCACAAGGTTGGCAGCTCTGCGTATGGGGGAAGAGGGGTACCACCATCATATACCCTGTCCCCTGTTCCATGTTAATTGGTTTAGATGTTTTATTGCCCTCTATGTCCGTTGCTGTAATATGCTGGCAGAGGGGGTGCACAGTGTCCCCACGTTTCAAATATCCCCCAAATTCCCCTTTTTACATAGGAAAGTGCCCCTTTTTCATAGGAAAAGTGCCCCTTCCCCTTTTCACCTCTGATAAGTGCCCCTTTAATTTTGACAAGTTCCTATTTTTCCTTTGCAATAAGTGTCAATTTTCCATTCTCATAAGTGCCCTTTTAAATATCTAAGAAGTACCCCCTTCACCTCTGATAATTGCCCTATTCAAATCTGAGAGGTGCCCCTTTTACTTTGACTAGTGCCCCTTCTCCTATTCCTTTTCCTAAGAAGTGCCTCTTTCCCTTTCAATAACTACCCCTTTTTAACTCAGATAAGCGCACCTTATATTTTCACATGTGCCCCTTTTCCTTTTGTAATAAGTGCCCCTTTTCCTGATGATAAGTGCCCCATTTAAAAAAAAGAGTCCCTTCCCCTCCTCACAAATGCCCCTTTTCACCTATGAAAAGTGTCGCTTTTCTTTCTCATAAGTGCCCCTTTCCTCTCTGGTAAACAACCCTTCTCAGATACAAGAAGTTACTCCTTTTTACTTCAGATAAGTGCCTTCTTCACCTCTGATAATTTTTCCTTTTCCTTTCTAATAAGGGACCAATCCCCTTTTGACCTCTTATAGATGCCCTTTTTTGTTGGTGCCCCCCACTTTAAAACTCGCTCTACCGCCTCTGGACGTCATACTGCCCAAGTTGTCAAGGTGCTGCATATCCTCTCCACACTGCGCGCAGCCATTGTCTTAGCGCATTGTGACGTCACAGCTTCGGTATACTGTATAGGCCTACTGAGCATGTGCAGAAACTGTAACCATGGTAATTGATCCATGGACTAAAGTTAGTACATGTACTAACTTTAGGCGGGAGTTTAGTCCATGGATCAGTTAGGCCACCTTTCGAGAATTGAAATTGACTTGGTCCATGGACTAAAGTTAAGCCTGGCCTAACTAATCCACAGACTAAGTTAGGCCAGGTTTAACTTAATTAGGCCGCGTTCGAGAATACCACCCATTATGTTTTGGGGTTGTCCGTCCGTACGTCCCGTTCTCGTTCTCGTGATCGCATTTCTCAAGAACCAATTGATGGATTCCCACCAAACTTGGGTCAAGTATGTATCTTGCAGAGCCAATGGCAATGAACTGAGTAGATTTTGGGGTCACAAGATCAAAGGTCACAGGGCCCATTATGTATGCAAAAATAGCTCGTGATCGCGTTATCTCAAGAACCCATATATGGATTCCCGCCAAATTTGGGTACTGTATGTATCTTTCAGAGCCAATGAACTGATTAGATTTTGGGGTCACAAGGTCAAAGGTCACAGGGCTCATTATGTATGCAAAAGTAGCTCTTGATCGCCTTATAAAAAGAACTGATTGATGGATTACCGCCAAACTTGGGTCATATATCTTGCAGAGCCAATGAACTGAATAGGTTTTGAGGTGACACGGTCAAAGGTCACAGGGCGCATTATGTATATGCAAAAATAGCTTGTGATTAATTACACTATCATTAGAATTAACTGATGGACGGATTACCATCAAACTTGGGTCATATATCTTGTAGAGCCAATGAACTGATTATAGATTTTGGCGTCAAAGTTCAAAGGTCATGGGGCTCATTATGTATGCAAAAATAGCTTCTGAACGTACGGTATATATTATCAATACAACCTACAGATGGATTACTATCAAACTCAATACTTGCACATGCATGTATCTTGCAGAGCTAGCCAATGAATTGATTAGATTTTAGGGTCGTGCGGTCAAAGATCAAAGGGTCAAACATGTACATATATATATGAAAAAAAGCTCGTAACCACGATATTCTGAGAACCTTTTAATGGATTACAATCAAACTTGAATTTTAAAAATTGCTTCTGTTTTGGTTTGTAAAATTGCTCCATGGCGGAAGCATCGTTTTCGACTGCGCGCAGTCGAAGGTCCATCTAGTTTTTAATTTTTTTCTTGCCCAGTTGAAAGATATTAGGCCTATATTGAAGAATACCTCAGTAAAATATTTAATTCAAGTATATGCACAATAAGGGTATAAATCTACTCCTTCAAACCACAAAATCTTACATATTTACAGTTTTAGTGCAAAAGTGAGTTTTGGCGCACTTTGGCTCCTCCCTGGCCCACTGTGCGTCGGTACGCTATACGGTATGCAATTGTATTGTGCAGCGGTTTGCCGTGAAACCTGTGAGAATTTGTTTATTATGTCTTCGTTTTGGGGGGAAATACTTCAAAAAAGATTAGAAAATTGACACAAAACAGGTAAGAAACATAACAACTTTTAAATCATGACCATTATATTTCAACAATTGATGAAGATTAGTTGATTTTTGGTATGTTTTAGTAGGGTATCTCCACGCCGGAGTTACGGGTCAAAGTTTTGACTTAAGAAAAATACATTTATTTTTACCTCTTGAAATAAAATAAAATTAATGTCAAATCCCAAATTTAGAGCCATTTTTCATTTTCAAGGGATATAAAATCTGTATTTCTTAAAGATAGAAACTCGAAAAATGGCATGAATAATCTCTGAAACATATTCTTAATGCATATTTAGTTGATAGCAAATGAGTTTTATTCACAGTCTTTAGATATCCATGCTATAGCCTAGTTCGCAATGAAATTGTAAGAACTCATAATGTTCATTATATTATTATTAGATTTTAGCTCCAAAATTTGCATTTCTCAAAAATATGAATAGTACGTCCTGATCCTAAAAATACATGTGTGAAGTACATGCATGTATGTAAACGTAATTGGTCCTGACCAAATCCCAGCCAGACTTCTGAATGGACTTGCCACTATTCTTCCAAGCCTCCCTTAAAGGTAATGCAAAGTTTTGGGAAATTTTGAAATTGGATGGATAGTAATTCTTTAAATTTTTGATATATTTGGATGCCCCTTTGGATGTATAATAAGCACTAACAAATTTAGCCCCTAAAACACTTCTGCTTTCGGGCAAATTGAACAATCAAAATTTACCGGTGCTCCCGGTAAATTTCAAATATTTCAAATAGCGCCTAAGGCCATTCCATGGTAGCTGCGACCATGAAAATCTCAGAATATGCAGTTTTGATATATAATTTCCAAATGGTAGTGCAGGAAACATTGTTTTAAAGCTTAAGTAATATCAGTCTTGAGAGGGCGCTATACAACCTAAAAAGTTTATTATTTACAATTTCATCACTTTAGACTATTTTAATTAACCGCGACAACGATCATTCAATATATCGCATATGCTTTCAATATGTTCATTTGAACCAACTTCATGACCCCATACCAAAACTTTGTAATACCTTTAACCAGGGTGTCATACCTGATGAATGGAAGATGGCCAATATTGCTCCAATCTTCAAGAAAAGCGACCATAAGCCAGAAAACTACAGGCCTATCTCTCTGACGTCAGTGACCTGTAAAGTACTGGAGCACATCGTTCTCAGCAGCATCATGACCCACCTTGAAGACCACGACATCTTGTCTGATGCACAACATGGCTTCCGCAAGAAATGATCCTGCATCTCCCAGCTTTTTCTTGCTGTCCAGGACCTCGCCAAAGCCATCAATGACAAAGAACAATTGGACATGGTACTCCCTGATTACTCCAAAGCATTTGACAAGGTTCCCCATGGAAGGCTGTTACACAAGCTTCAATTCTATGGCATCCGGAACACACACACACACACATGGGTTTCGTTCTGACTTCCTGAGTAACTGGACCCAAAAAGTTGTACTGGGCCCTGTTTCATAAAACTTGATATCAATAACAAGTTACAAGCTACTGTTATAAGCTACTGAAATCATGGCATCTGATTGGCTGAGAGCAAATTTGTCATAGAAATTTAGCAGTTGTTATAGATAACAAGTTTTATGAAACAGCTGGCCCCTGGAAGGATCCATCTCCAACACCAGCCAAGTAACATTTGGCGTCCCGCAAGGCAGTGTTATCGGCCCAATACTGTTTCTCCTCTTCATCAATGATCTGCCAGAGTATCTCTCCCCAAACTCAACAGCCAGGCTCTTCGCTGATGATTGTATGCTATATATACAGCAACATCAAGACAGAGGAAGATGCCCTACGTTTCCAAGTTGGTCTTGACTCGCTCCAATGATGGGAGCGTGATCACGAGTGGCTGATGGAATTTAACCCTCAGAAATGTCAGGTTCTCCATGTCGCCAATAAACGCAAACCCATCATCAAATCCTACTCCATCCACGGACAGACCCTAGATGACAAAAATACAGCAAAGTATCTAGGTGTCGAGTTGCAGAAAAATCTCAGCTGGAACCAACACATCAACACTGTCACCAAAAAGGCCAACTCCACCCCTGCCTTTCTTCAAAGGAATATCCAACCATGTCCCAGAAAGGTTAAAGTGCTGTGCTACAACACTCTCCTTCAACCAATCATGGAGTATGCCAGCATCATATGGGACCCTCACATGCAAGCAAACGTCAAGAAGCTTGAAATGGTTTGATCAACGAAGATATGGCCGCTTTATCTTCAATGACCACCGCAGGACAAGCAGCGAAGCAGCCATGCTGAACCAGCTCAAGTGGCCAACATTACAAGAACGCAGGGCACAGGCTAAGGTGGTGATGATCTATCGCATCACCAACTCGCCGATAGACATCCCACACACTTCCCTCACTCCATCTACATCTTTGCTCGTCAGAGGAGTTTCTTCCTGGATGCTATAAGACTCTGGAACTTCCTCCCTCAGAACACTGTTAATTGTTCCTCTAGTATATGAACACCTTCAAGCAAGAGGTACAAAAGACCCAGCTCCGCTTAAACGGTAGTTGTTTTTACTCGCACTCAGTTAACTGTACCTTTTATCAGACATTGTACACACATCTGCACTGCATGCACCTCAACAGTACGACAATACACCTGACGGTGGCCTGTACAGCAACTGAAGAAGAAGAATTTCATTTTTGACCCTCTTGGGGAAAACCCAGAGCCTTAATTAATCATTTATCATGTTATCTGTTTCAACCGAGGCTCTGGAAATATTAAATTTAAAGTGTGTACAACCCTCAACAGCTTATAATTTGCCACCGATATATACTTTCTTTTAGTTTTAGTATGGTGTCTCTGGACCCTCAAACACCTCTAGACTCCCTATAGATCAGCAGCTGTATGGTCCAAATGCAGAGCTATAATAAGATTTTGGAGCTTACAATCTATAGTAAGATTTCAGAGCTTACAATCATGAATAATAATTATATGTCAATAAAAGCTACAACTTTATACATGTGTAATTTACTATGGGTATCTGGGTATACATGTTTTTATAATTATATGTGTCTCTAGAGTCTAAACCCTCAAACACCTCTAGATGCCCTGGAGATCAGCTACATCAGCAAGTTGTTTGGTCCATATGACTGCAGAGCTCATAAGAGCTTTAATATCATGAATGATAATTATGCAAGTACAGTGTAAATAAGCTAAGAGCTTAGTTTACTATAGCTACTGGTATGTTCTTAAAGGTATCTCTAGAGTCTAGACCCTTGAACACCTCTAGATGCCCTGGAGATCAGCTACATCAGCTAGTTGTTTGGTCCAAATGACTGCAGAGCTCATATAAGAGCTTGAAGTTAATAATAATATTATAAAATTATGATTTGTAAATCATGCTAATTAATAGCTTACGATTTGCTACCGATATATGTTTTCCTTTAGTATGGCATTCGACCCAACAACATCTTTAAATGGCCTGGAGATCAGCTACATCAGCAAGCAGCTGGGCCCTTATGATTGGAGGAAGCTTGGTCTGTACCTCGGTATAACAGAGACTCGATTAGCCAACTGGGAAAGGCAGTACAAGAGGAACATAGAACAGGCTGCCAGTGAAATGATCTACACATGGCGCAAAAGCCAACCCCCACTCGAGGAGCGGAGCTCAATGATAGCGGCATTGGAATTAATAAAGCTGGGGAGCCTTGCAGAGAAGGTGCGAATCGGTAAGTTGCTCAATTAAATTAAATTTATTTTCCACAAAACATGAAACAAAATGATACAATCAAATGAAGTGGAGGGATAACAAATATTATTAATACTTATCTAGATATGTTATCCCCTTGAACAATAACAAAGTTAATAGGTACACAAAGTAAATAAATTACAAGTTGAAATTGAAATGAAGTTAAAATACTACAAAACTCTTACTAATTCTTAAAGGAGAATAAAATCCTTCATTGTTATCTACGTCACATTTTCATACAACAATCATGTTTGTAGGATATGTATATTCACTAAAGTTTCGAAAATTAAAAGACGGTTATCGTCTGCTTTAAGTTCAGAAGGGAGCTACCATTACGTATGAATTACGTATGAAGGGACCCCTCACAAAGATTGGTAATAACGGTTTTAAAAATGTATAATATCCAAGACTATAGGCCTACATGTACATGTACGTGTGCTTTAGATCTCTGATCAAGCTCTGACGTGTACGTATGCCCAAATCCCTGAAAACTTATGAATTGGCTCACATTTATCAATAGAGATACCGTAAATCTCTGTGTATACGACGCACCTGTGTATAATTAGACGCACCCTATTTTGGGGGTCGAGAAAAATAGAAGAAAAAAAAACGACTCTAGGTAGCAAGCTGGTGTGTGTTCAGAAACCCACGCGGGGACGGACCTTCATTTTACTGCGAGGTGCAGTTGAAGGCGCCGATTTGTGCTTGTGAACTTGTCACAAATAATAGTAACACTGTTGTTTTTTTTTAAATAAAGATAAGACAAATTTGTCTCTAAGTCCAACCAGAAATCTGGACATAGTGTTGTTCTAGTTTCCGAATGGTGAGTCAACACCCTGTGAGCTGGAAGACATTGCCAGGCGCAGTGCCAGGTGGAGGGGCAAATATCGACAAAAAAAAAAATCCTGTGCCTGTGTATATATTAAGACACACCCCGACTTCCGATTTTTTTCGGCGGAAAAAAGGTGCATCTTATACACGGAGATTTACGGTATTTATTTCATTACTGTCCTAATATGACAAATATAATTTATTCATAGACTAATTCAAATTGATATTTTCAATTTAAAAAAAATATATATAATATTTTTTGAAGATTTAATCAGGGAGATGATAGAAAGGAGAAGAATCTTTATTTTACGACATTCCAGGGGTATTAAGTAAGCTTAGTTTGCTGCAATTGATCCTCCAAACTCTTGATAAGCAGCGCTCAGACAGCCGCTCGGTACCTGGAGGCTATGAAAGTTACACAACAATGAGTGCTCGGTCGTAAATCAGAGCGATAACGCTGGGGTTGGCAGTGCTTTGAAGTCTCATGCTCAGCACCGCCGATTTTGGCATTCTTGCCATCCCTCCACTGTTTTTGGCAATACACTATATAAAATCGATATCTACACATTCTGGCTGCGCAGTCACTCAAGCCTGTGCATATCTTATGCGCAGTGGTTGTATCCGGACGAGGTGATAAACAAAGAAGTCCTACGTTTTCGAAACGTCAGAATCCGACCAGATTTATAGCCAAGTTACACGTTAGGTTATGATTATTTTGGAAAATATGAAGATGAATATTGATGGACATTTATTCAACCTTGCGCTATGATGTGCATATTTTGATATATAGAAGGAAGGAGGAGATTGTAAACGTTATACTGATACCAGTCCCATATGCGTGTTTTTGCGTGTTTTAATGTGACACGACTCTGAAGTCTGTCAAAATTCTTGAAACTTTGCATTAAATATATATATATTTATAATCAGACAACTTTCACCCCCACATTGTATTAAGTTTTCCGTAGCAGGATCGAACTCCACGGATACAGACGGTTGTTTCCCAACTCTCAATTTCCCAATATTTTCCGGCCGGCTTTGGGACTGAATCTCAGGAGCACAAACGGTCGCCATTTTTTCATCCCTACGCTGAGCGAAGGCGCATGCGCAGTCACTCCTCGCCTGTCACTTGCTTCAAAGAAATTTACGAGAGCTCGCGCTCAAGCGGCAGTAACTCGGATTAGTTGGGAAAACATTCTGCAGTGTCGGCGCTGAGGATGGGTTCAAAAGGATTCTTCTCCTTTCTTTCATCTCCCTGATTTAATCAAACATGCATTTATAGCCTACTTATAAGTATGATTGATATAGTTGGCCAATCATACATCCATAGCGCATTTACGTCACGATCTCCGGTGAGGAGAAGAAAAATGGCTGCAACCAGATACCGGTAGGATCGTGATGAAATGACCTTTATATAATTTTATATTTAAAAAAATGATGAACAAGATCTGAGATTCTCTTAGTGATTTCAAATAACTGATATAATTTTTTTTTTAATGCACAATTATTGTTTTTGACTTTCATTTTCCTTTAAATTAACACATAATTCTATACTCGTAGGACTCGTAGGAGTTGTAGGCACACAAGCGCACACGGGGTCTGCTCGCTATTCATAAAGACCGCTATATTCATTTAGTCACGAGATAAATTGTCTATGGTTTGCTCGCTATTTATAAGGGCCGCTATTCATAAAGGATCGCTATACATTTTGTCACGCGTTATGAATAGCGGTCCTTATGGATAGTGAGCTTGACCCGCACACACAAGCACACATGCACACACACGCACACATACAAGTACATGCACACATGTACACTCGAAATGCCTCATTCTATTCTTTACTTAAATGTATCGCTCAATAAAAGTGACTTCTCCTTTGTTGTATTAAAGAGGACGTTGTAACGGTGGGTTACGTACTAGCCCACATCATTGTTTACAATTAAGATTATTTTCCATTACAGGGCTCGAAATTAGCGGTTGCTCGGGTGCCATTGACCACCTAAAACGCCACCGGACAACCCAAAAAACTGTATAGGATGCCCGGCTGGCAACCAAGAAAAAAAGTTTAGTGAGAGCCCTGCATTAGACTTTGATGGCATTATGTTATTCGTGAGATAATGTCGTAGCTAGGAACAGGAAAGCGAGGTCTGACATGAACGTTGACATAGAGTGTTGGCGCTCGTGATACAGCAGTTTAGGTCCAGAGAAGTAGAAGAAGGCTAGCTGTTACCCCAAGTTGTGCGACTGAGAGTTTCTGTCAGGCGAGCTTGGTTGGCTAATTTCAGACTGGCTACTCAGACTACTTTTTACAAATATAAGATATGGTAGTTCTTAACATTTTGGCCCCGAGAATCCATTCAACATTTTTCTTCAGCAGTTTACCCTAAGAAAATGGCTGGATATATCATTGTGTGCTGCCCGGGAGAATAGCAAAAAAAGACATTTCCGTCAAATTCACAATTTTTTTTCATTGTTTGATGAAATTTATATGAATAATATTTAGAAGGAAAATCTTATCTGTCAATGATTGATGTTGATTATGATGATGATGTTTATTTTTATTGCGCTGTTGATAGCTTCTTGTATAGTGCAGGTGTTCGCCTCTGATGGGCACTCATGGCGCTTGCTCTATAATGTCCCACCAATGTTCGAAGTTAATTTGGACATTGAATTGGGTCTTTAAATTGAAAGGAGAAATTGATTTCTCTTTCAGAATCATGGGGATGGGAAAGGAGTTTGACATTTGGTGCAACATGAATCATGAATCAGTGGATTAAACTAAACATATCCAGTTAGAGCTGGAATAATACACTTATGATCTTAATTCCCTTCTCATTGCAGGTGAATGTCGGCTCACAGTGCCGCAGGGCATGAGACCTATACCCCCGGAGCCCTTCAACAATCATCAGCACCCTATTTCTCCCGCCCCCACGTACAAACCCCTCCCCAATTCCCTGCAACAACCCCACAGCTATGAGATTTCGGAGATCAAGCTGAGGGACATTTCCAACAAGCTGGGTTCCGAGTGGAGGACGGTCGGAACTCATTTAGGCTTCGACAACTCTCAGATTGAGGTTTTGCAGGAACAACATCGAGTTGTTAAGGTACTTCAACTTTTTCATGAAGTTCTGGGGTAGTCTTTATGAAAATTATTTTGACTGTATTGTTAACTTTCATGTGTACTTTCATCTTAACTCTCGAGGAAACCAAAGAAAAAACATAAGTCCCTCTACTTTTGATAAAATGTTTGGTTATCAAGCCGATAAATTTGTAAATTGATAATTGCTTACATTGAAATACACTATAATATATTTACATTTGTAAATTTCAGAGTAAAACCCCCAATTTTCATGGCTTTAAAGTGAACTGGTAACATTGCTGAAGGTTGATGAAAAAACTGCCTAATTTTTGTATAAATATTAAAATGTTAGTTCTACTGTACTAACCCTCTAACATGCAAAAGATCCTGAAAAATATCTCAAACCACAAAGATATTTATGGTTTTCTTTGAAGGCGTCAATGTCTAACTCCCTCTCACAGTAAATTCTGCCAACCAATTTTTGAATTATCCCAACCGTTTTTCAATGCAAAGTTATACATAGAACAGGCTTTTTAAAATCTGTCAACAGTTAAATGTTTGGAATGGTATATACCTGTAGAGACAATTCATTGCTTTGTGATGAGTTACATTCACCTAAAATTTTGTTTAATTATAATAATATAGCAGGGAGAATTTAGGAATCGATCAGATCAGTTTTTTCCCAATTTTTATCATTAACAATGGTCTGTTTTCACTCAAAATTTCAAATTATCTTTAATTGTACATCTAGCATTGAAGTCACTACCTTAATTAGCACCACTTTCTCTCATCTGAACAATGTTATACAAAGTCCCTTTAAAGCTTAACAAGGAAATCGAATACTAATTCAAGTGACAAAAAGGAATGGAAAACTTACTATACATTTTCATAAATGGATTTTTGACATGTCATAACTTAAAGTTGAAATGGCTTTACTTTTTATATGTATCCCTTTACTGGCTGCATTTTAATTTCCTTTTTTTTCCTCATTCTATCTTTACTCTACTGTTATTTGATTGTTGTTTTTTAATCAATAAAAACGGAAAGGAAATGACAAATACATAATTGAAATATGTACCAAACATGTACAATGCAAATCAATATTCTTGAAAATATTTTTAAAAGACATCTCATGCTTGTAAGGGTGAAGCTCGAACATGCCCATTTCTGATTTTCTGGTTTTATGAGTACAATGATTTTACAGTTTCATGAACTTGTAGCAAAAACAATCCTAAGTACAATTATATGCATCCCGCTTTTTAATAGACCATATTGCTTGGGTGGGATGGGGTTGAGGGCTGCTAACAAAATTGCATACAAAGTTTAAGCAAAAACTGGCAAAGGGATGTTTGAAATACATGTGTTATCCTATCAAACAAAACAAAATGTCATCAGTGGTTGTGTTTGCTGACAATGCTCTTCTAAAACCAAAGTTGGCAACAGAGAATTGTGGATCTGTGTTATAAGATACAGAGAAATGTCAAGCATATTACACTTTACGTAATCATTTAAAAAATAAAGGTTTTGTCACATCATAACTGAAAAAAGTCTTATGTGACATATCTGCCTACATTGTAGGTAAAGTCATTTTTAAAACGTTCATTTTTATGTCCTGTGTCTTCTCTCCATGCAGGAATGTATCTTTCAGATGTTACTACAATGGCGTAACACTAACGGTGCCAAGGCTACAAAGGAAATCTTAAAGAAGGTGCTGAGGCGATCGAATCGTGCAGATTTGACAGATTTCATTGATGAATCAGAAGATCGAGTCCTAACAAACTGACAGAAACGTTGATGATATGATTAATTAAGTATTTCCAGAGTTATTTATAGGAGGTTAAGAGGACCATTTACACCTCATGACTACATCATTGAAATCACTGAACTGGAAGAACCTTTAATGATATGACTAAATAGGTTTACTAACATATTCAAATTTATGGATGTTTCTTTCCTGGGGACCTAGTGACGAGTTATTCCATTAACTAGTTATTAGTGAATGAACTACAATACTTAGAATCTGGTCTGCATACATTACTTGTTGCCATGTCGGGCAAGCCTTGGGCAAGCTTTCAAGTTGCAGCCTTTTCACACACGGGTAAAATTCTTTAAAGCTGATTAGTTTAAAGAGCTTTAAACTAATCAGCTTTAGATACAATATCTTTCACACACAGAAAATTTCGGTGCGGTCGTTCTAGATTCACTGCTCTGTCACTGCTCGTAAATGCGCAATGGCCCTACTGAGCGTTTAAACACTTGTTTAAACACGTATATCCGTTCACACACAAAATGTCAAGCTCTCTAGATACGCACTTCATATCTGCAGCCTGCTTTGAAGGGCGTATGAATCGCGACTTCGTAGCTATCCGAACATCGTATAAACGCTTTTCACACGAAAATTTTCTTTAAAGCTGTTTAAAGCTGTTGAGTTAAACAGCTTTAAACTAATCAGCTCTAGATACAATGAATTTTAGCTGTGTGTGAAAAGGCTGCATGTTAGTAAACCGGTCATTAGCAACTTATAGAGCGACGGCTTCTTCGGGAGGTATCCATGCTGCTAACTCTTCATGAAAACATCATTCAAGTCACTAAAAATATAGAAACCGTGATGGGATCAAAGGGAGAAACTGTAGTTTGGCAATTCCTATATGGTAGTCAAGTGAGCTGTTTACACCTAATAAAATGAACAATGATGTCATGTTTCATTGATAACTGTTTTACCTGTCTGCTATTAAAGAAAGCATGTATATGCTTGTAAGTAAACAACCAGGGGACCAACAGCTTTAAGTCCTCTCTGAGGTACTTGGTAATGAGGATCGATGCCTTACCAAAGGGATCGCGCCTCGTCCTCATCACGCCTCCAATTCAAATTGGATTTGAGTGCATCTTGTATTTATGCAACACTGAAAGACTAAGTTGTATGGACCAAGGCTCAAGATTGCAAGATTCTGTGATCTAATTCTATGATTTTTGTGCATCTTGAAATATACTGGACTGTTTGTAAAACAAATTAAGAGTTCCTGATTTTGTTATAAATGCAATATCTTTGTCAATTCTGATCTATGGTGTGCAATATGTGTAAATAATACTTTTATTTAATGAGGAGTTAAAACTCTTAAGAAATCTCTTCTTCTTTTTCTTTTTTTTTCTTCTTCATTTCTTTTCTTATTTTTCTGCTGCTTTTTATTCTTCCTCCTTTTTCTCCTCCTCTGCCTTCTTTTAAGGAGACATCGCTGGATATTTAATTCTATATTATACTGTTTTGTGATATAAATGTATCATATGAAGCTAAAATATCTTTGGTGAAGGGTTTAAAGCATTTAAGTTAGCGATTTTATCATTTTTATGAATACTCTTGTATATGCCTTTTTTTCTATCCAATCTCAAAAAAGGGGCTATCCAATGTCATAGATATTTTGATCTTCTGACACATATTTAATCTCGCTTTATTTTAGGAACATTTTAATTTCGTTGCCTATTATCTTACAATAGTGAACTTACATGTTAGGCCTATATGTTGTAATCATGTAATTAGAATTCTGTTTATATATACATTTAATTGTTTATCATCTTTAACAAAATATATATATTAAAATATTTAATGAATACTTAACGGAAGTCTTTTTTTCTCATTAAAAAAATCATTGTGAATAGTGTATAATTCTCCCTGCTTAACACAATACGATTTCATCCAGTGTATATGTATTGATTTTTGTCCAAAATCAGGCCAAATTTTCGTCCAAAATCAGGCCAAATTTTCAGTCAGAATCAATTGATGGGTGGGTTTTGACATCCATATTCAATATCAATATGTGCGCTGATATCAGAACAATCAATCCCATTGAATGAATTTGCACAGTTTGGACCGCTTTGGTCATTTCAATTGGTGGTTAGTGTTTTGCCGCACTGCATCGGTTACAAGATGTGGACCTGCGAGCTGAAAAATTGACCCGTTGTGGCTTTCTAGTGGGGGCACCGTAAGGTTCTAGGACAATTACCCCCTAGGCAATCGTCCCCTGGCCAATTACCATCAGGACGATTACCCCCCTCAAGGACAATTACCCCCTGGAAAACTACCCCTAGGACAATTAACCCTCCAGAAAAAAATTCTGCTTTTATTAAAACCAACTTACATCAGGGTGGACTTCCTCTTTAATGAACATACAGAGGAGTAATTTTCGGGTAGAGGAGGGGGTAAATTATCCTAGAGGTTATTTTTAGGGGTGGGGGGCCATTGTCCAGGGGGTAAATGTCCTGATACGTCAGCCATCATCAATTAACCTAATTAAGAGCAATAAAAGAAAAACATTTTTGTTGTCAATTTTAAGAACATGTGATTAATTTAGCCCTTTAAAAAACTTGTCCTGAAA
Source organism: Mesocentrotus franciscanus (assembly GCA_037976565.1). Classification (NCBI taxonomy): domain Eukaryota; kingdom Metazoa; phylum Echinodermata; class Echinoidea; order Camarodonta; family Strongylocentrotidae; genus Mesocentrotus; species Mesocentrotus franciscanus. The sequence goes on along the minus strand of CP137670.1, from coordinate 10,045,806 downwards.
GAGTTCAAAGAAATAAAGAAATATTACACCTGTAGTATTTAATTTTCTTCCTTTAATTCTTTCTTACCTTTATTTTTTAAATTTTCTTCCTGACTGCATTTTAGCCTCGGTTCTTTAGCTCATAGTGCATTTTTTGTTGCCTGCCAAGATACTACAAGTACAGGTTGTTGTGAACTTTGACCTACACACTTGGCTTAAAGAATCTACAATTGGGCCTTCTCATGAAATAAGCCACTGCATGGTCATTGATAAAGTGTGTAGGCCTACCACAGAACTGGAAAATATTTTACAGTTCTGTGGTGTGTACACAAAATTGCCTGTAAAGTATTACCCGCAAATACCGCTATGAACCACTTCGTACAAAGTAAATGAGCATGCAGTACATGGCTTATTTCGCGAGAATGCCTAAAATTATTATCCAACAGACGGTTTGTGTATTCATATTGTGTATAGGAATGTGTATATCATGAGATGTAAAGACTAAATGAAATTCATATTCATATTCTTTTAAAAGCTGTAAGTACTCATTAAATTCTCTTCATAAGTAGTCCTTTTTTTGCAATGTGTCATGAGTTATAATTGAGTCTTCATTCCAGCCAGGACAATAAACCTGTTATGTATACAATCTGTGCATGGGGAGATAATTGGGCAACTTGAACTGAAATTGAAAATCCCACCAAGACGATACGTGCTCATGAAAGTTATGTAATCATTATTCATTTACCGGTATGCACCAACAGTACATTCTACGGAACATGGGTGGAAGCAACAAAAAAAAAAACGTCTTCTTGAAGCACATCTATGACTTTGGCAGTGAATTGTGATTATTCAAAAATTGCACAAACTGGGACTATTACTCCATGAGTAAAAGATCAGTGAATATTTAGGGTCATTTGTACTATGTGCTAACTACAAACTGCTGTAAGTCGTACATTAGGATTATCTGTTATGTATATTTTGTATATTACTTTTGTTTATATCCAGGACCCGCAAGGAGAGCAGTTTTTTTGTGTGTTTTTTAGGAGGCAACCCTGTTCACCTTGGCCAATAGTTTTTACCCTGTTCCCGAAGCAGTCAAAATTTGTATACCCAGTAACGTGATAATAATAACACACATAGTGACATACAAATGGCACTACAATTTTGCAAATTTTATTCCCAAATCACAAAACAGCATGGTTTACAAGATATACAGAAATCGGACCAATTAGAAATTAAATTTAAAAATATTAGATAAAGCCAGTGCTTTAACAATGTCTGAAAGCAAATCATGGCTATACAGTGCCATGTATGTAAAGTTTGTAAACTGCAAGAAACTCGGTTAACTCTGCATAAGTTGAATAAAAATATCAACTTTAATATTGACTAAAATCTCGACTTAGGAAGCGTAAATAATACGTTTTGCATACAGGTAGATTGGTCCCAACAAGATTAATAGACTTAATGAAAATTTGCCTTGTGCAACTTAGAGTTTAATATACAGAGCTAACCTGTACATTCAACAAAATTGAATCATTGTATGATCAACGGATTTAATTTTACATAACTTCAACTATTTTATTTCATGACTTCTCATTTTCAAGAAACCCCTAGGAACAATTCACTGACAGAAAGGTTTCACCGTCACCATTACGAAAAGCTCTCGTTAAAACTTAACCCCACCACTATAATACAGGAGCCAATGAAAATCAGGTGGGGTATCAGGACCCCAGTTCGTTTCTCTCGTTAAAACTTTGACAGAGCCACTATCTATAACACAGGAGCCAATGTAAAATCAGGTGGGGTATCAGGACCCCAGTTCGTTTCTCTCGTTAAAACTTTGACAGACCCTTGCAGCGCTCTGCGTGAGAGATTATGATATTGGATTACAGCTGTACTCTTCATCATCTTACGTAATACTAGTGTAAACAAACTCTTACAGGGGCTCTGCCTGAAAGGAAATGAGAAGTAGGAAATATATATTTCACTTGTTTTAAGATATTTTCATGTCCAAAAGTCACTTATAATTTAGATGAAGACCAAAATGAAAGTTCGAACGAAGCAAAATGACCCAGAATTGGCGATATAACAATAATTGTAACTCTGGCAGCGAACTCGGAAAACTAGCACGTGTACTGTATAGCTATGTGGCAGCGACTTCCTCTCCCCCTCTATTATGCTTATCTCTCTCTATCACCCCATCAAGGTCTTGGCGGGGGGATTACAGCACTTGTGTTTACTTAGGACTTATCACAATCTCAGCTCTAGTAGTGGTGAAAGTCAAATGGGGTTTCAATTTTAAACGACGAGTTTTCGTCATGCTATTCATTTCCCGAAGTCCATTATTATAGTAAATGTAGAATAGTACCTTAATCACAGGAGAATTTTTTTTTATTTATTTTTTTTTTGCAAGAGTTATTGAAAAAAAACATTAAAAAACTATATTATTACAATCATTATTTCCAAAAATTGGCACTAGATTTGTTTTACCCTGTGCATAGCACATCATGAACAAGTTAGAATAGTACTACAATCATTCAACAAAGGCCCTAACTCAACCAGTCCACCTTTCATTCTTGAGTTATGAAAAACACATAAAATTTACAAGAGGTAAAGAGGTTCTTAACTATAAATAGGGAAATAATAATCAGTGATTTTGTTTTATTATTCAAACTTTTTGAAATGCCTCAACTTACATTATCTCTTTTTAATTCAAGTCACAACGCATTTTTCAATCAAACAGTTCAAAAATGACACTGAATTTTTTTCAATACAAATTTCAGTTTATTCCATTTCGGTTTTCATTTTTTTAACAACAGTCAGACCTGTCTTAGTGGCTACCTCTCTTTAAAGACCACTAGTCTATAGTGGCCACTTTCTCTGTTTCCCTTGGATGGCCACGATAGACAAGTATGACTGCAGTTTTAATTTGTAAAATAAGAAGGAAAAAAAAAATTCTTTAAATTCAAGTTACAGCTCACTATAGGTATCAAATTCAATTTCTTTCCAGCAATTTTTCATTCTTTCAGTAAAAAACAAAATATTCAGTTCTTTTTTAAAAATTGCCCAAGCACGGTATTACAAGACCACCCTGTTCCTTGGCAGAGGATGTCCTCTATGTCCTCTGGCAAAGGCTTTAACAGGCTAGTCCCAATCCAAGTCTGACTTGGATTCCGTGCACGCCCTATTCTGTGCGAATTTGTACATGTGCGTCAACTATAGTCTGCTCGTCAGGTCATCTACTTTTTCCTCAGATCGTATTCAAACTGCAATATCTCTTTGAAGAAGTAATATCCAAAGCTCAAGTTTTTAATACAGTATAGAGACATGGAACCCCTTGCATCAAGTAAAAAACATGTTTTGGTGATTAGTTCACTTTAATTGCTCATCACTCCTGTCAGTATTTTTCTTTCATCCAATACATTTACCATGTAAACTTCAATATATACATTTGGTTGCGATTTAGAGTTATTGTTATCATTCAATGGAACCGACCCGTAGGTCCTTAAGTTAGGTCCTTGCGATCATTTGGTCTTCTTCTCGGCTAGTTTCTTGAGGCTGACCTTACGGATGGCGCTGTGGATGGACATCTGCACGCTGTCCAGTAGCCAGTCTGGCACTGATCCAACAACCCAACCCTGTAGGATCAGAGAGAAAGAGAGAGGGGGGATGGGAGAGAGAGGGGGAGAGAGAGAGAGGGGAGGGAGAGAGAGAGAGGGGAGGGAGAGAGAGAGAGGGGGAGGAGAGAGAGAGAGAGGGGGGTGAGGGAAAGAGAAAGAGAAGGGGTGTCGGAGGAGGAAAGAGTGAAAGGGGGAGTGAGAGAGAGAAAGAGGGGGGAGTGAGGGATGGAGAGTGAGAGAGAAGAAGAGAGAGGGAGGTGACAGAGGGGAGATTGAGAGAGAGGGTGGGGGAGTTGGGAAGGGAGAGAGGGCAGGGGGCAGAGTGGGAAAATGGATAGACAAAAACAGGGAGAGGAACAAGTGGAGAAACATACATTAACAAAACATTTATGAAATGAAAGGCTATCTATACTGAAATTGGCATTTGATCATGGAAGTAAGAGAATTCTTTCTCTTTAAAGGCAAAAAAGATAATACACACCTGAAGGTTGTGCATTAGGCAGCCATTGGTGCGATTTCCTGAACCCAAGGCGGCGAGGGCGCTAGTCACGTAGGATGTGGGGCTCGGGACGGTCATAGTTTCGCGTCTGAGCTTGCTGAGTTTGGTTGTGACGTAGAACGGCATTACAGACTATGAAAAAGAAAAAATTGAACAACATGTATCATTTCTAGGATAGTCAAATTTAACAAAAACATGAACTAAGTAACTAACGATACAACAACAGCAACTACGACAACAAAACAAACAAGTCAACGCAAAGCGTAGCATCCCCTCGCTGGGTACAAATGGCCTATATACGTCAGAACGAGTTACCTCCATTAGACTATACCATACCTGCCAACATTTGAAAATAAGAATTAGGAATTTCTAGCACAGTATGCCTTCGAAAATAGGAAATCTGTACCGATAACGGGTGTTCACACATGCAGCGGCAGTGTAACTGGCAATACGCGGTAAATCTGTACAAAAAAGCGAATACAAATTCATTCAACGCACGCATTACGTGAACTCTCAAATCGCAGGATACGATAAAACAAGCTTAATTTGGCTTTAGCAACCAAAAAAATATTAAAAAATAAAAAAATAAAAATCAATTTTTTTTTTTTTAATCAGAATTTTGAAAAATCAGAATATTCCGAATTTGTAGGTCCTAAAAATCCAGAAAATCAAAATATTCCAGATTATTCGGAAAGGTTGGCAGGTATGCTATAATATTGTATTACTACTCCCGCTGGTTCCAAGATTTTTTCTGACTTGTTTTTCAATTACAGATCGATCAATCGATCTTATTTACTGGGTGTAAGCCACAAATATGTTTAAATAATTACTAAAGTTATTGAACGGAAACCTGGGGGGTGATTCACTAACTGGGAACGATATCGTTCCTAAGAGCAATTTTTGGGATTGATTTCAATCCCAGCTTAAAATCGATTCTACCTGACTGGTTCACTAAATCGCTTTTAGGCTGGGATCAATCCCAGCGTGAATAATCATGCGCGCATATGAATATTCATGTACGCGATCGATCCAACCAATCAACAGACTCAAATTTTGGTCCCTGGGCATCAATCAATCGCGCAGCCGATCGACATAACGATAATTAACTAGCTATCGTCGCTAATATGTCAATGACGTTCATTTCTATGTTGATTTCGTGTTAAAATTTGAAGAAAGCCGAGTGAAATTTTGCATAAGACATGACAAAAAATCATTCATGACTGTTTCATGTAGCAGTGTGAGGATTCATACGATTTTCTGTGGGTATAGCTTGTCTTTCTTTATACCTGTTTCTAGTAAAATGCCGGATTTAACGTAGAGTCTAGACTAGGCCTAGGGCCTAGATCTACGTAATGTACGTAAGTTAGACCTACCGTCCCCATGCAGCTAGCATGTAGCAGCAGCAGTCTTGATGTGGTATTCTCGAAAGCGGACTAACTTTAGTCTTTAGTGTTTTACTTATTATGTTGTTGGCACTAAGAGTTAGGCCTACCATATCGTAGTATAAATCAAAACGATTCGATATATCACTTTAACAGCGACTAACAATATCTATCTTCCTCTTGTTTGCTCTAATTTATTAACTTCAGTTTGACACTGACAGTTTTGTCTTTGTCTGACTTTGCCAGAAAGTGCCGCTAAGACGAAGAGTACTAGATCTAGAGTAAGACTAAGAGTGATCCGGATCACTCTTAGCCTTAATAGCGATTTTAAAGCTAAAATCGATCCCAAATGCTTTAGTGAATCAGTTCCTAAGAGCGATATTGCTCTTAGGAGTGATATTGAGCCTAAGAGCGATTTTATCTCATTTGGGATCGATTTTAGCTGTTAGTGAATCACCCCCCAGATTGGCATATTTAATGAGCTATGACCTTTCACCTACATACTCCGAAATTTAACTTAGGCTGTGTTTTGATTCCATGTACCTTCATATCAAATTTCATTAAAATCCGTCAAACATTACTAAAGTTATCGAACAGAAACCAGATTTGCATATTTAATGAGCTACATGTATGACCTTTGACCTACATACTCCGAATTTGAACTTAGGCTGTGTTTTGATACCATGTACCTTCATATCAAATTTCATTAAAATCCGTCAAACATTACTAAAGTTATCGATCGGAAACCAAATTTGGATTTTTTTTTTTCCGCATATTTAATGAGCTATGACCTTTGACCTTTGACCTACATACTCCGAAATCGAACGTTGGCTGTATTTTGATACCATGTACCTTCATATCAAATTTCATTAAAATCGGTCAAACATTACTAAAGTTATCGATCGGAAACCAGATTTGTTACGAACGGAAGGACAGAAGGAAGGACGGAAGGACGGACGTATGGCAGCGTTACTATATCCCCTCCGACTTCGTCGGCGAGGGGATAAAAAGGGTGGAGATAAGGAATGGGAGAGGAGGGAAGAAGGCAAATTAATATAAATTTAAAAGATGATTTGTATAAGTTTGTTTAAAAGCTGAAAGACTTTTGGTACATTTCAAGGTATTCAAGAGATTTTTCCAAATGATCAGCCTCGAGTATTTGATAGTACATCTAGAGACATCATATTTATAATTAATATTACAAAAGAAACTGTCGAGAAGCAATTGTAGAAGGTTATCATGTAGCAGATAAGTATTGATGCATACTGTGAGGTTTTGGAATCATCAGAATGATAAGAAATTGGCCCAGTCTTCCTGAAAGTCACATGCACTGTACACAGAAATATGTATATGGGACTACATAAACATGTGACATGTAAGTGTGGTCCACAACCATTACCTGTTAATTGTCATATTTTGAATACGAGAGCATTTTAAGAGCAATCCTTTTATTAAGGGGACACTATTTCTATGATACTCTTCCACACTAACATATATAAAGAATGAAAAAGCTCACAAAATTTTGTTCAACTTTCCCAGAACTCAAACTTCTCTTTAAAGCGATACTGAACTGATGAACTTTCTGCCCAAGCGTGCTGTTTATTGCATAGCGCCATCTCATGGTCAACGAGCCAACAGTGCGTAACCCAATACCTCATTTCCACTTAGCAGACAGAGGACCCGATGCAAGAACCAACAGCGCAGCTAGGGAAGCAATGAGTTACAGGACCATACTCAGACCTGCCAACCTCTGGAGTTCAAAAACTGTATTCTTTAATCCCAAAAGTTGTATTTTACCGACAAAAGTTGTATTAAAAAAAAAACCCGGATCGATGCCTCTTACAGTTCCTACATTGAGCATATTTTATGGAGCATTGGTTGAATATGCATGATTTCGTCATGACTGGTGTGTTCGATGAACCAATGAACATCCCCAAATTGCCAATGCGAGATGCTGGTAGGATACTTTACAACACAGAATGGGCATTTTGCCATTGAAAATGGCACACACACACAAAATAAGATTTTTTAAAAAAAAATCTTTTTTTTTTTTTTTTTTGAAAATCGTATTTTTTAAAGGAAAACCGTACTATCGTATTTACTTCTAAAAATCGTACTAAATACGACTAAATCGTACTGGTTGGCAGGTCTGCATACTGCCACAGCTGACCTGAGATGGCGCTATAGAAGGGATTTTGCGGTAGGGCTTAGAGTACGGTGTGGCTTTGAGAAGAAAATGCATTTCCTTACCTGCACTTGTATTCCCTTGGAGCGGTATTCAACATCTAACCCTCGTGAGAAGAAATCCACAAAGACCTGAGAGATAAGATGTGAAGAGAAACCATACGTATTAATACACATGACATTATAAATGACCTCCTTAACCACTTGACTGCGGACCACGTACATGTACGTGTTCTTGCTCTCGCATGCCTGTGCGGACCACGTACATGTACGTGCTTAGGGCATTGCACTTTCAAGACCGTAGCACTGTATAATGCCTAGCCCTACTGTGTAATTAGCACTGCATTGACGTTATACAGGTCTTGAACAGTAGCTGGCGCTCATCCAAAAAAACACCCGGCACTATGTGTACAGTTAGGTAAGCTGTATGTGTGTACTGAGCAGAAGAAACTTTCAAAATGGCGGCCCGCCGTTCACTTTGGAGTTCTTACATAATGGATGATTATTGATACATTTGATGACAAAATGGAAAGTGATTTCAGTGATTGTTCAGATATTTCAGAAGGTGTAGACTCTGTAGAGGAAGACTTTTTGGATCTAGGGAGTGATTTTGATAATGAAAATGAAAGATCTGGTGATGAAAGTGATGTTGTAGTGATGTTGTAGTCCCGCTGTAGTCCCACTAATGGATGTTAGTGCAAGTAGCACAGTAGCACAGGGGGTATGAACGCGTATTAAGCCAGTAGCATTCAAGTGGTTAAAGATAAAGTTGAGTTCTGGTCATGCGATTGCATTGTGAAAGAAACGGAGTGAAATCGATCAGAAAAGGTTGATCATCTAGCATAAAAGTATTGGTGAGTACTGCAAGGTTCTGGGATCATCACAATTATAAGAAATTTGGCCCAGTCTTGGTAAAGTTACAAGCACTGTACACAGAAAAATGTATATGGGACTACACGAACATGTGGCATAAAAATCTGTCCCTATTTTTATGCTGTTACATGCCATATTTAGAATATTAAGGCATTTGAAGAGCCATGCTTTTCAGGGAACATTTTTTCTCGATGTTCTTCCACACTTGCATAATACAATGATAACGCTCACGAATTATTTTTCACCTCTTCCCAGAACTCAAACTTCTCTTTAAACAGATAAATGTAATAGCTCGATATTAGGTAAACGTGTATGAATGTGAATACATTTTGAAAATGGTTTATTAAATTGCGGCCCAGTACCTTTGTAGCAGAGTAGACAGTCAGCATGGGGCTTGGGTTCATGCCGGACGCTGAAGATACATTGATGATAATACCCCTCTTCCTGCATAAGAAATTGAAAAAGAGAAAAGAATTAAACAAACATAAGATTCATGACATGAAAATATAGATGCATATAATGCAGCTAGGCGCATAGGTGTAAGGGCACATGGGGGATTTTGTTGCATGCACAAATATAATTTATTCATTAAAAAAAAATGACCAAGGACAAATTCAACACAGCACTTTATGAATATAAGATAGCAGTTGCCTCAGAATTCAAGACATGCTATAGGCCCCCTGCCCCCCTGTCAATGAACTTTTGCCCTTTATCCACATTTGCCATTCTCCATCCTGGTGAAGCAAATGGGTACCCGGTTGGAAAAAAATCCTTGAATGCTCGTCCGCCTTTACGTGTATATCATGGTAGCAATGCTACAGCTGGGGTAATAAAACGATCGCAGGGCCCTCAGGGAGATTATTATTATTGTTATCATCATCATCATCATCATTCTTACCTTTCAACCATGCCAGGTAAAACAAGGTTGGTCATCTGAAAAAACCAAAAAAGACAAGATTTGCAAAATCAAAGAAAAGTTTATTATCGATTAAAATGAAATTGAAATTGAAAAGAATTAAAGATAAAAACTATAAAGTCACAGCTAAAAGCTGATAGATCCTAGATTTCTAGAATTAAAATGCGACATACAAAATAGGTGCAATAGTACGATGAAAAAAAGGTACAGTAAAATATTATAACATTCAGTAGTGAAATTTAGAAATGAGAAGAAGAAGAACAACAACAACAACTTTAAAAAAGGAGAAGAAATAACAGAAAGATGAGAAGAAAATGAAGAAGAAGATGATGGTGATGATGATGATGATGATGATGATGGTGATGGTGATGATGATGATGATGATGAAGATGATGGTGATGATGAGGATGATGATGATGATGATGATGAAGAAGAAGAAGAAAACATGGTTAATAGTAAAGACAGAGTTCACAATTCAAAATCAGTAATGAAACTCAGTGGGCAAGTTAAAAGTGCAATAATCACTGGAAAGGTTGAATACATTTCTGTTGGCAGTTGCAGTACATTGAGGGCATCCATAACTAAAAGCGATTTACCGGTAATCCGAAAATAATGACTGAAGTCTCTAAATTGGCAATGCACAGTGAAATTTGTATTTCTGTGTACAAATTTGCAATTTATTATTTTCATATTCACACTGTCACTCTTTCATTTAATACAAATTTTATTTTTTAAGTATGAAAGAATGGAAAAGAAAATTAACTGTTGCCAATTTGAGGAGGAAAAGGAGATTCATTTAATACCTATAGAAAAAACTGTACGGCTATGGGTTAATATTGGAGAAGAAAAAAATAAGAAAGGAACTTTATCATACCATTACGACAGACAAGCAGTTGATGTTGATGATGTTTGGCAGAAACTGTGAATAGAAAAAAAATAATTAAAAATGAACAGTCATACAGTGTAGATTGCTTGGCAAAATGAAGTACACGAAAAGACGCATCCAGAACGCAAAATGCATAATTGTTGGAAATCCCAATTTCATCACACAGAGTTAGAAGCACATCCTCAGGATATGGAGCTCTTAAATACATGAACTTTCTAAATTAGGCTTAATTATATATAAACTTTCATTTCTGTAACATTATACAAATGTGTATTTGTACACACTGTTGTTCATGATGATTAAATATTAAACTGAATGACTCAAATCAGATCAAATCTTATTGTATCAAATCAAATTTAATCAAATCTAACTCAAAATCAATCAAATTCAAAATCAAAATCAAATCAGCTATCAAATCGTTTCAAAATCAAATCAAATCAAGCATATCGGAATAAATCAAATACATGTAATTTAATAACAAATAAATAATATCAATCATTCAGGAGAACCAAAATCAAAATGTACTATAGCGCTTACAAAATTACACAGGGTGAAGAGAGCATGAAATATATAGACTCATAAAAATATGTAAATTACAATAAGTTGCTGAGGGAAGAAGTATGTTTCAAGGGATCTCTCGAAAGAGGCAAGACATGTTAATTCTCTCATTTTCTCTGATAGATCAAATCAAATAGAAAAAGAAATCAAAGCAAATCATTACCTTCTCGGCATCAGCTAGCTCACAGAAGTACTGAGGGAAACTGTAAGACATGCCAACGTTGTTCACTAAGACTCCGATGTCTAGTCCAGTCAGCTGTTCTCCGATCGATTGATAGATATCTCCTGCTCCGCTGAAATCAACAGCGTACGTCTTTGTTTCCACCTTGTATCTTTGCTCTGAGTGATAGATAGGATGAGATGAGAATGTGACAAGTATATTATAAGGATCTCCATCAGAAACAGGAGGATCACCATCACCACCAATACACCATCATCCTCATCACCAGCACCATCATCATCTTTCATCGTCATCATAATAGTCATCATCACCTCCATTATTACTATCACTATCATCATCATTATAATATTATAATTATCATCACCATCATCAATAGGATAATTATCACAATCTTCATCATCATTACTGTGGTTAACCCCATCCACCTGCCACTATCATCATTTTCAACATCTTCATCACCATCACTACTTCCACCACCATGATCACTATCATTATCATTATGATCATCATCACTACCACCACCATCACCACCACCACCATCATCACCACCACCATCATCACTACCACCATCATGACCATCCATCACAACCACCACCCTCATCACCACCATCACCATCATCATCACCATCACCACCACCATCATTACCATCACCATCATCACCACCACCACCACCATCATAACCATCATCATCATCATCATCATCATCATCATCATCACCATCCTCTCATTGCCTTACCAATCTGTGATGCAACATCCTTGAGTTTGTCTGCAGAGCGGCTCAGCAGATAGATATTGAGACCCCTGGCTGCAAGCTAAAATATGATTTAGGATTGGTGAGGGATAAACAGAAATTTGTGAGCTTTTTCATAGTAATTATGTAAAGTGTGGAAGAGTATCATAGAAAAAGTGTCCCCCTGAAAAGGATTGCCCTTCAAATGCCCTTATATTCAAATTATGACAAGTAACAGCTCCTGGTTGTGGACCACACTTTCATTCCATATTTTGTGTAGTCCCATAAAGTCATTTCTGTGTACCGGTACAGACTGTACAGTGACTTTATGCAAGACTGGGACCATTTCTTATCATTTTGATGATTCAAAAACCTCACAGTATACATAAATACGGATCTGCTACTTGATCAACACTTCCCAATTGCTTCAAGACAATTTTTTTTTCAAATTGCAATCGCTTGACCAGACCTCAACTTTATCTCTAAAGCAGACAGAGATTCCCAGGACCGCAGAGAGTATGGGAAGGTTCTTGTCTGTGTTGGAGGAGAAACCTCGAACGTCAAAAGATATTTAAAACTCCTCCAACCAGACAGATTTGTTTTGTCTACCCTTGAGGGTTCCATTTACATGTACATGTACAGTATGTTACTGCTTTTGTGACAGGGATTATTGTTATGTAAGGCCTACAATGATCACATATTGTTCTTCAAATTGGCAACAATAATATTGTTCTTTTAAGGTTAAGTTGTTCTAATCAAACGCAATGTCTCTGAAAAATGTATTCATGGCTGAACGTTTTGTTGAAAAGCTGAAAAATGGCAGATTTTGATAACGAAATAAAGATGTTGACCCTCCCAACGTGTTGCCAGTTTAAGGATTTTAAAGCTTAGTTTTATTTTGGAAATTCCTGGAATCAAACGCAATGTGGTCATGCCCTTTCTTTTCATGCATCTGGTATATTTTGGGGGCTCTGAATCTAAAGTTACTGAGCCAAACCACAAAATGTGAAATGCTTGTCCCGAAAGGGCTGGGAGAGGCTCAAAAGACAAATGGGTGTTAAAAACTCTGCAAACCAGAGTCAGAGAGACTGTCTGTTTATACTTTACCTGTTCTGCATATGCTTTACCAATTCCATCTGTGGCTCCAGTCACAACTGTAAATGGAAGGGGGAAAAAGGCAGCATAAGAAAATATGCAATATGCATTAACAAGTGACCCTTTAATATCAAGTTTTGCTGGAAGTGGTACTCAGAGGGGGTACTCACCCCAAATACAACATGGGATGTGTCGCTCTATTGGGTCACGTTTTCCCCCATACAATCTCTAAACATGGGGTATGATTTTGTGTACTAGAATTCCTAAAAATGATCCTACTTTTAGATCCTGGATCTTGGCCTTACCGGTAAACATGGGTGTTGGCTGCTATTTGGTTTGGAATAATACCCAATTCAAATTCTCTTTAAAGCAAAGTGCAAATTTATGATGCAAAAATAATCGAACATCCAGCACCACTTGCCACACTTTTTTTCTTAAAATTGGCATCAAATTAGCAATGACAAAATTAGCCTTTTTTATTTGCATCAAAGTGTTACAAGTGTTAAGTAACAGACACTCCCTGGGCACGCCTTTTTAATTTTACACTAATCGCTATTTTTTAAATAAAGTAAAATGCAATGGGCATCGCAAAATCAATGATTTTTGCTTACAATAAATACAAAATTACATCTCAGGACTCAGGTAAAACCCCTATTTGCGTTTCTAGCAGAATTAACATTGCAAACTCCTGACAGAGGTCAATGTTTTTGTCTAAATCGCATATTAGCTCATTATTATCAGGAACACGTGGGAGGCGGAGCTGAGGTAAGCAAAGCTCTATCACTCCTGTAACAAATGTCCACATTTTGGTTCAATTCTTGACCGATATTTAAGAGCTTTGCTTTGCAGGAGTAGAACATTGGAATTTGGATAAAGAAGACTCCAGCAGCAAACTCTGAAGCCCGAAGGTACTTTGCAAGGTTCATTGTATGTGGGAATGGGTGATTACGAACACATTTTAGGTTTTGTTAAAAAAAATAATAACTCTTCGCACAGTGCACAGCCACAGGCAAATGGATGCCAATCAAGATCAATCATCAACTTCAAGTTCAAGCACAGCTTGGTCCTTGGAGTTGGATCGGCGATCTTGATTCTTGGTGCTAAGTATCAATCATATTCATGCTATTCATTGTTCATGTTTATTATCACAAAGACACAAACCCTTAACTTTAAGTTAAGGCGAGAACTAACAAGTTATCCATTATTTACTGTGCGGCCCGGGTGCAGGTGCGAGATCGAGTATCCCAGACCCAGGTCCGGTCCCCCGCACCGCACCGCTACTCACCCGCCCATTTTCCATGCCGTTTGGGGTCCGTCGCTAGGCCAAGCGGTCTCGCCAAAATAAACGTCTTCACATTCTTTAAAATAGACCACAATACCCTCAGAATTTTGTTCAAAGCTGCAATGACACCAATAACTGCAAATATATTAATTACGACGGTGGGTGGCACAAAAGAACTCATTTTGTATAATGTATTTCTCGCCGGTCGAAGGGAAAAAGGGTAAAAGAGGCTGACCGATCGATCGTACGATAAACGTGTTTGAATTGCTAGCCTTGATATGTGCGCATTAAATTATAAATATTATTAAATAGGTTTCATTGTTGTCGTGCAGTTGAAGAAAATCTAGATTCTGATCTAACCTTCATCATTTGAATGATGATGAGAAACAAATATTCTCTTTCAAACTAATCCAGGACTAATCTTAACTTGTAAGGGGCAAAGAATTTGTTTATTTTTAAACTCAAGCGCACAGGACAAAGGCATTTAGGCATAACACCCCATTTATATACTTGATACTATAGGCTTAACACATGGACCACCAGGTTCCAGTAATCAAAGGGTTAAGGAGACGATGTCCGTGGTCTTCGCCTACACGCTGGCGGCCCCGGTTCGCCTGAAACTGAGTCAAGTCTTTCGGATGGTGAAGAAAAGGTCGGTCGGTCCCAGGACGTAAATAGTCATATCAGATTGATATGCGTCTGTAAAAAAAAATACAATTACACGCACCAACAAAAAAAGGGAGAAAAAAGAGCTACGGAAGAAAAAGGTGCATGAATAGAAGGTAAAAGAAATAATAGTAGAGAAAAAGAGAGGAAAAGGAGAGAGAGAGAGAGAGAGAGAGAGAGAAGAAAAAAAGAGAGAACATGAAGTTAAATTTACTAAAAAAAATAATACATTCCCGATTGAGTTGGCTCAACATAATGTGCCTGCAGCCTACTAAAAAGTATAGTTCTATAAAATTGAGAGAAAGAGAGATGATGATAGGAGCTATGTGACTTTCAAGAGAAGAGTGCAAATTCTAGCGCTCATGGCGGCCATTTTGAATTTTCTAAATTGTTAAAAATGCACGAACTTCTGGGGGCTCCGCCCCCTAAAGGCTATGCGCCTGGACCCCATCCGTAAAGATAGTGGTTCCCAAGACAACCCTTTATTCTATAAAACTGTCCTTAGGAGAGAATTTGAGAGAGGTAGATATACGACATAAAGAGAGAGAGAGAGAAGGGGTTAGAAAATTAGAGCGGGAAAAGAGATGGGGAAGGAGAAAGATGGAAGACTGGGGAGGGAGGGAAAACTCTTTGAGCTGTAGTTTCTCTGATATAGAGACAGGGTGAAGAAGACTAAAAATTATGAGTCAGGAATGGAGGAGTAAAATGAGGAAAGGAATATGGCGGGAAACGAGATTTTGGGAAATTTTGAAAATTGGATGGAAAGTAATTCTTTAAAATGTTGATATATTTGAATGCCCCTGTGGATATATTATAAGCACTAGAAAATTAACCCCCTTAAACACTTCTGCTTTCGAGAATTGAAATAACGGTGCTCCCGGTAAATTTCAAATATTTCAAATACCGCCTATGGCCATTCCATGGTAGCTGCGACAATGAAAATCTCAGAATTAGCAGTTCTGATATATAATTTCCAAACGGCAATAGCAAATCGGTCGATTGTATTTGTAGTAAAGAAACATTGTTAAAAAAAGTAAATTAATCAGTCTTGATGGGGAGCTATACAACATAAAGAGTTTATTATTTACAATTTCATCACTTTAGACTCAATTTCAACCGCGACAACGATCATTGAATATTGTAAAATCGCATATGCTTCCAATATGTTCATTTGAACCAAATTCATGACCCCATACCAAAACTTTGTATTACCTTTAATATTATGATTGTATTGTTAATTATAATACTGAACCTGGCAGCCCGTAGGCTGAATTATATTCAGTTTACAAATAAAATCTAACTCACTTGTTCATCAATGTAACAATTATCACATAATGTGGACACATTCAAAAATAAAACAATACGGCAATTAGTAATTAAGTATTCTTAAAACAGGGTCACAACGATCTTTTATACTCCGCGGCTGTTATGACTGTGGCAAGTAATACGCGATCCATTCCCAATTGTGAGTGAGTGGACTCTGCTGGATTGATTTAGGCGAAGAAAAATAAATCATGTTTAGCGTCCCCGCGCCCGCTTCCTTTTTTGAGGACGCCTGCATTTATTTGTTTATTTTTAATGAAAAAACACGAAAAACATACTGCTAAAATGATCTTGTTCGGACAAAAAATTCTTTTTTTTAATATTAAAAAATGTGCCGAGCGGCTATTTTGAAAAAGGGCCTCCTCCTTCCTTTTTTTTCTTCAAAAAGGCAAGACGCTAAACATGTTTCTTTTTTAATTGGCACTAGGCCGTTTGTCGTCTTTCTGAATGTTCGTTTTTCTGATGGTTCATAATTCCGAATTACGAACCTTCAAAATAGACCAGTTTAATAACTTAAATTGTATGCATCCTTTTAATCAAAGGTTGTTCTTGACATACGGAAAGCTTGCCCAACATAACGACTAGTAATATATTATGCAGACCAGGGGCGGATCCAGCCGGCGGCAAGGGAGGGGCCAAAGAGGGGCCCAATTTCGTGAAAAAATATTTAGCGGCGAATCAGCCAGCCTGTGAATAACCGGGAAGGGGGTAAGGTGCACTAAGGGGGACTCTTAGTGACCACTATTTTTTATTTTTTTACTCAACATTTTTTTTGCCAGGGGAGGGGGCCCGTCTTCTTGTTTTTTTAATACAAAAAGGTGTTTTTATCTGTGTTTTTTGTTGTTGCCAGGGGAGGGGGCCGCCCCCCCCCCTAGATCCGCCACTGATGCAGACTGTAATCCGAGTATTGTGGTCCATTCATGAATAACAGCTTAACGGAATATTTCGTCACTAGTTCCCCAGGAAAGAAAATGTCCATAAGTTTGAATAATTATGTTAGCAAACTAGTCTATTACGAACCTTCGGAATAACGAATTTTCGGAATCATAAACCTTCGGGGAAATGACAGTCATGCAACCGCGGTAACCATATTCGCCGGTGATTGTGGTATAGATTGTGATAGATTGTGAAAGAGTTGTTGTGGTCTTAACGGAATATTTCGTCACTAGTTCCCCAGGAAAGAAAATGTCCATAAGTTTGAATAATATGTTAGCAAACTAGTCTATTACGAACATGGGTGTCGATCACGGGGGATGGGGATATATCCCCCAATATTTCAGGTGGGGATGGCCTGTACAATCATCCCCCCAATAATTCACCATCAAAAAAAAAAATGAAGAGAAAAATTAATGATGAGAGCCCGATGAGAGTAGTTAATGGTTATTACTCGCAAGATGACCATCAATATACACATTTTGCTATCTCATTTTCATAATACATACATATATAAATAGAAAACGAAGTAAATGAGACAACCGTATATGAGACAAGAATAAATTGAATTCTCGCTCATACGGCTTCATCAGGAATTGATGAATTTATTCAATTTATTCAATCAACAGCATCATAGAAATGCAGTGCGCCAAATGCAAAGCCGCAGCGTTAAAAAGCAACGAGCTAAATGTTAAGCGCAAAAGTGCAAAAAGAAGTAGAGAGTGGGAGAGAGAGATAATGAGAGACAGAGAGGATAATAACCCAGGTAGCAAGCCCATGTGGGACCCACATGGGTCCCATATTCTCTGAAACATGGGGCCCATATGGAAAACCATCTGGGGCCCTAAGGCATCTGCACCCAAGAAGCATATGGGAGTCTGGGACCCATACCAAACTGGGCCCAAATGGGTATGCCCAGCTGGGTTAACCCAGATATATCCCATGTGGGTTAACCCAGATTTTCCCCATGTGTTACCCATATGGGCATATTCATATTCTACCCATATGTGTACGCCCAGCTCATTCCCATCTGGGACCCATAAGGGCTGGCCCAGATAGATCCCATATGGGTTACTAAATATTGGCCCCATATGGGATACATATATGGGTTCCATTTAATAGCCCAGATGGCACAAGTGACCCAGATCATCCCCATATGGGCCCCATATGGGCTTGCTACCTGGGAAAAGGGAAAAGGGAAGAAACGGGCAGAAGAAAAAGGAAGGGGAAGAGAAAAGGAAGAAAGACAAGAGAAAGAGGGACATATATATTCCAGCATTTCCTTCAGGGAACTGATGTGAATGGGCGATGAAAAAGAGGTTGACTTTAAAGTAACCTACAATGAAATATTGCTCATGTTTATTTCTTACAATGTCAAAATTACTTTACGGGATCCCCTCCCTAAAAAGCTTAGGCATGGGTGATGGTAGGTATGAGGTTAATGCATGATCAGGAATTAGTTGAGTGGATGGAAAAGAAGTGAGAAATAAGCTGAAAGAAACATGGAAAATTGCCATGGAATGATGGAAGGCAATGTGAGACAGGCCCAACATGTTCTAAAACAAGTAATACAACAGAATACTCCAGTTCGATATTTTGGAGAAAGATTATTATGTCACAACTTATTTTTGTTTTATTGAAAAGCTGATGTAGGCCTATGTATTGTATTCAAACGTAACAGGCATAAGATAGTTAAGGTGTTTTTGAAGGTTAGAATGTTATTAAGTTTGAAGTTTTGTTTATAACACCCTTCCAATAATAATGCACCTTCTAAGACTGGTTATAGTTTTTGAGAAAAAATAGTGCTCTGGTCAGGGCCTTAGGGAATATTATGCTTATATTTTAGAGCGTATCTGGTATGATAAGTATATCTGGGTGAAGAAGGAGATAATGGAAGTTTGTTGTTTGGTAGTTGGAACGTAAGTTTTATATTATGTTTTTAAGAAACAGACAGTTTGTATGAGATCAGGAGTGGAAATTTTCTGTCATTTTGAGAACCAAATTTTGCATCAGTGATATTCTGTTTCATTGAATTGAGTTTCCCGCAGAGAGGATTCAGTTGGTTTAATTAAAGAAGGAAGAGAGTCAAATGAAGAACCAAAAGCAATATGTTTTTCATTTACTAATGAGAACTATGTTTTTTGAGATCTCCTTACACAGAATATTGGAATGGGTTTTTCACGATGAATGTTGTTTGGAGACATCAATATTCATAAAATGTATGTTTCTATCACCAGGAAATAAAGAATTTTCTGTCTACATGAACCTTTCCTGGTTGCTTATTAATGCATTTGCCCACTGGTAACATAATACTTTCACAAGTTGATATCCCTCACCATTGGATTTTTTTGGTAATGTCTAAATTTCGTTTAAAAATAGATGATATCAGTCTGGTAGGCCTACACTGCAGGCAAGAGTCAGGACTAACATTTAGCATGTTATTAATTTTATTACCACTCTTATATTCTCTGAAATGTTATCTTTATTGAGGGTGACTTGAAAAAGTTAATAACTTGGAAGGGAGGGGGTGCAACCTGCCACACGCTTCTACCTCTTGATTGCTTTGATCCATTGCCGAAAATATTTTGGCACCTATCATCCCCCCCCAACCACGGATACAAATCGACACCCCTGATTACGAACCTTCGGAATAACGAACTTTCGGAATCTTAAACCTTCGGTGAAATGACATGCAACTGCGGTAACCATATTCGCCGGTGATTGTGGTAGATTGTGATAGATTGTGAAAGAGGTGTTGTGGTCTAGTGGATAAGTCACTCGACTGCTGATCACAAGGTACGGGGTTCAAATCCCAGCCCGACACTAATGTCCTTTGGCAAGACGTTAATCTACATTTGCCACTCTCCATCCACGTGTAATTAAATTGGTACCCGGTAAGATGCGAAAGCTGGAATGCTCCCCAGGGAATGGAGAATGTGCATACATCACGCGCGGCAGGCAAACCTGAATCCGATGACCGAGGTAATAACATATATTATGTAAAGCGCTTAGAGACATCATTGATTTTATTAAGCGCCATATAAAAGCGGAATATTGTTGTTATTATTATTTTTATTATTATTGCTATTAATTTGTTTGTTAGTTTTTTCGAAAACCATTTTGTTAAACAGGCCTACATTATGCAAGACCAGTGGCGGATCCAGGGGGCAGGGGGGCACGGGCCCCCACCCCTGGCAAAAAAGAAGAAGTAAAAAACACCTTTAACAAACAAAAAAGAAGACGGGCCCCCACTCCTGGCAAAAAAAAGTAAAAAGAAAAGATGGTAACCACAATTTTACCTCTTTTTTTGCACAAAGGGGTGTATTGAGTAAAAAAAATAGTGCTCACTACCCCCGTTGAGCAAAAAAAAAAGCCGCTAGATATTTTCTCACGAATTCCCCCTAGGCCCCCGCCCTCGCCGCCGGCTGGATCCGCCCTGTTCAAGACTGTACACTAGAACATGCATAACGACGGCAACATCAGACTCTATATAAATTATGAAAAGAAAAAGAAAAAAATCAGATTCTCAATTCAAGTTCATGGGGGTTTTTCTTCAAACTATTGCATTGTACTTTGCATCTAGCCCCCCCCCCCTTTTTATAAATAATTTTACATTGTACACACCAATCTGAGAACCTAAAGATGTAATGACTTTTTGCATCTAATTTAGTTGTATATGTTGTATTATTTGATATCACTGATCTCTACGATTTTTATTTATCTTTTTTTCCCGTAGATGTCCGACAAAAGTTGAGAATTCCTGATAGAATTAAATTGAATTGATTCGGTTTATTGCAATAAAAGAACATGCAGCTGGAAAGCTGAAATTGCTCAATTATTTACAAAGCCAATGTACAACACAATAAACGATCAAAATATGAATGGCTTAGACGTACAACCGTAAATCATACATAATGAAACTATATAAAACTCTCAAATATTACATAAAAATCTAAAACATAAAAAACTTCTGTGTCATCAAATCAAAGGTAAGGGGGAAAGGAGAGAGAGACGGAACTAGAAAGAGGAAGAGAAGGGATAAGAAAAAAGAAAGAAAAGTTGATCAGAGAATATACGAAAGATTGGAGGAGAGGGGTAGAGAAGGACAGAGTAGAAAATGAAAAGTACAAAGAGAGGCGAAAGAGGACCATTAATATTTATGTGGTAGAGTCTTAAGGTATGTTTTCATTCTGAACAGGGAAAAGGGAATGCAAGTCTCTGCCAATTGCACCTGAAGTTGAAGTATAAAATTATTGGTTTGCGCGGTCCTACTTTCAGTAAGGGAACTTTGGAAATCTGTTGACGTCAGAGGACTGTTACTTGATTTTTAATTTGAATTTAGTAGTCAACATCATTGACATAATGTACATCAATAATTAATTTTTAAAAGGCACAAAATGAGAAAATGAAAAGTAACAACTCATATAATAAGCTTTTGATTTGATTTGGTTACAGAGTAGCCGACTGTGGTCTGAGCTTAGGATATTGTTCGGGGAGGGGGTTCGGGGGTTCGTGGGGGTTCGGGGGAGGCGGATTCGAAACGGTCACTTATGGATGGTTCTTGGCCATACAAAATTTCTTTGATATCCTTCTTCTTCTTCTTCCTCTTCTTCTTCTTCTTCTTCTTCTTCTTCTTCTTCTTCTTCTTCTTCTTCTTCTCTGTCTTCTACCTCTTCTTCGTCTTTTTCTTCCTTTTCCTTTTCCTTTCCTTCTATTTCTTCTTCTATTTCTTCTTTTTCCTTTCTTTTTTCCCGTTTTCTTCTTCTTTTCTTTTTTTCTTCTTATTCCTTATTATTATTCTTCTTATCCTTCCTTTTCTTCTTCTTCTTATATAGGGCCTATGATTAGTAGAAGTAATAGTATAGAGTTATTGATACCATTATCATTATTATCATTAGTGTTATTATTATCATTATTGTTAAAGGGAGAGTGGAGTTTTGTTGCAGAGGGCGCTACACAAAATATTTTTTGTGTGAGATAATGAAAAGCTGAGTGTCAAATTTGAAAGCATATACAATTTAAATGAGAAAATCATTTTTGTTTGATCAAAATCGGTTCAGAGACGACTGGAATATCCAAAAATATAACCATTTCTAATATCTGTGGTGCCCCACAAATATTCGGTAATTTTGAACCAGCCGTTGCGAGATAGCGGCTCATAATTATATAGGCCTACGTTTTATTCCAGTGTTGGCTATAATACGCACAACCAGCCGGCCCGTGTATTGTTATTATTAATTAATTAATTAACGGTCACCTTATTTTTTTTTTTTAAGTGGAGCTGAA
This sequence comes from Mesocentrotus franciscanus, assembly GCA_037976565.1. NCBI lineage: Eukaryota > Metazoa > Echinodermata > Echinoidea > Camarodonta > Strongylocentrotidae > Mesocentrotus > Mesocentrotus franciscanus. Next base: position 10,023,412 of record CP137670.1, on the reverse strand, counting down.
TTGGTATGATCGTATTAAATCTAAATTCACACATTTTGGGGTCTATATTACCTTCATAGCAATTTTAGGTTCTAAAAGTAAAAGGGCACTAACCAATGTCATAAATAAGAATAAGAGCAATAACCATGCACTTTGAAGGCATTTGCGGTCTTAAACAAGAACTCAACTATCCCTTTGATATTATAAACATTATGATTATTATTATTATTATTATTATTATTATTATTATTATTATTATGATGGTGATTATTATGATGATTATTATTATTATTTTTGTAGTGAAACCAGAAAAAAAAAGGACGCATGCTGACGTGTATTCAGTTCAACTAGTCATTCTGCTTTATTTTACAAGTCCAGGCAAAATATCAAACATGATAGAACAGGCGGTCTAATAGACTCTATCTATTGTCCGTCTTGCCACTCCCTACATGTACATCACATCTCTACAGTCCCTAGTCTATCTGCCCGCGTGCCTCTACACGAGGCCCACTTTTATCCTTTCTTCTGGCATGTTAATCCAGACATATTAGAGCATGAGTACAAATCATTTGCATCACATAAATGAGAGGTTAAGCAATCTGTCACCTGACCTGACTGCATGCCTGGTTGCTATGCCAGGCGACCAGGTATATGCAAGTCAGGTAGACATTAAACAAAGTTACAAAGTCATTTCAATACAATATACCTCCTGACTGCATGCCTGGTTGCTAAGACAGGTAACCAGGCAAGCAAGTCAGGCAGACATCAAACAAAAGCTACAAAGTCATTTCATTACAAATCTCCCCTGCGAACTGAATCTACCCCAGGAGATTACACTTTCTCTAATTCATAATACATTCATGCTATCAATATATCTTTGTTCAATTTCAAATTCTTATGATTGTTAGAAAGCGGTCACATGCTTAAAAAGGCAAGTCAGTGGGTTAACAAATCCTTAACCTGACACTCTGTCGTTATAACAAGTATTTTAAGTGATTTTAGTAACAAAATCTTCAAGTATCATAATTATGTTACACATCATTTTTTTTTTCTCCAGGTATATGTATAGATAATCATTATTCACTAATCATTATTTTAACCAGACAAGCTGATTCTTTTCATCCTGATCCTCATGTTATATCAAGGAGAGTAAAATGCATGTTGTAAATAGCAAATCGATAGTTCCATAATATCATTATATATTTTTAAATAGCAAGTGACCACGAACATGCCATGCATACTGCGGCAACGGCCTAGCAACGGTACACGTGGATAACTTGTTTCTAACCAAACACGTCATTTTTTTAACCACACAAGCTGATTCTTTTCATCATGATCCTCTTGTTTTTAGGAAAATGGATGTTGTAAATAGCAAATCGAAAGTTAGTTCCATAATAGCATTGTATCTTTAAATAGCAAGTGACATCAAGTGACCCATCACGGACATGTCAGTGCACTAGCAATTACCTAGCAACGGTACATATTTAGAAGGTTTTTAACCAAACGCATCATTGTAATTGTCCAAGTCATTAATAAACGTTTTTCTCCTGCATTCTGACAGTTCCTTTTTTGTTTTTACTGTTAAATTATCATGATGAAATATTTTGACGTAAGTGATCACGTGACACTACATCGATAAGAAACGGGAATTCCCCATTGTTAATGGATAGTAGTCTATATGTGTTCGAGCCCTTTAAGTGTTTTATCCAAAACACAATCACAATTACTTAGTTGATGTCTAAAGTAGCAATATCAAAATCCACCGTGTCTCATTGAAATGTATAACATGGAAGGTGAACGTACACGATACACTTTGAAACTCGATAGAACATGTTCAAATTACATGTAGTAAATAGAGGTCTTTGTTCTCAGACTAAAGGTAGTTTAACGTCATATTCAGAATTGAGTGATACACGCCTAAAACTAAAGCAACAACAGTCACATCTTGCGTGCAATGCCTAGCCTGGGCTAGGCTGAAATAAAAGATAATAAAAGTGTCATTCACGTCGCTTCATCCGATGATTTGATTGTAAACAAATTATCTGTGACACAACTTCTGAAGTACCGACTATCCATATTGTTTTATGATCTTCAGACCAGGGAGGTGACCAGGCCAAGTCACCAAGTAGACTAGACGAAACTAGCCGAAGCTCGCGGCGCCAAATATTGCTGGATCTACTGTCAAAACCGTGCAGTTTTCTCTACGGTCGGTCTTGCTTTCCGCGGGCATAGTTCCAGCGCCAGTGTGTGATCTTGGAGTTGGAGAGTCGCCATACGCAGGCCATCGCAATTCCTATAGTGATTAGATGCTGAATTCTGCGTGAAATGCAAGTGCAGCCGGTGTGTTAACGGACTTCGCCCTGCCCTGCATGTATGTTATCCTTCATATTTTTCATATGAAAATTATTTTTGTTGTTGACTGATTTAGACTTGAGTTCAGACTGTAGGATTTGGAATTGGGGTAACAATGTTGGAATCTCGGATCATCATCATGCAACAGGTTCTTGTGACATTATATAGTTAGACCGAAAGATTCAGTCTCTGAGTCTGACTATTAAGTCTGACTGAGTGAGTCTGATATCATGATATCGACGGTTCATCTGCAGAGATTACATCTGATGATCTGGCTCCACTGGCCGCCTCTATTGACAAAATGTCATACCAGACAGTTATTTCTGTCGAGTGTATACCGGTACCCAGAATTTGTGTGTCCGGACCGTTGATTTAAAACAACAATTTGAAGAAGTTTACAAGTAATCTGGTATTGTAATATTTCATCAATCTTCGAAAACTTATGTTGGATATTATTATAACATAAGATTAAAGGACAATATTCATGATGGTTAGTGCTATTTGATTAATATATTTCTTTAATCAGCTGAAGGCAACAGAGAAGGCTTTATGTTTTTTAAGTGTTCGGCCACCCATGCAACCCCAACCCTCCGGCGTACAACAGCGTGCGCTGCAGAAACACCCACAGCCATGGCATCATCTCCAGCTCCAGCTGCTTGTGGTAATGTAATCCTTTTATTTATTTTGTTTGTTGTTTTGTTCTGTTGTAATCTTTACTTTACTTTAATCCAGTGATGCTATAGCCTGTTATAGGAATATGCCTGTTCATCGATCATAGATGTCTTCTTCAGTGATTATACATCATCCTTCTCATTTCAAATTAAAGAAGTGGGAAAGGACAAAAATGTTTGCAAACTTGCAAAAATCAGCATATACAGCTTATAGTTATAGTTATACAGATTACAGGCTCATACTACTAGACAAGATCATGGCTTTTAGACCAGTATTTGTCTAGTCTATTCTTAAAACAGTTTACAAGTTTACATAAGTTGCTGAGATAACATATTCAGGAAGACTGTTCCACAAATTCCAAACTCTGTTGCTAAAGAAATTCTTCCTCCTATCATGCCAAGAGTACTGTTTGTCTAGTTTTATTTTTCTTACCTCTTGACCTTTGTGCCAAATTAAAAAGATTATGTTGTGTATCATATACACCTGTTAAATACTGAAAAAAACATCAGTCATATGATATCACCTACCTGTATGAGCAAGTGTTGGTAATTAGAGTTTAGTGAGGCGTTCCTGATAAGACATATTTTTAAATCCTGGAATATTTTTTTGTTGCTCTCCTCTGCACTCTCCATCTTCCTCTGCTCAGGGTGTTTCCATTTTAATACTGTACCACTTCTTTCTGATCCACCTGAGCTGAGTGACCTGACACGTACATGTACACTGACACGTACACTTTAACTTCTGACCCACTTTTTTCCTATTCATTTTCTACACAGGCATTTTCATGAGACAGTTTCTGTGATTGGCTTTTTTGCTAGTGAATATTCATGACATTATCCAAATTAATAAGATCGCACAATTCACGAGCGCGGTCATCTTTTCGCCGCGATCATAGAATCATGATTGAGATCTCCGTTCGTTGAAGCGAATTTTAGCGACCGTGATTCTGCAGAATCATGATACAAAACGCATCTTTTCAGCGTTTCATGTTTGTGTTTTTAAACACGTTTATTTTTACGACCAACGAAAAATCGCTTGAACGCAACAGTGTTTTAAACTAAACGTCTTTGAAACCGTAATTCTAGGGTGAAAAGGTGTCGATTGAACGCACCCTATTATATATTATCGCTACCTATTTTTATTCTTCCTGGGTGGGCTTGAAATGAGCGAGAATCAGCGTTGATGGAAAATCGCTTGAACGATCTCCCGCAGTAACCGTGTTTTGTATCGGCGTTTCGAATTGTGATTCATGTTTGTGATTCTAGCTTCGAAAAATCGCTTGAACGCACCCCTAGAAATCCCCTCTGCATTAGTTTGCAGGGCCGTAGCCAGAGTTTGATGTTTGGGGGGGGGGGCACATACATGTAATTGATCAACGTCCTGGGGAGGGGTCTAAGAGGAGGGGTGTCTCCTTTCCCTTTGGAAATTTTTGCCTATTTAAAAGGGTGAAGATGCAAAATGGTGAATTTTTGGACATAAATTCACTCTAATCTGGATGTCATTTTATCATAAAAGCGGAACTTCAAAATCACGATCAGCTCATTCAAGCATGTATCTGATCTGTACAAATGCACGGCAACTATATTATATGGTTAAGAATTTCTTCAAGACATCTTTTATATAAGCACCACGGTGGTCAGGTGGTACCACATCATCTCACATTTTGACAGTGAGTTTCCTTAGCTACCTTTGCCAATATGATAATATACAGTGATGGAAAAGAAAATACGATCTCAGCTGTTCGTATATATCTTAGTGTTTCCGCTTAGAAGAGTTGAATCCTTGTTCTCTGTTCCCGCTGCGAAAACTTCTTCACCACCACCACTGGATTAGTTTGTAACTCCTTACTTCTTTCACCGGACACATAAATAACTCCAAGATCAGAGAGCCGTTGATTTCCCATTGTACTCCGTAAATAGTTCTTGATATACTTCATTGCAGAGAAACTTCTCGCATACAGCCGAAGAAACCGGTAATGTCAAAGCCAACTGGGTCGTTTTCCGCAGATTTGGTAAACTAGCCATGGGTATCAACTTTTCCATGCTGGAAAAGCTATTTGCATTGTGCCTTCTAGACGAATCGGGGGTGCTGGAGTCCTTCTGTTTATTGCTAATGATTTGTCTGGCCATTGCCATTTCAGCCTTCAGTAGCTGAACGTCCACATCCAGAGAATCTGTGTATAGTTCAACAAAGGGTCCGACGGCAGAGAATTTGAGGAAGTTGACAGAGGAAGGTGTCAGTAGCGCGTCAACACCTTGCATGATTGCAATGTTGGATGCAGAGAAACGCCTGGTCATTTCAGATTTGAATGCATCCAGTATAGGGAGAAAAATGTTGACACGAAGGTCATCGAGGAACTCAGCGCTTGACTCAGCCTCTGATTGACTCCGATGACCAGTTGAAGCCATGAGGAAACTATCCTCAAAGGTTCGTTGCTTCCTCCGGCGCTTTGGTTGCGGCACTGTAGGGATGTTGTCCTCACAGATCCGAGTGATATCTTGCACTAAATCAGGCCACCCAGATGCCCGTGTTTCCTCGACAACTGATATCACAGAGTTGATCATTGTCACAGCATTCCCTAAGTTGGTGTCACTGGCTTGCAAGGTCTCACTGAGTGCCTGGGAGTGAGACAGCAATGTCATCAACACTTCCAAGTGAGTGACAAATGAAACGCTCATCGCTTGATTGAGAAGTCCTCGAGCTTCAACCACAAGTTTCGGATCTCGTTTTGATTCTTGTGAGTCACAGAAATGCTCCAAGACCTCAAGTACATAACTATACCGCGTCTTCAAAGTAGAAAGTGACTGGTAACGACAAACCCACCGCGTGTCACTCAGTCGGACGAGTTCTTTAACTCGACACTTGGCTCGTTGCTGGTAGTCCACAAAAACTTTATGGACGAGGGAACGGGTCATGAAGACGTACAATGCTTCCAACAAGACAAACAACTCGCCAGCAGAACTCACGTTTTTACAGATATCCACAAGGACCAGATTGAGCCTGTGCGCATGACAGTGGACATACTGGGCGTTCGGAAAATGTTCTTTCAGTCGTGCTTGTACTCCATTCAGATGTCCAGACATAACACTCGCACCATCATAGCAATGGCCCACAATGTCAACATTTCTCAAGCCAAGCTTACCAACTTCTCGCAATATCTGGTTGGAAAGTGACTTGGCGTCAAGATTATCTGCTTCATGAAAGTCTAAGAATTCCTCATGCAAGATATGTCCCTCTGCTTCTTTGTATTCGGCATATCGCAAGCAAATGCTGATTTGTTCTTTCTTTGAGACGTCTTTACTCTCATCCACAATGATTGTGGCCAATCCTGCAGAGTTCACCTTCTCCGCAATTTGTTTTTGAATTATGTCAGCTGTCGCGTTCAGGAGCTCATTCTGAATTTCGGCGCTGAGATAAGTAGCATTGAGAGGCATCACTTTGATTCTATCACCGAAAGCAGGATTGGCATCAGCGATCAGAGAACACAGTTCTAAAAAGTTCCCTCGATTAAGTGAGTCCACACTCTCGTTATCACCCCTCAACGCTATTCCCTGTCTTGCGAGGAAAATGATTATTTTGGAAATCTGGGTTATGTATGCCCAGTTTTCCTTCACTACTCGAGAGTGTTGTCCGGATATTTTGGAAGCAATGCTGCCTTCACTCAGACTTTGAAGGTAGTGCTGCCATCTTAAAAAAGAAGTCTTGTGGCTTTCACTTTCGCTGTGCTTCCTAAATTTCTCGATAGCCTTCTTCCATTGATTTATCCCATTTCCAGTGAAATTGTGTTCTTTGTGACCGGATATTGACGGAAAAATCTGGCAAGAGTAGCAGAAGGCAGCATCACTGATTACAGAGTATTCCAGCCAGGTGAATTGGTTGTACCAATCTTTGTTGAACGATCGATTTTTCCCACCTGTTTTAACTTGAGGGAATGACGCTAGGATTGGTTGTTTCGGTCCAGAATCCTTTGATCCTAAATCCAACAATTCAGCATTACTCTCAGCCTCACTTAACAGTTTCACATCACTTTTCGACGATCCATCACTTGTTCTACTGGATGGACCCGGTTGCAGTGTTAATGTTACTGATGATTCTCACAGACCTCCCTCTTTCAATTCCTCATGTTCCTCTCGAAATTCCTCCGTTTTGCGTGATTTACTGTCACTAAATTCCGCTCCTGATTTAGCCCGACTCGTGAATCCAAATTTAAAAAGAGACATTTTTCATTATAATAATGAAATAATTATCAGAGCAGTGTATATAATCCAGCGTAGTCAATAATAGTGGCCAATCATAAATCCTAATTAATGTACTGTGCGTAGATACTGTACACACCGACAAATGTACATTTATACAACTTCAGCTTACGCGCATAGTCAAAACAATAAACGCATTATATTGGTCCCGAACTTGACCCCACGCGCGACGACCTTAGTCGGTAGATTCATCCACACAGGCTATTATGTTTACTTTCGGAAGGTACGTTTCAGTTATCAGAAATTCTGAAAAAATGGCTGCTTAATATGATATAGGTGAAATGAAGTTGAAGGCATAATAAAATAAAGTTATGAAGAATGTGTGAAGTAAATAGTACAAGGCTTTTGTTTTCATAATAAAAAAAGTTCAACCGATCTTGGACATTTTTGGGGGGCACATGCACTTCTCAGGATGAGGTATAAACTAGGGCAACAAAAGGGATTCCAGGATTTGCAACTAATCAGTTAGTTATATATTAAACTGCTTAAATAAACGAAGTCGATTTTAAAGACTATTTTTAGCTTAAAGCTACTAATTGTTTTTTGTTTGATTAAGGGTTTAAGGGGCTTATTAGACCCATGTTAGAATATTATTATTAAATAGGGGAACTCTGATAATCATTAATTTGGGACACACCCATCTCTCGAAAAAATATGACTTGCTGGAGAATATTTTATTTCATAATTTCATCAACAACTACAACATAATATTTGCAACGCGCATCAAAGTGCATATCCATAGTCTAGCCTTGCACGTTTTTTTCAGGCGTACGCGTACATGTACACAGGGCTATACCGCGTACATGACCAATATTTTTAATATTATGCCACAACAAAGTACTAAAGTGAGTTGAGGTTTATAAAGTGCCTCGACACACTAACATTTTCAATCACCTAAAGAAACAGTAATGATAATAATAATAATCTGGATTTATATAGCGCTTAATACAAAATACCGTCTCTAAGCCCTTAACAGATATTATTACCTCGGTCACAGGATTCATTCACGCACAATATGCAGCATCTCCACTCCCTGGGGAGTATTCCTACCATATGGTCACCATGAGGGCATATGGCAATTACTAACACAAAGGCTTTTGTCATACTACCCCGTCCCCATTTCTCTCCTGGGTATGGAGTGGCAAATGTAGATTAATGCCTTGCCAAAGGACATTAGAGCAGTGTCGGGGATCAAACCCACGATCTTTGAATTCCAAATCAAGTGCTTAAACCACTCGACTACGACACTTCAATGTACTGTATAAAATCAACTTCACAAAAACTTTACCTGGCTTTCTACATGTAGGTAAGGAGTATGAAGAAAGTCACATAGAAGCTTGTACACGGAACCCAAGTCGGACTTCGGTTCCCTACTGGCCCTATTTCATGCGAGTGCCTACGGGTGCATGGTGTAGCCTACAGTTTACTGAGAGTGCATTTAAAGTTGCAAAATCTGTTTACAGCAATAAAGTAAATTGAAGCTCATATTTTGAATACATTATTAAGACATGGAACTACTAAAATACACAACAAAACATTTTTTTCTGGTGATTTGTACACTTTAATGTCTTGCCAGAGAACATAAATGATCTGACATTACAGGGGGACTTCAACCCTGGACCTTGTGACCAAAAGTCTGGCAGTTTGACCCTTATAAGACATAACATTTATCAATTTACTTCATCCGAAAATGAATAGCCCCCTGACTTGACATTTATAGATACGGTAATGGTTATGATAATACAGAACCACTCTTCACTTGTATCGAAGAGATTTTTAATTGTTGGATGAAAGAAATTGATAAAATGTCAAACGGGACTTGCACGGAATCACCTAGACAGAAATAACTGTCTGGTATGGGGAATTCTGTTATAGAACTGACATTTATAGAGGTGGTCAGTAGAGCCGACATAGTCTCAGCGGAACAACGATCGATATCAGAGACTGAATCGAAGCTTCCGGTCTAGGAATCAGCCAGTCCGGTGACTTATCCTCTAGACCACAACATCGCCACATTCAACAATCTTAATCAGTCTTGCCTGTCTGTTCCTTTCTTCAAATGTACAGAGACTGTTACCCTAATGTCATCTCTGCAGGCATCATCCGCAGGTCCACTCGAAGTCACCGATGACCTCATTTTTAGTCTGGCCGCTGATGTGGAGACCGTCGACCACCTTGACGCCCTCGGCATCGCTCTCGGCTTTGATCGAGCGGCCAGGACTAGAATCCACTCCACCAATAACTTATCAGGGAGCGTCGGCTGCAGAGGGACGCGGGATATGTTGTCAGAATGGAGACAACTCACTCCTGGAGCTGACAAGTCGAAACTGAAGAGTGCGCTACAAAAAGCAGGACTGTTCGGCCTCTCTAAGAAGTACTTCAGAGAGATTCACTTACCAGGTCGGTTAATTCAATAATTTCTCAAACGCTATAAAAAATAATAATAATAGTGGGTTCTTCCGTTCTTGGGCTCCTGGCGCTCCACAATTATTACCTGGCTTTAGCATGGCTGCCATTGTGGTGCTCTAGAATTTCAAGGAATTAATTCCTATCGGGTGCCCATTTACCTAACCTGGGTGGAGTGTGGTAAATGTAGATTAATGTCTTGCCAAAGGACATGAGTGTAGCAGCAGGACTTGAACCCCGAACCATGGGATCCAGGGTTCGGTGGCTTATCCCCTAGACCATGGCACCTCTACATGGCTTACATGCCTGTGTTTTGAGAAAGTAAAACAAAGAACAGTACTTCTACACAATTATATCTTAAGGAGATATTTGGGGGTAGTCCACAACAAATCAGTTTTTATTTCTGATTACCCCCTCTGCATTTGCTTTTGTTCTTTGAATATGTTTACATGAACTTATTTCAATCATTCCACTAATTATATGTATGTATTTTATGGTAAATATGAATATTTATATACAGGGTTTATATATATGATTTGCATTTGTGGAATAAAGTTGAAATTGAATAGAAATTGAAATATTTGTATATTTATATTCATATGGATATTTACCCGGTAGTGCTCTGACCTTGGAACCAGAGATGGTCTCATACTTGCCGAACTGAAGATTTTTTTTTTTTAGTCGTACACAAACTAGATTGTAACACAAATTATATCATTTTGCTTTCTTAAACAGAGATCAAGTAAATAATAATTATACCTTATTTTATAGTTTACTGACATAGTGATTATATATTTCCATTTCTCTTTATTTTCAATCAGCTACTGACGAAAATGCTTTGAATGTGAAAGAGCTGCGAAGGAAACTGATGAATCACTATAAACAAGAACTATGTCATCTGCCATTGAGGCCTTGGGACAAAGACTCTTCTCTAAGCTTCAAGCAAAACTTTGTAGATGTAGACCTGTACGAACAAGGACAGCACTGCAAGTCTTCAGAAGATACCGGAACACTCAACGATCTTCTGAAAATGGCTTGTAACGTCCAAGACCATCATTTCCGCTTTGCCATACTAGCCAACGCAGGATGTGGAAAGTCGATGCTAGCAGCTAAGATCGCCTACGACTGGTCACATGAATTAGAGGGCTCTCCGTTGCGGGATGTTCTGCTCTTGTTTGTGATTAAGTTGCGACTTCTGCAGGAAAGTACGGCTCTAGAGGATGCTATTGTGTCCCAATTGTTAGTAGGAGATGAGAAGTTTTCAGCTGGAATTCTGAAGACGTTCATCCAGGAAAACCAGAGCAAGTGTATGCTGGTCTTTGATGGCTGCGATGAGTACATCGCTAACATCTTGGCCAAAGATATCAAGAGCAACATTGTCTCTGTCCTTCAGAACCACTGCCTTCAAGAGTGTCCAACAGTTATCACATCCCGGTTTCGCCACCAGAGAAGCTTCACAAAGGCAAGTCAGTCCTATGTAAAGATGGAGTTGCGTGGCTTCACTCTGGATAACGCCAAACGGTATGTCCAAGGATTCTTCCATGATCAGACAGAATCTGGAGAGAAATTGAGGCAGTTCCTAGACAATAGCCCTGTGGTATGCCAGCTGGTGCAAATACCTCTCTTCTGTGTCATGGTGTGTGACCTTTGGCAGCAGAATGCTCTTGAAGATGTCCAAACCCAGACAGGTCTTCTCAACCAAGTCATCCAGTTTCTCTGGCACCACTTGAGAGCAAAGAAGGAGAGCAGTGATGACGAAGAGTGTTCCTACAGCAGTGATGAATCAGTGTATGACAGCGATGATGGAGCATCACAAGAGCTTCAGCCACTGCTTCTGAAGCTGGGAAAGGTGGTGCTTGACCTCCACCTTAAGGACAACAAGAGGACAGTCTACTCCAAGAAGGACTTCAAGTGTGTTTCTGATGAACTAAAGGAAGCCTGTCAAATGGGACTCATATCGCGGAGAACGGTGACAGAGACAAGAATGAGGATGGGCAAGAAAGCAGAGAGGGTAGAGATACAGTTCTACCACAAACTGGCACAAGAGCACATTGCCAGCAGCTACCTGGTCTCTCTCCCGCCTGAAACACTGGAAGAGACATTGTCCAAGATTAAGGATTACAAAGGCATACACATGTATGAAAACCTCCTGCGTTTTACGTGCGGGTTTGGTGCAGTCTCCTGCGCCCAAGTTCTGAGGCACCTCCTAAGCCAACTGTGGGTAAACCAACCACTCCCACCAAACAAGAACGCAACCTTCTGCTTGGCTCTGGACTTCTTGAATGAATGTCCTGAGGTCAATGATGCCATCAAAAATTACCTAGACACATTGTTCGAGGAAAAGTACCTTTGTCTGTATGCTGCTACTCCAAGTGCGATACAAGGACTCAAGAAGCTTCCTCAGGACATTAAGAACAAGGTAAATTTTTATGTTGCTTACTTCGGTGTCACTATACACTACCCCGCCATGCATCCATACAGGTAAGGCCGGTTCAGATATGGCACTGCAAACCGCATCATCAAATTGAGTTTATTCACTCTTGTTAGGCATTAATTTCAAATAGCAAAACCACCCAGTTAATACACTGGAAGCAGATGAAGCCATAAAACAAAGTTACGTAATACGGTCACAAAATCATCAACAAAACGCATGTTTAATAAGATTGTGAATGGATATTTTTTCCCCATACCTGAAATTCCAGTATTTGGTCCGATGGTATAAAAAAAAAGAGCCTTCCTGATTTCATGTGATATCCATGGAACGCTGGATTAAATAAAAAAGGGTGCTAGTGAACCTTGCCACCGTTACAAATTTTGTGTTAAGTGTCTGGACACCCAACCCCCCATCTAGTAACTTGGGCACTTTTTTGTTTTTTATCCCCTCGCTGTTCAGATCAGAATGATGAGAATCCAGTCGTCAGAAATTTCGGAGAGCAGTTGTCGCGAGTTCAACGAAGTCCTCCCCTCGTTCCATGAATTAGAGCACCTTGGTCTGCGCGGAGTGAATGCATCCGAGCCCTCACTTGTATCCATTGTGGAGGCAGCCAGGAGAGGAAGAAAGTTCAAGGGTGTGCTGTAAGTATAGTCCCATCCACTCACATCCGTGTCAGAAAATCTATCATATCAGGGGAGCGTTTCACAAAGACTAAGATCGACTTTAAGTTGGACTTAACTATGACAGGCCGTTCATGCCACTGTTTGCTCTCACCATTATGATCTTTAGATAATATTTTTTCCTTCAATAATGAATTATCAAAGAATATAAATTCTGTATATTTGTGACCATGATTTGTACGTCCCTTAATGAGACAAATGCCAGTAAACGGTGAGAGCAAACAGTGGTATGAACGGCCTGCCATATTTAAGTCCAACTTAAAGTCGATCTTAGTCTTTGTGAAACACTACCCAGGGGCCTTTTGGGAATGAGCCTCGCTCAGATATGAAGTGTTATACCGTGGCATTTTTTTCTTTCCATGATGACATAACGTGTAATATGCTTCAGATTTTCTGACTTCTAACACGAACTTAATACCGCATAGGACCTTCATTTGGCGCATTTGCCATTCATTTTAAATGTACAAAAACTAGATAACCTCTATAAGATAGAGGCAGGTTTGCAAAAGTTTGAAAGAAACTGCATAGTCAATATGAAAGGTTGAATTATGGAGAGCCCATCCAAGAGGCCCCTTTGAAGAACTGCGTCGCACCGCAAGTCTTTCCCCCCCCCCTACCGTAATCCCCTTAATCCCCCTCCGAGACCGCACAGCTCGTAAATCTCACTCTGGAAATTGAGTGACATAGGGCTCGCGAAGTGCATTGTTAGAAATACACATCGGCTACTTTCAACAAAAATGGCGGCGTACAGTAGGGATGAGTATTTGCTAGGTGGTGATTTAGACTTTCTGACTGATTTTGAGGAAGATTTGATTCTTGAGCCTGGTGTATTGGAAGTTGAAGACCAATCACCACAGTCACTCCTACTCCACCCGAGTCCACCCCAGCGAGCACATGCTATAACTAGCGCAGCCGGCCCCAGCCGTACGCAGGGTCCATTCCAACTCCCTGGTCGTACTCGTAGCTACTAGTACTACTAGCTAGCTAGCGGGATCAAGATGGAAGAAACCAGGGAAGCGGGAGTGGCGGGGGAGTGGGGGAGGGGAGGGGAATTAACAACTTCTTAATAACCCTAACTGCTTAAAGGGCAAGTCCACTCCAAAAATAACTTACTTTCAATAGAAGCAGAAAAATCAGACAAACTAATCAACAATAAAAAAGTTATGAATTTTTAATGCCATGAAAAACTTTGAAAATCACAAGACAAATTGGCAACTCACTCATGAGTCTGTGACGTCATTGCCTCACTATCCACTCAATCTTTTCTTTCTATTGATAATATAAATTTCTAATTTTCCCCCTAAAAATCTTATTTCCTCACACCAGCATCCAAGTTATATTGATAGTAATATGTTTTTGTGTGGATGCCCTAATATAGAGTGATTTTATTTCTGTTAAATCATGAAAAATGTGAATTTTGATAAACTATTTATATAAAAATCAATGATTATGAATATACAATATTCAGAAAATAAAATTGTTCTTCAAAGTTCATTAAAGATTTTGTGAAATGTCATGCACGCAATATGATACAAATCTTATAACCTGGGCAAAGGTAGAGGTGTCGTGGTCGAGTGGATATGTCACCGGACTGTGGATCACAAGGTCCGCGGTTCAAGTCCCACCGCGGCACTAATGTCCTTTGGCAAGACATTAATCTACATTTGCCACACTCGACCCAGGTGATGTAAATGGGTACCTGGCAGGAATTAATTCCTTGAAATGCTAGAGCGCAGTAATGGCAGCCATGCTAAAGCCGGGGTAATAATTGCGGAGCGCCAGGAGTGTCAAATCTGACAGACATGAGCGCTATACAAGAACCCACTATTATTATTATTATTATTAAAGGCATGGGGAAATCAAGTTTTTGGGGATAAAAAGGGAAATTAATAGGATAAAAATATGTAAAGCAATTGATAAATAGTGAGGCAATGACGTCACAAACTAATAACTAAATGGGCAATTTGTGTAGTGATTTTTTAAGTTCCATAGTTGTTCATACTATTAAAAAAATTCATAACTTCCTTATTAGTTATCCGATTTTTCTACTCAAATTTGTTTTGCTCTGTTTCTTTTGTTTTTCTGCATCTATTAAAAGCAAATTATCTTCCTGACTGGACTTAGCCTTTAATAACTATGTTGAAAGATAAACTTTGGACTCACAATATAGTATCTTCGGATTTAGCCATTTCTGATGTAACTCTCAACTCGTATTTGCAGCGGGTCCGAGTTAGCTTCCTGGAGTTAGCCCGGCTCCTAGTATACTACTATAGTACAGTGCAGTGGTAGCACTAAAGTCCTCCCTTTCCACGCCCAGCTCAGCGAGCACGGCGGCTTATGCGTCGCCGGCCCGTACTCGGGGTGAAAAGTGGTGATGAATTGACAACTTCTAACCCTCATCCAACAAATGCGCAAATATATAACACAATTTCATTTAGTTCTTTTGGGAGATAAACCTTTGGACTATCTTCCTAGCTATGCACAAATTTCAGAAATTTTCGGAAAATGTCAATGATTAGATGAGAAAATCATGATGATGAGAACTCACGATTTCCTTGGTCGATTTCGCTGGTTCAAATGGCTATGTCTTCAGTAGAGTTATCCGAGCACAGCAGAAGCATTTGATAACCAATAGAAGGTTGCATTGTGCCATATGTTGTAGATTCTGTATTTTATATATATAGTTATATACATCTTCACTGAGTATGACGTCATTTTCGCGGTGACACGCATGGCTTCTAAGCCTTTTTTTTACGACCGAGTGTTTAGAGAGCTTGGGGAAGCAGACGGCGTTGCGTAACATTTCGTAATATTTGGATTGCCAGAGGGGATCTGTGGTCTGATAAGGGCGGCTGTTGATGGATTTGATGGCTGGAGAGGGTTACATTTCTTGTTGTTAAGCCAAGTTAATCGGGAAATTCTTTCGAGACGGTTTTTCCATTTCTAACATCTTCCTGGTGACATCACTATTAAAGTAGGGCACCACACCAATTTTTTTCTTTTCAGGTCTGGATTGAAACTATTAGTCTTTGTATGTATTAGACCTGTATGTATATATTAAAATTGTTTTTATTTTTAGTGGGTTCTGAACTGAGCTATACTGTCCTAGAAGCACTACCGCAAAATCCCCTTGAGCGCCTTCTCAGGCCAGCTTTGCAGGATGGTCCCGTAACTCGCTGCTTCTCTAGCAGCGCTGTTGGTTCTGGCATTGAGTCCTATGCCTCTTGAATTACGCACTGTTAGCAAGTTGACCATGATATTATTATTATCATCAAGTATTTGGTGTCACCTGTGCCTAGGAGGCGAAAAGCAAACTGAATCACTGTAACCCTCGGGTCTCTCCTCCCGGTATAACTGATTGGGGTGTGCAGGTGGACCGCTACACCGGGGTTTCCCCCTACTCTTATACGAATAGTGCAGTGGGCTCTTAAGGTGCAAAGGTAGTGACTCTCCTCTACACAGGGCTTCCATTTAACGTCCTATCCGAGGGACGGAGTGTTTTCCACTTAACCCTTTGAGAGCGAGCCCGCGCACGGCGATTGTTTCCCCTGTGACGGAGCGATTTCGGTTACATCGCCAGTAATGGAAAATTTGGCGGTGCTTTCTACTTTCATTGCTCATTGCGCCTCATTCAGTCATTTTCGTGATTTTTAGTAAATGTAAAAATAAAAGATCAGACTTTTTTCTTTCTAAAAATATCAGTTTTGTTCATCAAAAGAGAAAATAAGGTCTGTTATTTTTGAGGGAAATTGCCGTCTTATTTTGCTGAAGCTTCACGTCTTTCCTTTTCAATACACTCACAATACAAATTGCGTAAGCACCGCCGCACGCGCAGATCGGTCGATACCTCCATTCATTTCCCCATTGTCAATGATTGTCGTCTGCTAAAGCTCGGCCGATTATCAACCGAGCCATAAATAATAGGCCTAAGCCTTCGTTTTACATGGGTTTTCGACACATTTTGTAACTATATTCTGACCAACATTATGCCATGATCTACACTAAATGCCCTTTCTTTTAAATGTGCAAATCAAATATAGGACTATTTGGGAAATGAATTTTGAGATGAACATTGTTTTATTCTTGAAAACAAAAATAATATTTACTTTGAATGCTTTCGACTTAGTTTCTCATAATTTGAAATATTCATTTTGTTTTAGTTTTTGCCTCCCGCTTAATTTTTTTAATTTTTTCTCTATCTATACATCTCTAAGAACCCTATTTTGATATGAGGTTGCTGTATCAATAAAATATTTATTGAATTTTTGTACGCATATTTGATTTGTTTTGTTTGTAATGGAAAGAGCTAAATGAATGACAGAGATTAGAACAAAATCATAATTCATAACAATCATCTCTATCTCTCTTTCTATCTATTTATCTATCTATCTCTGTCTGTCTCTGTCTGTCTGTCTCTCTCTCTGTCTCCCTCCTCCCCCCTCCCTCTCTGAATACGTCAGGAATTTCGTGAAATTGGAATTGTGCTTCAGTGTGTTTTATTTCCGCATCGCGTTGTTGTGTTTTATTTCCGCATCGCGTTGTTGTGTTTTTTGTTGTTGAAAGGGTGTGGCTAATAATGAGTTAATCGCCGTAGTCTTGGTAGTCTTTTATTTATTCGAAAATAAATGATATTGAAAATATAGTAATTCATTATATGTTTCGAAACAATAAAGAAAGAAGTGCAAACAACGTGAGAATTCAATTTATTTGTCTTAGTCTCCATCTGTGTTCTCGTTCAACCTATCGTGTCAATAAAACTTTGTTAATCCTCGTTTCATGATCAGTTCTGTAGATGGCATGTACATGTATACATGAAATGATGATGATGATGATGATGATGATATATCATATAATAATAATATCGTAATAAGATAGTAATGATAATAAAAATTATTTTCTTCATCTTGCACTCGCTTTTCTTCATTGCCAGAAAACTTGTTTTTATGTTGCCTTGCATTTTTTTTTTCAACAATGGTAGCATCTTTGCCTAGGAAAAGTCTCATATTCGTGGCTATACCGCCGGAGTTGCTCAAGACAAAAGTGATATTCCGTGGGGAGAGAGGAAGAGTTAGGGGTCGTTTTTCAGAACATAACATTTGGACATTTCATATGCCCGCTCAAACCAAGACCGGCTTTAGGTTGATCAAGATATTTTACTCAAACCTGCTCTAAAATGGTTACATGCCCTCGTAAAGGTATATAAGTTAGATCGGTTGTTTGTATTGTCATGTAGATTGACCTACGTTTAGGCCTACATCCTCTTCTTTCAAAACGGTAATCTTCCAGAGTAGTTACTTCTTTACATTCTTTTGTTCCTCTTAGGGTGGGGTCCGGTCCAGGCAGCTGAGATAAGCGTTTCATAAAAGAGGAGGTCCATACATGATTGATTCGCTAAATTGGTCAAGTTGATAAAATGAAAAGCGTATTGTCATGTAAATACAATGACGTAAAAGATAGATGTGGAGTCAAAACTTTTGAGACGACGGGCTTTATAGATAACATATGGAAATACTCAACCTGATTTTCATATCCTTATCTATCCTGGTTCCCCCATAAACAAATCTTGTCAATGGGAAAATGGGAAAATCTATGTCTTCTTTCTTCTTTCCCCTCTCAGTCTATCCCTCTATCTTCTTATCCCTCTATCTTCTTCTCCCTCTCACTCTATTTTTACCCCCCTCACTCTCCCTTCTTCTCCCTCTCACGCTTTCTTCTTTTCCCTCTCACTTCATCTTCTTCTACATCTCATTCTATCTTCTCCCTCTCACTCCATTTTCTTCTCCCCTTCCTTCTATCTCTCTCCGCATTGACTTATAGTGGACTATCCCAAGACGAAAATCCAATTGAATCCCCATTGAATGTCCCTATTGAATCCCAATTGAATACCAATTGGCAATTTGGAGTACATGGAAAGTGAAACAATGGGTACCTATTGAAACCAATTGGCAATTGGTCCCCATTGAATGTCCCCATTGAATCCCAATTGAATACCAATTGTCAATTTGGAGTACATGGAAAGTGAAACAATGGGTACCTATTGAAACCAATAGGCAATTGGTCCCCATTGAAACCGAAAGGCAAATGGTCCCCATTGAAACCAACTGGCAATTGGTAAATCGAGAACTATTGATAAATCGATACTTCACAATCAATGTTGGCAACTGCCATCAATAGGTATATCCTAATCTCAAATGTATTAACTCCATCACAAAGATCATTTGAAGTGAATTAAAGATTGACTTTAGAAAAGATTGAGGATCGTACAAACATATATAATAAACATACATGTTACTGCTTGGTTAGTAATCATATAATCAATATATCTATTGCTAAAACGTGCATGTAATTGTAAAATGATCAGACAAATAATCTATTGGTCAATAATTGCTGAAGGAAAATACAAATCACAAAATTGATGTGCATTGTCATAATTTGCTTAACAAATCATGATAAATGTATTTTTCTGTGACACGTGTAGAGTATACTAATGAATATTCATGAGATACAAAGGTCTGTTGGTTTCTATTGGACTGTTTCTATTGGTCCTATTGGTTTCTATTGGTCCCATTGGGTTCTATTGGTCTTATTGATCATATCGGTCCTATTGGTTTCTATTGGTCTAATTGGTTTCTATATATTGATCCTATTGGTTTCTATTGGTCCAATTGGTTTCTATTGAGCATTGGTCCTATTGGTTTCTATGGGTCCTATTGGTTGAAACCAATTGAACACCAATTGAATTTTCAATTGGTTTCAATTGGACCAATTGGCCCCATTAGACTTTAATGGGATTTCAATTGGTTTCAATTGGTCCAATTGGCCCCATTAGACTTTAAAAGGATTTCAATTGGTTTCAATTGGCCCCATTAGACTTTAATGGGATTTCAATTGGTTTCAATTGGTCCAATTGGCCCCATTAGACTTTAAAAAAGGATTTCAATTGGTTTCAATTGGCCCCATTAGACTTTAATGGGATTTCAATTGGTTTCAATTGGACCAATTGAAGTCCAAAATAGGGCCAATTGAAACCAACTGAAGTCCTATTAAAGTCCCATTGAGACCAATTAAAACCAATTGGAACCAATTGAAACCAATTGAAACCAATTGAAACCAATTGAAAATTCAATTGGTGTTCAATTGGTTTCAATTGGATTTTCGTCTTGGGATGTCTATGCTCTCATCTAGGACATACTATCATAAAAAGTTAAAACATAAATAAATGTACTATAACAATCAACAAATAAACAACCAAGTAAAGGAAAAATAGTTGATGGGTCCATAGCGATTTATAGAACGTTTATAGAACGGACACGTGCGTACGCGTGCGTCTCCAGCTGTACGGGTATTTCGAGGGCCTTTTTTTCGATCCGAACACTAACTTAGGGTAAAGTTGAAATGATATCACTTTTTCTCGATTTTTTTCTTCGTAACTTTATTATTTTTAATAGATGAGATGAATGAATATATCTAAATAATACTTCAAAGAACTTTAGCACATAATAGCTAATAATAAGCTGGAAAACTTTGTCAACATATTAGGGATATATCTCGGCTTCTGTAGAAGCCCGTCGTCACAGACTTAACAACTCGCTCGGCTTCTGTAGAAGCCCGTCGTCTCCAAAGTGTTAACATAGCCTGCGTCTATGAAACAAGGGGAGGGGCACGTTAACACACAACGCAGGCTTCAGTCATCCGCCTGGGTGGGATTCGAACCCGAGATCTTTGGATTGACAGGCAGACGCTTTACCGACTGAGCCAACTCGCCTCCTCAAATGGCACTGTGCGATAAACGGTATGCTATGGCGGTATTTTCATCAGTTCAGCATGGCTTCAATAGAAATATGTAGCCCATTTAAACTTGAATTAGATGTAGCGCATGTCATTTGGCATGCACTGAACTAACTTCTTGTTCTTCATTTCATCTTTCTATCCCTTCAGATTCAGGTTCTGTTGCACAAGTAAAGGTGGCGCATTGTCCAAGTTCCTTGAGGAGAATAATGTGGCTGTCAGGTCTGACAATTGTCAGGTCTTGGTGCACAATGTAAGTGATATGAACATCATAATCTTCTGTAGAGGTGTCGTGGACGAGTGGATATGTCACCGGACTGTGGATCACAAGGTCCGCGGTTCAAGTCCCACCGCGGCACTAATGTCCTTTGGCAAGACATTGATCTACATTTGCCACTCTCCACCCAGGTGTTAAATGGGTACCCGGTAGGATGCGAAAGCTAATGTGCTTAGATTAGCAAGTGTGCGCTTGTAAAAATGACGCCTGGCTGGAATGCTCCCCAGGGAGTAGAGAATGTGCATACATTGTGTGCGGGTAAGCCTGAATCCGATAACCGGGGTAATAATATATGTATCTGTAAAGCGCTTTGAGAGGGCCTTCGGTCCTGAAAAGCGCTATATAAGAACTAACTATTATTATTATTATTATTCTTAGAGAAAAAGTTCTGGGCCGTTTCATAAAACTTGTTATCAATAACAAGTTACAATAACTGTTATAAGGTATTGAAATCATTGCATTTGATTGGCTGAGAGCAAATTTGTCATTGAAAAACAGCTTGTGTTATTGATAGCAAGTTTTATGAAACAGGGCCCTGGTGTAGCCATGAGTAAGATGAAAAGCTGTCCTGGGCCCTGTTTCATAAAACTTGGTATCAATAACAAGTTACAATAACTGTTATAAGCTACTGAAATCGTGGCATTTGATTGGCTGAGAGCAAATTTGTCATAGAAATTTAGCATTTGTTATTGATAGCAAGTTTAATGAAACAGGGCCCTGGTGTAGCCATGAGCAAGAAGAAAAGCTGACCGAACCAAAGCACAAGCACATTTCAAAGATGGGAAGAGATAATCTTTGAAAACCCAAGACCAACATTTATGTTGAGCTGTATTATTTTCAGATTCAGATCCGGAACAGCCCAACAACCAAAGCTGATTTCCAAAGGCATCTGCCAGGTAGCTTGGCATGCCAGTGGCCTTTGCCAACCATCATTTATTATAGATAAACTTGAGTTCTGGTAATGATAGAAAATAAATTCTCACAGAATTCAACGAAACTTACACTGAATGTTCAAGATTACAAATAAATGACATGTGCCAAACGATTTTGGTAGAAAATGTATAGGGTCTGAGTAATGAGCATTGCAAGATAAGGAAATCAAGGTAAGTAGGCCCGACACCAAGTGCTTCACACAGGTCACTATGTGCAAATGAGAGTTGTGGTTTTTATTGAAGATGATTTCCAGTAAGTTTTTGTGAGGTTGCTTTCATTTCATCTACTGCAGGATAAACAATCCAGAATAAATTATAGCCATAATCTCTCGACATACGATGTCCATACCAGAGCACAAGATTAGCTTCAAAGTCAGCATTTTCCCTCTTGTTGTTGTTGAGATTAATGGCGTTTCCATCGTCATTGGATGATTTTCGCCAGGCAGTGTGAGAGGGCGTAGTTACTGGTCCTCTCTTAGTACTTTTGCTCTGTTGGATCGACGATGGCCTAGTGGCGTTGTGTTTATGAAATTAACAATGTCAGTAAATTGTTAGTATATAGTTATTTTCTGTATTGTTATGCAGCTTGATATTTTAAAGAATAAATTAGGAAGGAAGGGATGAAGTGGTTGAATATTAGTTGCGATCAGTTCATTACGTTAGGACGTTAGTTTAAAGCCTCTCTCCGTATAATGAAGCAATTTGTACAATTTATATAATGAAGCAATTTATACCGGGATAGTACCACTGTCACTAATAGATAATATAGCGAAACGTAATTAATACTGTATTTTTATAGCTGAGCATCACAGTTCGTTGTACCTTCCACTGCCTTTTAAAAAAGCTACCACCTTTCCTATATATTCCTCGTTTCCTAGTAAATGACCTAGATTTGGATTTTTGGTCTTTAGTGCTCTGTACATTTTCCTTCTTTGTCTTTCATATTTTGGGCATGATAAAAAAAGTGCTCAATTTTTTCTATCGTCTGGCATTCTACACATAGTCCAGTATCGTGTTTTCTAATTAGATATTTATAGTAATTCAGGTTACATTTACCAAGTCTGAATTGGTGAATTAATCTTTCATCCTTTCGGTTCAAACCTTTGATTTTAAAAACATTATTTACATTTTTATTGATGCTATACAAGTGTCTTCCTTTCTCTGCTTTATCCCAGAGGCTTTGCCACATGGATTTGTAGTAAATGTCTGTTTCTCTTATGAACTCACTTTTGCTTTATTTTACTATGATATCTGTGTGTTGTTTTTTCGAAGCTTATTTTGCCAACAAGTCAGCTCGTTCGTTTCCTGCTAGGCCGCAGTGGGCTGGTACCCATTCAAGGTTTACATCAATCCCAAAGGAGTTTATAGCCAGTAATTTTTCGTATATCTCAACTATTATGCTGGATTCTTTCACATTCTTGATGGCTTCTAAAGCTGAGACTGAATCTGTTAAAATCACAACTGCAATTGGATGATATTCATCTATCCATTCAAGTGCCATTAATATAGCTACCAGTTCTGCTCTCATGATGGATATATTAGATGTTTTAAAGCATTTACTTAAGCTTAGTTTTGGGATATAGTAAGCTGCTCCCGTATACCCTTCCTGTTGTTTTGAAGCGTCTGTATAGATTCTTAAACAGTAATTCCATTTTTTCTTAATGACCTCTACCGCATAATTTTTTTATTCTATTGATGGAGAAAACTTCTTAGAAACAAAATCCTTTATTTCTGTAGATATACATGGCATCTTGTAGTGCCAATAAGGTTTAATCGTCATGCATTCAGTGAGTTTTTCAATATTCCCTATTTCCAAGTTCCTCAATCTTTTGACGAAAGGACCTTGGCCCATTTTCCAAGAGTACCTTTCATATTGCCAACACGGTAATAAGACTTTTTTGGTAGGATGGTTAATTTTAGCTGCATGTAAATAAAAATGATATTTATCAATAAACATATTCCTCCTGAGTTGCAATGGCATTTCCCCACATTCAACTTGTAAAGCTTGTAAAGAAGTTAGATGAACTCCTCCAGTAATAATTTTTAGAGCCTGGAATTGTATGGTGTCTAATTTCTTTTTAAGAGAATTACTCGCGCCATCATAAGCTTCGCTTATGACCCATCCATCTCAATCCACTTGTCCTCGACTTCCACCACAGTTTCTTCCAGACCCAACCTTTCCATGACCTCACTTGTGATTTCTCTAATGGACAGTTTCACACCACACATCTTCCGTATCATGGCTCTTTCTGTTCTCCTCAACATACCATATGTTTTAAAAAAATCATCGCTCTGCAGCACAAGCCGACAAAAAAGTTTAGGATAGTGCTATCTTATTATATTTCTTACAATTTTGTTCATTTATTTTTGCAGGAAAACGAGTCTGATGGAACATTTTACGTTCCCTGCACTACTTGAATGCCTAGGAGCTCGTCATCGGTGATTCTCTGGTGTCCAGGTCTCTTGTGCAGATCAGTTGGGTTGAATGCAATACAGGGCTTCATCAGTGATGCTCAGTGCCCCAAAGACAATCCGAAGACTTTCAACAAAGCCCGCTCCAGGTCATGTATTCAATTCAATAAGTGAATTATGTCAGTAATTTTATTCAACAGGCCTATGGGAGTGAAACAACCATGCATTTGGCTTAGCTAAGTAAAATGGCAAAAAAAAACACCTCGGAACACTGCCACAGTAACACAAGGGGATTAGCTATTGTGCCAGACATGAGCGACTTACAAGAACCAGCCGTTATGCTTCATAAGGAAATGGATATCTGTACTTTTTATATTGCTTTTCTTCAAACAAACTTGATTTCGATTGCATTCCCCTTTAGGTAGCATAGCGAAATGTAGTGTCACTAAAAGACGCGTCCGTCAATCAAAATGCATAATAGTTAGTGATGTTTGTTTATCAAAGGTTCTTTTGTCACATATCTGCATTAAAGTTTAGCTAACATTAAAGTGACTCGGTAACATTGCCTCAGATTCTGAAACAAAATCCTGGATTTAGCTCATGCTGCAATCATAATTATAAACCTTTAGGTCAGTCAGGAATCCCATGACTTTTACAATCCGGTCGCCGGTCGCCTGTCTGATTATCAAGATATTTATGATTGGAAATCGAAATTTAATTTTTCGTTTTCCTAACGGTTTTTATAACACTACAGTCTATTGGGAAAAATGAGTATGGTAAAACCGGTCACTAAAAGATTTTTTACTCTTTTGAGGCACTTCATGATCATTTTGAAGCCCAATTTTTTTAGGGCTTCAATATTACACCATATCAATCACAGACACTGATAACACGTAGGGCCATGCATCTCAGATTTAACATTGTTAAACGATGCCTTTAAGAGTTATTGAGATGGTACATGCGTTTACCAGCTCCATATCCTAACGATGTGTTTCTACCTCAAGGGTGATACAAATCATGATTTTCAACAATCATGCATTTTGCTTTCCGGACATTTCTTTTTGTGTCACTACACGTCACAAGGTACCTTACATGTAACTCTCATTGGAACTTCCAATTTTTCCCTCTTTAATAAATCAAACCACCTTTATTTTTCATTTCTCAGGTATTCATTTTTTAAATCTATTTAAATATCGTGTAATGAAATGTTGCTCGGTTGTTGATCATGTTGCCGGGTATATACATTCCATTTTTGTGCAATATACCGGTACATGTAAATATAGTTTGTGCTAGCTATTTTAAAAAGAGCTGTTTATAGAATGTAATTGAAAGGTCTGCTTTTTAAACTAGTCTATAGTGTGTTCTTGCGCAGTTGCTTATGATATTAAGCGATCAAATTAACAGGGCTGCCTTTTTAAGGAAGTTTAAGTTGTGCTTTGGAGGTGCTAGTAAAATAAGTCAATTTAACAGGGCAGCTTTTTGTATATTTCATGTTTGCTTATTCTGTAGCTCCATATGGAATAATTAGGAAGTATTGGTTGTTCTTAAAGTTTTAACCCTGAATGTCATATGCCATTCTTAGTCTATGCTGTTACTGGCAAAATGCCAGACTCGGCCATAAATGTATTTAGAACCAAATTAGAAATTTTCCATTTTATTTATTCCTAAAACTGTTAATCTATTTAATTATTAATACAATTTTGTAATCACTGATCAGTACTATATACAAATTTTTAGATTTGGAAGTCCAAGATGTTTTGTCTTTTTAAACTTTAATATTAACATTAACATTTTCTTTTAGTACACATCTGATGGTAATAATGATACATATTTGTTGTATAGTGCTTTACCATTAACTGACCCAAGTGCTCACAATATTGTTATTAGTATCCCGGTCTCTGTATTCAATTACTATTATGCGCATTACAGTGCACATTCTCCACTCACTGGGGGACATTCCAGCTAGTCACACTTTTACCCAATCATTCTACCTAGTATTACAGTGAAGGTGTTGTGGTAATATACTTCGTTCTCTTGACTCGCTATCCAAGGGTTGAGGGTTTGAATCTCAGCCCAGCACTAACTCCACATTTGCCACTCTCCACCCAGGTGTAAATGGGTACCTGGCAATCACTGGGGTAATGATAATGGCAGGGCCCTCCAGAAGAACAGCATTGAAGTTGATGAGGTAAACAAAGTTATTATTGTATTATACTGTAGCTTGGACCAGACTAAAAGAAAAGGAAATCAACACATTATTTTCTGTTTGGTTTGCTTATAATAGGTAACATATAAGAAACAAAAATATGGCAAAATAATGTGGACTTGCCTGTTACTGTACCAGTACTAGTATTACTTTATGTGAGTGCCAAATTTTTCAACTATTTAAGAATATATGTAAATTTATTTATTTTTCATAATTTGGTAGAACCATCTTTAAAATACACTGTCCTTGTGTATTGCTTCATAGCTTCATGCAAGATTCTTTGTATATAAGATTATTTTTATATTGGTTATTTCTTTGAAGATTTGAACATAAAATTATTTCGGTGATTGGATAATACATTTTGCGTGTATATATATATATATATACTCTTCATACAGTATGCCGTGTTGATCCCTGACGTGGCATACTTTTCAGTTTAATTTTAGGAAACTTTTTCTATTCAGGGTCTTTCATGTACTTACAATATATCCATCTACATTATGTGTGTATAATGCAAAATCTTGAAAATTTTGTGATTATGGCTAATTTTCCTTGTATTGAAAATACTGCAGTGAGGACAAATTGTTTGTATGTCTGATATCACCAATATGCATTTCATGTTCGACATGTGTCTTTTCGTGGAAAAATGAATTCCACAAAATTGTTGATATGTACAGCACAAAGGTCACAGGCTGAAAACGAATATGTGTATGTATAGTCAAACCTGCTTTAGTGACCACCTGTCTACAAAGACCACATTTTTTGTTTCCCTTTAAAATGGTTTATTATTGAAACATGTACTAAAGGAACCCGTCTACAAAGACCACTTTTTGTGTTTTCCTTGGGTGGTCGCTATAGACAGGTATGACTGTAGTATGTTCAATCAAGCGCAAATGACACTTGCATTTTTTTACTATCTGGGTCCACGTTTAAAAAAAAAACCTTACTTATTAAGCTAGTTGTCAACTAAATTATGTATGTACTAAAGCCTGAAAACTAGGATTGGTAAGGTTTTATATAATACAAGCCCAGTTTTGCCAGAACTATTTTTGTAGACTATTCTTGAATAACTTCAGGGCCCCATTTCACAAAACTTGTCATTAGTGACAAATGACAGTCTTTGTTATAAGCTACTGAAATCCTTGCTTTTGATTGGTTATCAGCAGATTTGTCACTGATTTTTGTCATTTGTCATTGAAAAAAGGCTTAGTGAAACGGGTCCCAGGTCAGGATAAATTTCATAGGCTATATTTGAACGTCTTCCGACTTGGACAAATTTCATTTGTTGTTATATCTAACTTGCCAAAACATATTCCTGATTAGCCTACAAAATATGTGCTGACGATATGACTAAGTGTAAATATAAAAGCTTTATTTTTTATATTATGTGCATTATTTGATATAGAGACTATGCAATGAAAATAATAAACTGCTTGAAAATATCAACAATTAAGGTCAACGTGTTCTGATTTGATATACAGTGTGTTTAGGTGTGTTTGGTTTACTTTTGTCATATGTAAAGAAATATAAACGAGCATGAAAATATTTTCCAAGGTATCAAGTCTGTAGATTGATGAGTGAAAGCTCATTATAAAGAGCGCTGTTACAACACTCTTTTCAAAAATGCAATTGTGCTTCAACCACTTATAAATGTATTTGTAAATTGTTTTTTGCCCCAACACATGTATAGATTTAATGCATACCAGTAAGCCTTTGTGAAGTATTTCAATAGCCGGAATACAAACTGCTTATATTATGCATTGCTAGGTAGGGCAAACATCATGGCTTGTTCTACCTAACAACAGGTAATATACAATTAACATTCTGACTATTGAAATACAATTATTCATAACTGGAATGAAATTATTCGTATTGAGGCACTTCACAAAGACGTGTGCATTAAAAATTTGGTATTACGAAAATGGCTTATTGGCATGTTCCAAATATATTGAATATGAAGTCGTTTGAAGAGCCATCCATTCTAGGGGACATTATTATCTATAAAAAGAAATGAAAAAGCTCACAAATAATTTTCACCTTTCCAGAATTTAACCTTCTTTTAAATCCATTACACACTAACAACAAAAGAAAAAAAAAGAAACATGAACACAATCAGATTTGTTTTTCTTCAAAATACTCTTATTTACAAATAACCTCCGAATCGCGGAGCTCATATTAAAAAAAGAAAAGATCGCAAAAAAAAGTTGGACATAAAACAAAAAAAACAAGCATTTTCCTTTCAACAAACTTACAAAGCATTTAACCTACATACAAACGTACGGTCACATACACTATTCTCATACAATGTACTCACTAATATGCTACACAACTGGACATCTACATTGTACAATATTTAAATAACATATTTAGAAGATAAAATGCTTGTTCGTGACGACACCTTTCCGAACCTTATCAACAAATGACTAGCGAATATCCTCCCAAAACAGAATATTTCTCGACCTGTACAAAACAATACAATGTGCTGGTAACTCGATAGTTAGAATTATTTTTTACACGTTGTGGCGAGAACCAATCTTTCCAACCACTCTTCAAATTGGCAATACACGATTACATTACACAATCGTATTCATATCTTTCCAATCGTGTGGATTCAAACAAAATCATGCGAAACCCTCATTCGCAAGGTTGTGTTCAATTTTTCCCTGAATTATGCGTAACAATCATTTTAAAATCCTGTAATATACTTAACTTTTATAAAAAAAGCATGGAAAATGTAATTTGGACCTCTGAAGTATTAAAACCCCTAGCAGCTACAATTTAATGAATGATTATTCTTTGGATTTGTAAAAGCTCCTGAAGTACTTACCAGAACATAAGCTTAGCTTTACAACAAATCCAGGACTCTGCTAAGTCTGCTTTACTAAAAACCCTTTCAAGACACTTGTTCCACATTTTTTGGTTTGGCTCAATAACTGTTTATTCATTGCCCTAGAAAATATGGCTGGTGCATGAGGAGAAAAAGCGACAGTTCCTGCACACACTATCCATTTTGTTGCATGACCATATATACCATCTTGATTGAAAATCAAATTGCTTTTAATGCAACATGTTATGATTGCAGGGCCCTCCGGAGAACAGTATTAATACCAATGAGGCTACCCTGGGTAAAAAAGACATATTGTTATATTTATTATTACCACAAAGCATAGATAAGCATACGGTAGATCATTTGGGTGTTACTTCTTGTTCGACAGAAAGGTTTAAATATAGTTATAAATAAGGCAATTGGAATTTGATTTGCCTGTCAAATTTCACGTGTCTTTAAGGATCTCTTAAAACCTTACTTCAATGATTGAATATAAAATAAATAAGCAAATAAATATATATGAAAGCAGATAAATAAGGGATTTCCAAGCAAGAACTGCTCAAGAAAGCTGGATAACCTGACCCTTTAAAGGCACGGTATTTTACCGACATCGCTACCACTGCTGTAATGCATTTTCAATTGCACCATCTTTCGGTGAAGGCGTACATAGAGCAATTTCTGGTTCCTGTACCCAAGCATCATCAAGCACGCATCATCAGTTGGTGATGCATTGTGGGACATGGCTGTCAACACACTGGGACACTGTGAGCAGCAGATGGCAGTATACGTAAATTTGAGGAAGTGTCAGTAGATATACCCTGCCTTCAAAGAATAATATTTGATCTAGAAAGAAAACCTAGAGTATGTGTATATGCGATGATGAAGACTCACAATAAAAGATCATTACCCAACACACACACAGAAAAATGGGGTCGGACTCTGGGGTCAAGCATATTAATATGAACAGAATATTCAAAGACTTTGCTTTGAATTGTGGCCTTTCATCTCTCATTTCTTCCACACAAAAACAAACCTTTGACAAAAGTTAGACCCCCACTTTTTTTTTTTTACAGATATGCTATATGTTAAGACCTCAGTTCTTGTGCATTTTGGGGGCAATTCTGTACGAGAAGAGAAAATGGGCCCACTGTCAACATCTTCAAGCCTACTAGTCCTACAATTAATGAAAGTTTCCATTGGGGTGATCGTTAAGTACCATCAGAGTACCATATTAATCTGCACATATGATATACAGATAACAAATAAATCATTCATACCCCTTATACATTTGTTTTTTTGTGTCTTTTTCGTAACTCAAGAATGAAAGGCGGACTGTTTGAATTAGGACCTTTCTTGAATACTTTAAGATGTACACTTTAATATGTCACATTCTCAGGAAAGATAAATCTGGAGAAGTTTATAATTCACATACTTAAAGTGAAGGTTGAGTTCTGGGGAGAGGTGAAAATTAATTTGTGAGCTCTTTCATTGCTATTATGTAAGTGTGGAAGAACAGAGAAAAAATGTTCCCTGAAAAGCATGGCTCTTCAAATGCCTTCATATTTTAAATATCACAAGTAACAGCTTTAAAATGAGGCCTGATTTTTATGCCACATGTTTGTGTAGTCCATATAAATCTTTCTGTGTACAGTGCCCGTTACTTGACCAAGACTGTGCCAAATTTCTTATCATTTTGATGACTCCAGAACCTTGCAGTACACACCAATACTTACATGCTACATGATCAACCTTTTCTGATCGATTCCACACCGTTTCTTTCACAATGCAATCGTATGACCAGAACTCAACTTTATCTTTGAATATTACAAAACTCAAAACTTGGTAAGGGAATGAATAATTCAGTAGTTAACTGTACATGTATAGTCACTAGGATTGACACAATATATAATATTGATTTAGTGGAATCCAAGGGAAATCAGGACATGCTGCAACAAGATCTCTCTGTGTCCCATGAGATTATGTCCGTTTGGGGCGTTAACTCTGTGATGATACAAGTGATGCCCCCTCTGGCCCAAACCGACAATATAATGCATTAGTCAAATCTAGTCCCCCCACAAATAAAAATAAATAATAAATAATTATAATATTAATAATACTAATATTATGGACATTGATTTATCTTCCTTCCTAATATCACTATAATGATCATTTAGCAATTTTCATCAATTATTTCAAAAGTCAGAAGGCCAACAATTGTAAAGGTGTCCCGTTTTTCTTCTAACACAGAATCGCTTTTTTTCATATAGGTTTACCCATTACATAAATCTCATTACAATTATCCATTTTAATGTGCATATCTTTCTCCACATGACATAAACATAATTATACCACATACTTATTTGCATTTATATACACATCTCATTATCAACTCTGTTCAAAGACCTTCTCCAATAGACCGTTTCGGCTGTATCTTTCAAGAGGTCCTACAAAAAAACAATTACACCAATATACATATATGGGACAAGGTATTGAATTTGAGTTTTAAAAGATCATATCCTGATCTGTCTTTGCTTATTACACAAGGAAAGTGAAACCTGTATATAAAGAATCCTCTAGAGAGACGAAATGCAGTCTTTATAGACAGGTGGTCTTTCTCTACAGGTAGTTGCTAAAGCAGGTTTGGCTGCATTAGAAATTTTCTATCAGGTTTGTTGGGTGATGCCATTTATGTAAATTCAAAGGCATTCTGCATCATCAGTTTCTCAATTTTGAACATGTGATACCTCAGTTATACCACCAAACCGAATTTGTAATTATTAATTCATGTATCTTGTCCAACTATGCTAGTATTATGACTGTAGTTTACCATTACTGATACTGTCTCTGATTAGGATCATTTCTTTTTGTAAATTGACATTAATCTACTTTTGCCACACTCGACCCGGGTGAGGTAAATGGGTACCAGGTAGGAATTAATTCATTAAAATGCCAGAGCGCCATAATGGCAGCCATGATAAAGCCGGGGTAATAATTGTGGAGTGCCAGGAGTGTCAAGTTTGACAGACGTGAGCACCATGCATACAAGGACCCACTATTATTATTATTATTATTATTATTATTATTGATTTCTGTAAACTTTTACCAGTGAAAAACAAATTTCTGAATGGACAAGGAATACTTAATTCAATTTTTGATGTTGTTGTTGTTATTTGTTTGGTCTGTATAAGCACTTACCATTATTATATTATTATTATTGACCGTCTTGTGGTGGTCTTTCTGGTGTGACCAAAGTATTACAGAGAGTGTCTAAAATAAATTGGGTTCAAACAGTGATCCGAGTTAAATGCCAAGAAAGGCAAATCCAAAAAATCTGCTAGGAGTAAATAAAGAGTCCCATATTTGCTTATTATTCTTGGTGTTTGTTTTTTTAGTGTTTTTATTGTTTTAAAAGACATTTCATATTCTTTGAGATTGTGTGTTGTTCTTAACGTAACATGTCAAGGATCAACACCTCAGGATACAATTTCTCTTGAGAATACTGGGGGTGTTTCACAAAGACTAAGATCGACTTAAGTTGGACTTAACTATGGCAGGCCATTCATGCCATTGGTTGCTCTCACCATTGGTCTCTCAATTATGATCTTTAGATAATATTTTTTCCTTCAATGACAAATTATAAAAAAATGTAAATTCTGTAGATTTGTGACCACGATTTGTACGTCTCTTGAGAGACCAATGCCAGTAAATAGTGAGAGCAAACAATGGCATGAATGGCCTGCCATAGTCAAGTCCAACTTAAAGTCGACCGTAGTCTTTGTGAAACACCCCTGAAGTTTCTTTGTAAGAAACCAGAATATTGATTATCAACTCTTTATATGCTACACAAATAATCTCACTGTGCCACATTATACAAGTATTTGTCATAGAAAATAAATACCAATGGTTTCAACAAAAACAAAAAAGTTTTCAAATTATTATTTTACCTTTAGAAAAACTCAACATGGTGTTCATTGCCAACTCTCTTCGTCGAGCCAAGAGGGGATACCATTTTTGGAATACCTCAAATAATCTGACAAGGACAGAATTATACAATTAAACCTGCCTATTAAGGCCACCCAAGGGAAACAGGAATACTGACCACTAGATAGGTGGCCTTTCTAGACGGGTTCTATAACGCAGTAGAGAGAGACAATAATAATGTATTGTGCCTTACGGGAATGAGAAAATTCAGTAGTAAACATGGCATCATTGGGTTAGTTAACAAATGTGAATACATTCACACTACAATTTGGTCCTTTCAAACTTAAGCCATTTCTTCTGTTTGGAGTTATAAGGGCGTCAAGTCTCGCATCATTTTACAAAGAGTCAAGGCCCCAAATGGCTCAAAGTGGACGATCCCCCCGACATTCTCATAAATCTCTACTTTCACCAGCACCAGCATGTGACCCTCATAATGTGGAAAAGAAAAGAAATAATTAATTTCTGCATGGCTATTTTAAACTTTAAACCTCTACCAAGATTTGTCTTTTTCTATATGAAGAAGATATTCAAAGATTCTTCCATTAAATTTGGGGGAGGGGGTTCAATTTCATAGCAGCCTCTTGGAGGGAATGACAAAAAAAAAAAAAATTAAGTGTACAACTACGCTTCTACAAGAGTAACTTCAATTTCAGATAAACCAAACAAACACAGAAATCAAATCTTCTTCAAATAATGTACCTCCTCATACTGGTAGGCTTTCAATTAATAACTTATTTCAAATTGCATTCGTCCAGGAATTCCATTATTTATCAGGGGACTCAGTGTTCACAAAGAACTGTAAGTTGGACTTAACTATGGCAGGCCGTTCATGCCACTAGTTCCTCTAACCATTCCTGGCATTGGTTTCTCAAGGGACGTACAAATCATGGTCACAAATCCACAGAATTTACCTTTTTTGATAATTTATTATTGAAGGAAAAAATATTATCTAAAGATCATAATGGTGAGAGCAAACAGTGGCATGAACGGCCTGCCATAGTTAAGTCCGACTTAAAGTTGATCTTATTCTTTGTGAAACACCCCCCAGGTCCATTTTTCTCTTTTTAAGAGGCTCATTCACACGACAAGGTCAAACCGCCTCAAAAAACCTGCTACGACGACAAAACATGACGCAAGTGTTGTGTGTTTCTAATCCCTGTATCTTGAAACACAGAGGTACATGACTGTGCTCATGGGCTTTTGTTGCGAACGGATCCTCTTTTAAGCCCCCACCAGCCATTCACTTGAATGTAAAATAGTTTTATTCTGTGCAGCATTTTTCTTTTTTCTTCTCATATTTTTTCATTCTTTTCTTTATAAGGCGTTTGTTGTGTTATATGGGAACGGGTCTTCAATGTTAGAACACATCCTATAGATAAAAACTTAAGGTAGAAAAGATTGTGACGTAATTCCATCGAGCGCGATTGACTAACATTCATACGGATAAAAACAAATTTAATTTACATATTAGGCTCGATACAGTCCAACACAAAAGTGAATACTTCCAAAGAAATTGACTTGCCACATATTAACGGTATGTCATACTTTGCTTGAAGCTAGTTCATCAGTGACATGATCGAATTTGAACAACAGAGCAGGGTTCCTTCCATTAGCAGATTTACCCTGCATATTTCACAACAATATTAAAATGACCATTTGTACATATTACAAGCATTTGGTTGACACAGTTATACATTAATCATAATATGACTCTTTTTTTTTTTTTACTTTGGCATGTTAAAACTGGGCCCCATCGGATCTGGGCCCATGGGGCCAAAGTTCGGGTCCCCGTAGGGTGATCCACCCGGGCCCATTGGTCCTCCTGGATTCATAACCCCATATCCTGGCATGCCCCTAGGTCCCATGTAGCCCATGTGATTGGGTCCTGGTACTTGGCCCCGAGGGCCTGGGTTTGGCCCGCCTCCTGGCCCCATACCGTAACCCTGATGCATCATCATTTCCTGGTTCATCATTGGTGACATCCGAGGGCCAGGTGCCATGGCACCAGGGCCGCGCGAGAATGAGGGGTTCATGGCCCCGGGGTTCATACCCCCAGTGACCATCTCCACTGGGAACGGAAGCTCGATTTGTTTGGGCCCCTGCCCCGGGGTGGGCCCGGTACCGGGATTGACATGCGGGTTGCCAGACTGGCCCTGTCCACTGCCTTGATTTGTGTTTGCTGGGAAATACTGAAGTGTTTGCTTTGGTCCTTTTCCGTCAGGTAATAATGGCGGGGAGAATCTACTTTGTAATAACG
This sequence comes from Mesocentrotus franciscanus, assembly GCA_037976565.1. Lineage (NCBI taxonomy): Eukaryota > Metazoa > Echinodermata > Echinoidea > Camarodonta > Strongylocentrotidae > Mesocentrotus > Mesocentrotus franciscanus. The sequence goes on along the minus strand of CP137670.1, from coordinate 9,987,953 downwards.
AGAGAGGACTGTTGGCTTGGCCGACCGATGTCGCAGGGCCCATGTTTCGCTCCATGCCCCCCATGACGCCCATCTCAGGCACACCCTGACCCATTCCCATACCCATCATACCAGGGTGTGGCATGTTAGTCCTACCTGGGCCAGAGGGCATGCCACCACCTTCCATGAACCCACTGTGAGGCATCCCTCTAGGCCCTGAGAATCTCATCATGTTTGGATGCATCCCTGGACTCATGCCAGGTTCAAAGTTGTTCATACCGTGCATCATTCCACGTTCCATCGGATGCGGCACCATCATGCCTGGACCCCCCGGCATCGGCCCAGGGCCACCTTCCATCATAGGATGGCCTTGGGACATCATACGCGACTGTCTCATGATCATCTGTTGCTCTCGAGACATTGGGATCCCCTGCGGTCCCATCATGTCGATCGGTCCCATGGTTGGGGACATCATGCCAGACTGTGGTGGCATATTATGAGGCATCATGCTGTTCTGAGGCGACATCATCCCGCCAGGTTGTTGCATCCGCGCTGACGTCATCATGGGTCCTGGACCCTGCATCATAGGAGACTGCATGCTCTGTTGCGGTCCTGCCATACGGGGATTCATCATAGAGGATGAGACAGGTGGTCCTCCTCCACCCATTGCTGGACCACTGGGACTATGCCCTGGGCCCATCATAGGACCACCCTGCTGTGGAGGTGGAGGTCCTTGTCCTCCTTCCATTCCATGGGGCATCATACCGCTTTGGGCTGGCATTCCACCAGGCGGCATCATTCCAGACTGCGATGTCATCATCACGCCTGGAGACATGATCCCACTCGATGGTGAGCCAATCGTTGGCATGTCTGGGTTGATTGGACTGTTCATTGGTGGTGAGCCAAAATGCTGTAACCGCCCTGGGCCTTTTATGGGCGGCTCTTTAAGAGTCTTTTGGTAGAACGTTGATGCGTATTGCTGCAGGTCTTCACCACGCGGCGGGAAATTTGGCGCTTTGTCTCTGTTCAGTTGGCTGGGAGGAAAGTTGACAAGACGTTGCTGGGATTGGACATCCATGGGCTTCCCAGCATCTGCAGCATTACTTGCTGTTGTGCTTGTGCTTCCTGCAGAACTGCTAGGGGTTGGTGCACTGGTAATACTCGAGGTTGGGGGAGGTGGCGCATTTGCAACGTTACTATTCCCACCTGTTGCATTACTCTGTGCCCCTTTACTGTGAGCTGTGGTAGGAGGCAGTACAGATGTTGACATTGTGCTGTTTACGACAGAGTTTGGAGTTCCAGGCTGGGAGGTATTTGGGGTATTGACCGATGAGACATTTGGCAGGACTACAGGATTGTCCATAGCAGCAGGGGTACCTGGTTGATTAGGCCTCGGCGACTGTTCCAAAGGGCCAACGCTTCCAGGCGTTCGCACCATGGAGCTCATAATGGGATCAGTGTTCTGCTGGGGTTGTTGATTAGCCGATGTGTTTACACTGGTTGGAGTAGGAGCCCTGTAGACTGGTTTCATCGGACTACCAACAGGTGCGTGAGGTGACATGGTGTTGGCCATTGACATTGAGCTTGCAGAATTTACAGGACCTGGACCAGGCTGTGGTCCTGGAGGCATGCTGTTTGGATTCATGGCTCCAGGTCCTGCACTCATCGGAGGCTGCGATGCTCCACTCGGCATTCCAGGCACCGAGCTGGAGCGGTTCGTGCGCGGCGATGGCATATGCGGTGACATCGGGAAGGGTGCATTCTGGCCACCCATTCCTCCTGGTCCCGGTGGCCCACCTGGCCCACCCGGTCCACCTGGTCCACCTACCATTCCCGGACCTGGTCCACCTGGTCCCATTGGCGGCATTGGCCCTGACATACTAGCTCTCCTCTGCATACCGTGTGGTGGTGGCCCAGGAATGGGACCTGGCCCTGGAGGTCCCCCGACCATTGGTCCTGGTCCTGCTGGATAAGGCGGAGGCGGGCCCATGTTCATGCCCATCACATCCCCGGGGAATCCCCCACTGCCCGGATGATGCGGACTCATCATCGGTTCTCCTCGCATTGGACCTGGTCCGTGCCCCGGACCCATGCCCCCCGGTGGAAAATCTGACATGCGGCCCTGCATCTTGCTCTGATCATCCATCATTTTGCGTCGTTTGTCGAGGTAGAATTCTTGTTGTAGTTTGTACCACTCCCGTTGAGCAGGAGACATGTTCTCCCAATCCGGTGGAAGTGGGGGCATCATCATACCTGCAAAAGACATTAAAAATTGTAATTACTACAACTACCAAATATAAATATCATAGATAAAACTCCTCCAAAAAAAGTTTGGACATTCAAGTTTGAGCGTTTATATCTCTCGTTACTTTATTATCATACTCGACTATAGTCTCAATAAAAGCCAGATTATTTCCGTTTACAATTATACCCCATTTGCAACGATTGTGTTATCATGGAATGTGCAGTACACCTGAATATGGGGCCAAGTCTGAAATGGAATGCTGCAAAATGCATTGTTATTGTCAATAGTGAATTCTTCATTTGTTTAGATAAAGGAGCGTGTTTTGAATGAATAAAAATACAATTTGATTGGATACACTTTGATTGAGAGTCAAGTGAATAAACCACTACACCACGACACATTGTTCCATGAGACTTACCAGAGTTAGCCATCATCATGCGTTGGTCTGGACTGATACCCCTCATACCGTCCTGGGCGGGCATACGGGGGTGCATGCCTGGCCCCATGCCTTGATGCATCATAGGGTGCTGTCCTCCCGGTCCCCCTGGACCCATCATGGGACCGCTTGGACCCATGGGGCGCATCATAGGGCCTCCACCTGGAGACATCATGCCTGAGGGTGTAAACAAAAATTAAAGAGTGTTAATTTAAATAATTACTGTCAGAAAGTTCAATGAAATGACATGATATATTTGGACTTAAAGCCCCTCTGTACTAGTTTGGCCAGGAGGGATTAGAGGGATTAGCATGGTCACTGACAGGTGATTATCTCATCAACTCAGCTCTCAAGTAACATTAAAAAAAGAGGATCATGGGGGACCAATAGGCACTGCTTAGGCATTGTTTTCTATGTAGAGGGAGCGAGTAGCTATAAGTAGGGGGCTTTAATTTGAATAATTTCTGTAAGAAAGTTCAATGAAATGACATGTTATATTTGGACTTGATATGAAAATTTACATTCATAATGTTAGAGTGCTCTACAGCATTAAAGACCCTATCGGAAATGAAAAGTGAAAAAGATAAATTACATATCAATGGAAAGCTTAGAAGCCATAGCTTACAATATTATCAATTATAAGCTATTTTAGTGTCTGTCAGAGGAGTAAACAGCTCTTGTATTTGTTGATGGGACTGCGAGTGCGGGTTTGCTGTGTGTGAGGCTTCTACACCTATTAGCTTGATCAAGCATTACATTCCCTCTAGACAGCTAGGTTCTCAAAACTCTGGCTTACTTGTTATTCCTAGGGTTAACACAAAGTGGGGGGGAGCGAACCTTCGCTCATGCTGGGCTGTCATTATGGAATACTCTCCCTCAATGGATTAAAAATAGCAGTTCTGGTGAAGTGTTAAAAAATAATCTTAAGAAATATCTGTTTAATTTAGCCTATAATTGATTACTATTACCTTTCATGTCTGTACCTTTCGGTTTCCTATTGTACTTTTTTTTTAATCATGTATTTCATCTTTTGCACAAGCTGCGCCTTGGGCATTTGATTGTCAAGTGGATTTGGCGCTTTACAAATTTATCTTATGTATTATTATCATTATTATTATTATTAATGGTATTTTCACCTAGTCTGGTGACAGTGAATTATGACCTTCTTCACATGAAAATTGACGACCATCTCTCCCTTTAAAGCTTTCCAGAGTGATACATCTCTCTTCTTCACTGTGTATACAATAAACAACTACATTATTCTTACCCCTTGTACATTTGATTTTTTGTGTGTGTTTTTCGCAACCACAAGAATGAAAGGTGGACTGGTTGAATTAGGGCCTTTGTTGAATACTTGTCAGCTTTAACATGTCCCATTCTCAAGATATTTAAATTGGGAGGAATCTATTTTCAAAAAAAAATTACAAAACTTGGGAAGGGTATGAATAACTTAGTTGTTAACTGTAACTGCGAACCTTCTGAAGAAAGATTCAGGGTATTTTGTATGCATTTAGAAAGAAGACTTTTGAAAAGGAGAGGGTTCATATGTCAGCAAGTAGGCCATGAGAGCTATGTACTGTCAAGGTCAGTATCAGCCTTCCTGTGGGTAGCTGATGGTAACATTACTCTCAGCCTCAAAATAGAAATCACTCCTCCAAAATAGGAATGGCTGGCAGCTATCCTTGTAAACCTTTCGCTGGACAAAACATGAGCTCCACAGAAAACAGAGATAAAGAAAAATTGAGTTTACCTTGTTGCTGCCCCATGGGGTCTTGCGGTTGAGGAGGCATACCGATGGGTGACATCATTCGCCCAGGGGATGGAGACATACTGCCATGTTCCTCCGGGAAGAGCAGCTTCTGCATCTCTTTGAGAGTCCTCAACCGCTCTTGGCGATGCCGCAACTGCTCTGGCGTGGGGTTATCAATCTGCTGCGGTGGCTTGTAGTTAGGCATGTCGTATGGGTTGACTGGCGACGCAGGGAGTGACTGCGAGGGATGCGATGGACTCATGAATGGGCGCGGACCTTGCATACCAGCGGGTGACACCATGTTTTCGTTTCCAAGGATGAGTCCTGCACTGGGCGACCTCATGGCAGGGTTAGGTGATGCCATCCTCATCGGTGTCGGGTGGGACATATCGGGTGGGAAGGACGGTGCCATGGTGGTGGTCATTGTCTTTTTCACGTTGGGCGGATTCTCCCACAACGCGCTGGGATCAAGGTTCTCGGTTTCAGTTGTGGAGGGTTGATTGTGGAACGACTGCGACGACATGGGCGGGCGCATCGGCATGTTCTGAGGCGGGAACCCAGGTCGATACGCCCCTGGTCCATACGGTCCAAAGCTCGGCCCGCTCGGTGGCATGCCCTGTTGCATCGGTCCCCCAGGGCCGCCACCTTGAAGGTTCGCCTGAAGCGGTTGCGACGACGAATTTGGTCTCTTGCGTTTCTTGTTCCCTTTGGTCGTAGTTGTACCCCCTCCCCCCGTGCCACTCTCAAGCGGCGTCTTCCGTGAGTTTTCACTCCCTTCGACTCCTTCCTGGACACTTTGTGGTGTTCCTGGGTTCTTTCCCTTCATACCATCAATGCTTTTCCTAGCACCATCCATACTACTATCAATGGTTCCTGGTTTGCCATTCTGGCCATTGGCACTTTGTATTGTATTCCCATCTACTGCTTGTGGTGTATTGTTCTGTTGTGGTGTGCCTGGACCTGTGTTTCCAGCATGGTTTGGAGCTGCGCCAGTGTCCTGGGAAATGAAGGAAAAAAAATACTGTTTCATTCTAAAAGGGCAAAACAGGGCCTCTTTCATAAAACTCGTTATCAATAACAAGGTACTGTGGCAGTTGTTATTGATAACAAGTTTCATGAAATACGGCCCAGGTTCCAATGGATTGCATAATTAAGACTCAAAGACTGGACATAACACAGGATAGGATGATACCCATATTAGTGACTTGGTAACACACTTCTGGTCAAGAAAAGTGTAAGAATCCCGTCTGGATCAAAAGGATTAATCTGTCACTGGATTCTGGCTATTCAACATCACCTATCTTTGCTCCAGTGATCTCGAGGCAGCAGACAGCAAGAACCATGTGCAGAATCACTTCGCCTTAGAAAGTCCACAGGAGTGGATGAAAACTTGCCTACTAAATGTTAAGGTTGGTAGAAGCCCACACTACATGCTATGATCACCCCAACCCCTCAAAGTTTTCTGTACCAAATTTTAGTTGTTTTATGTGCACCTTGTTTTTAAGAAGTTCCATACTACATGCTTAAATGATTGTCTTCGGCTTTCGAAGATTGTCTCTTCCCATCTTTGAAATGTGCTTGTGCTTTGGTTCTGGACAGCTCTTCATCTTACTCATGGCTACACCATGGCCCTGTTTCATAAAACTTGTTATCAATAACAACTTACTATAACTGTTATTAGCTACTGAAATCATGGCATCTGATTGGCTGAGAGCAGATTTGTCATAGAAATTGAGCAGTTGTTATTGAAAATATATTTCATGAAACAGGGCCCAGGTTCATAAAACCTATTCAAAGTGTACCAATCACCAGAAAATATTTTGCTCTGTATGGAACGGGTTCCATTTTCTATACTCTAATGAATATATGAGCTTCAAATATTTCTTCGGTGAAGAAACATGCTTTCAATGAGCACAAGAGCTACTTGTGAGTACACTAGTCGATGCGCCCTATTTAAGTCAACCTTGATTTCTACATACCGTAAATCTCCAATCTCCCGACTTTTGAATTTTCCCGACGGAAAAAAAGTGCGTCTTATACACAGAGATTTACGGTACAAATTAACTGTTAACTCATAGGATGTCAGGTTCAGTGTTTTGAGGTTAATTTTATACATTCTAGCTATACATAAAGTATTTTTAGGCGATTGGTACACTGTAAAGGGGAAATAATCATTGTGCTGCTCATGTAATATGCAGTAATGGGTCACAGTTTCACATTGATTGTTTTTTTCTTTTCTTTTCCAACAAATCGTTCACAAGAAACTATTCATTCACGTATGACAAATCATTGAATGAAGTTAGAGAGGGATTAATTTTCATTAAAATCGGATTCAATGGCTGATTTTTAAGGAGTATAAATAAATATATATATCAGGTTCGAATCCCTCCTTTTGACGGTGGAGCTCTAAAACTGGGACTAGCATCCAAGACGTTGTTTTTAATGTTTAAAGGGGAAGTCCACCCTGATATTAAGTTGGTTTTAATAAAAGCAGTAAAATGAGAGGAAAAAATTAGTGAAAGTTTGAGCAATATCTGATTAAAAAAAGAAACATTCCTAATTTCCTAATATCTTGCGAGCTCCTACCAGAGTTGCCAATTTGTGTTTGACTGATTGCACGTTCAAAATTTCATAACTTTCTTATTTCTAATCGGTTTTTGCTCAAACTTTCACTGACCTGTTTCTCCAATTTTTCTGCTTCTATGAAAAGCCAACTTGATATCAGGGTGGTCTTCCCCTTTGAATATTAATAATAATGATAAAATCATTTACTGAACAGACCTCTTCGGGATCCAAGAATTTCCTTTTGCAGGACTGTACTCGATGGTAGGCCAGAATGGAATCGGTCTGACCGGTGTAGACGGCCTGAGCTGCCCGGTTCGCTAGGAGGGTGGAGAAGGTGTAGATATGCTGGGAGTCTTGCATGGTGAAATTGGGATGTTGGGGGTAGCCCCCGACCTGCCGATGAAGCATGTTCATACCTGCAAGAGAAACGATGAGGGTCATTAAACGGTTCGGTATAAGGGCCAAGTGTGAAAGTGGTTGGAGATATGGGCAGACGGGATTCTTATATTTGTTACATAAAAGACAGATGGAGAGGTACAGGATTACAGGAAGGAGGCTACTAGGGCAAAGTATGGTTTCTGAAAATGATGATGATCCTATGAACAAATAGAGTGAGCAATAAGGATGTCTTTAAAAGCTAAGGATAAGATAGATGAGATTCTTTGAATATCTTGTTGCATCAAGGACAGAACAAAGGGAAGAAGAGCTAAGAATCGGGCAGAAGAAGAGTAGAGAAAGAAGGGTGGTAGGAGGGTGGAGGAGGTTCAGATATATGCTGGGAGTCTTGCATGGTGAAATTTGGAGGGTGTGGGTAGCCCCGACCTTCCGATGAAGCATGTTCATACCTGTAAGTCAAACAAAGTGGAGGATAATTACTGGAAGGTAGACCTGTTCACAAAGGTTTTATTTCAGTGCGGTCCACAAACTATTGTAAGGTCATGAAATGGGATACATTAGGACATGACGGTGGATAAGGACGAAAATTGGGAAAGGATTACGACATACTTTTCTATTAACCATGAATGAATAGGCCATTCTCCTTTTGATTATTCATAACAAATAGATGAAAGAAGAGTCTTCATCACTGCTAGGAAAGATATGTCAAAATCCCTTCCCCAACTATTGTCCCTGAAGTATTCAGTGTTTACAGTACTGGATGGCCCTGTCATATACAGAGTTCTGAATGAACTGGATCGATCACAAGTCCTCTAATCAATCACAAACTATATTATTAGTACAATATTGATTTTAAATGATCTTAACATTTTATAAGATGGGCGCTTATTTGAAAAAGCCTCAAAATTTTCTTTTGGCACTCTGGCATGCAGGCTAAATAAAGTCAAACAAAGACCACATTTTTTGTTTCCCTTGAAAATGGTTTCTTACTAAAACATGTACTAAAGGAACCTGTCTACAAAGACCACTTTTTTGTGTTTCCCTTGGGCGGTCGCTATAGACAGGTTTGACTGTACTTGTAAGACTCTGAGGGAATGTGGTTATAATACCTTTATCATCCTGAGGTCCGTTGCTCATCATCTGGTTATTCATCTGATTGTTGATCTGGTTCATCTGCCCATCCCGGAGAAACACGGAATCATCCTCTTCCTTCTTCATCACCATGCCAACCCCATCCATCTTCATCTCCATTCCTCCTCCTCCTTTCATGTGGTCCATTCTCATCATCCCCTGCGTGTTCTTACTCCCCAACTCCATCTTCATCGGAACTTTGTCCTCCATCTTCAGCCCACCCGGCGGCGGACCCGGCGGCCCGAGCGGCCCAATCTCATCCTTGAGGTGTAGCGCCCTCATCTTGGGCGAGGCCAGCGATGTGTTGAGCTTAAGCTCCAGGTCGCTGTCGCCGGCAGCGCTGTTTGCCAATTTGGCGAGTTTTGTCAGTTCTTCAGACATAATTGCCACTCACTATGTCTACGGTTTAAGTGTTCACTTTTTAAGCAGGGTCACTTTCATCATCTGAATGTATGTTCAACAAGATGTAAATAGCAAAGCAAACGTCTGCAAGAAAGAGAAATAAAGCAATGAAATGCAAAGCAACAAGATTTTTTTGTCATTTCTTTGGACACTTTTGCCACTCACTGTCTATGGATTAAGTGTCTGCAAGAAAGAAAGAAAAAAATTTTGAATTAATGAAACTGTAAATAAAGGTGTATATATTTGTTCTTGGTACCTTTTAAAGCAATCCAACTGTAAAAATGTCCTTAAAGGCATTGTTTAACAATGCAAAATCTAAGATGCATTGCCCTACGTGTTATCAGTGTCTGTGATATGGTGTACTATTGAAGCCCTACAAAAATTGCGCTTCAAAATGATCATGAAGTGCTTCAAAAAAGTAAAAATCTTTGAGTGACCGGTTATACCATACACATTTCCCCAAGAGACTATATTGTTATAAAAACCGTTGGGAAAACGGTTTTTGAAATTTTTATTTCCAATCATAAATATCTTGATAATCAGACAGGCGATCGGCTTGTAAACATCATGGGATTCCTGACTGACCTAAAGGTTTATCATGATGATTGCAGCATGAGCTAAATCAAGGATTTGTTTAGAACCTGAGACAAAGATACCCAATCCCTTTAAGAGAAAGTTGTGGTATATTTTAATTAAATAAATATCAATTTCCCAAAAAAAGCCAGTTAAATAAATTAGAATGGACCTCAATCAGAAATATTTTTTCCCCTCATGCTCTTCCATATTTTACAAATAATTATTTGTTTGCGTTGATTTTATGTCTTCTTATTATATATATATATATATATATTTTTTTTTTTTTGGGGGGGGGGTTACTGATCCCCTTAAAGGTGGGGGAACAAATGTTTATTCTTTTTTCTTGATCTGGCTTATGTATTATATATATATATTTTATAATTATGAACAATAGCCACTTCAGGTATCAACAGATAATTGTTGACAGCTGGGTTCCGTCTTATAAAGAGTTGATATTAATAAGAGATAGGAGACTGCAAAGATTGCGATTGATTGGAGGACTTGGAATTGATTTGGATCAATCGCAACTCTTTATACGACGGGTCCCTGGTCACATAAAAGTTTACTTACTCAATATAAGAATGCATGGTCAATTTGTATTCGCTAATCCAATGGAATCAAATGCACAGCTGGGCTTTATTCCTCTTATTCAATCAAAAGGATCTGCAATACAAAGAAAAATGAAATGAAAATGGTTAATTTCTTAATTTTGATTTTCAAGTTGTAGACATTGTAAAAGGAAAACTCCATACAATGCATTTCATATTCTGATTTGGCAAGAGAAAAGCTGAATTTCGTATTGCTTCCCATTTTAAGATACCAATTCATTTATTTCACTGCTTGAAAAGTGAAAACATTTGGGTAGAAAAACAAAATACAATGAACAAAAATATTTGTCTTTCTTATCTAAACACAAGAAGAACCAGAAACAAGCAAAACTCAATATTGATTCAAAGGCATGGTATGTAACGCTACAAGAAAATCTGTCTACACTCTGAAGTAAATTTATGTATCGCTTCTCTATTCAAAATATCAATGCCGTTTTTTACTGCTTTTAAAAAGACATTCACTAAGAAAGCAACGTGATGAACAAGAAATTTTGTCTTTCTTTAAGACTGGTGGAGCAATGGACGAAGAAAAATTGAAATTATGCATTCTTGTTCTGATTCGAGGACATTTACTCTATAAAACGCTACAAGAAATGCCGTGTCTACACTCCAAAGTATGTATCGCTTCTCTATTCAAAATATCAATGCTGTTATTTTACTGTTTAAAGACATTCACTAAGAAAGCAATGCGATGAACAAGAAATGTTGTCTTCCTTTTCGACTTGTGGAGCAATGGATGAAGAAAAATTAAAAATATGCATTCTTATTCTGATTCGAGGACATTTACTCTATAAAACGCTACAAGAAATGCCGTGTCTACACTCCAAAGTATGTATCGCTTCTCTATTCAAAATATCAATGCTGTTATTTTACTGTTTAAAGACATTCACTAAGAAAGCAATGCGATGAACAAGAAATGTCTTTCTTTTGGACTTGTGGAGCAATGGACGAAGAAAAATTAAAAATATGCATTCTTATTCTGATTCGAGGACATTTACTGTATAAAACGCTACAAGAAATGCCGTGTCTATACTGAGTTGCTTTTCTATTCCAAACATAAATGCTGTTATTTCACTCCTTGAAAGCATTCAGTTACAGAAGCATACCAAGGACAAAAAATATCATCTTTCTTTAATATCCAAAGACATTTAGAGCAATGCACGGTGTACATGCGAATTTCCATCCAAATTATGCATTCATATTATCAACTGAGTTAGGCATTGTATGCAAGTGGTACGGATGAAGCCGTGTTAAGAGGAATAGCGACACTTCCAATTATATGCAAAGCGGGACAGAAGAGACTCAGAGAAAGTAACCGAAGATGAGTCAGGATGGAGCGTAATTCAGACCCTTTTTTTCTCCGAGGGCATCCATGCTCTAGCGAGTCGACTCCTTAGTACCGACCACGCATGTATGCATTTCTGCTTCATCCCGCATCGTGGATTATCACATTCAAAACTGTTGTGCGCCGTCATGGACAAAGTATTGGCATTTTGGAACACTTGATTTTTCTCACAAGTTGTATCTCCCTCTTTCATCTTCTTTCTGTCTCTCTCTCTCTCTCCGCTCTTCTTCTCCTCCTCCTCCTCCCCTCTCTCTCTCTCTTTTTCTGTCTCTCTCTATCTCTATTCTTTGTTTTACGCTCTCTTCCCCCCCCCCTCTCTCAATCGTTCCTTCTTTTCTTTTTTTTCTCTCTCTCTCCTCTCTCTCTCTCTCTATCACTCTCTCTGTCTCTCTTTATCCCTATTCTTTTCCCCTCTCTGATTTCCCTCCCTCTTCTGTCTCTTTCTCCCTTCTTTCTTGAATATTAGTCTCTTTCTCTCCTACAATATGCAGGGATGAAAACTATACCACTGAAAAAATGGCATTAGCTCCCTTTCCCCTATTTCTCTCCTCCCCCTCTCTCTTTCTCTCTCTCTATCACTCTCTCTCTGTCTCTCTTTCTCTCTCTTTCTCTCTCTCTCTCTCTCTCTCTTTCTCTCTCTCTCTCTCTCTCTTTCTACAATACCGGTACACATATTCAGGCACGGGGCTACACTACAATTATCGGTGCGAAAGCTTTCGTCCTTGAAGCCTAATTTGCATAAAGTAAACAACTTGTTTACGCTAAACCGCTACGAAAGAGTCTCAGCTAAACAGTAAAATCTAGCTTTAGAAACCACCAAGCGAAATGATTAAAATGTCAAATTGAAGAAGAAGAGTTTTCTAACTCATAAATATTGCAGTTAGTTGTCAAATTCTGTTTTTATAAGGAAAAACTGTGCGAAACGAAGCGCCATTTTGGAGATTTTTTCCTGAAAATATTGCAGTATTTTCATATTTCCGTCATTGCCCAAGATCGGGACTGTCTGATATGATAAATCAAAGTATATTAAAGCTCTCCTCCGAATATCTTTTCATGATTTTATGTCCCACGGTTATGTCTGGAAAAATCGAAGGCAATGTCATCAACGAACCCAGGGAAAAACGTTCGCGGAAGCGTAGGACTAGTCCCATGTATAAGGGTTCGTGCTGTGAATTGTAGTCACACGTACCGTAGATACGTGCAGGGGACTCGGGTGTGTGTGTGTGTATGAATCTCATGATCGAAGCATCGACGGTTTGGTCTTTGTAATGATGTGAGTAAAACATGCTGATGTGTGGTCCAAATTTAGCAAAACAATGACTTATAAATAAATAAGTACCTGTACTAGCTGTGAAAATATGGTGGAGTTCTTTGCTGTAATTGTAACTTTACTAGATTCAGCTCAGTAGCCATTCAGTAGCCTGGCAGTAGCCACAGCGTAAATACAGCTGATCGATGACGTATTTTCCATATATGGTATGCACCATATGCAGGCATGGCCGGTGAAGCAAACAGCGCATGCGTACACCTCCGATATAGTTGTAGTTTCCAGTCTTTTCATGAATCTTCCCTAGTTTTGAAAGCAGTTTTACACAAAACTACTAACTGCCCAAACACGAAACTTCGCTGAGAGTGAGACTGGAGTTTAAAGTCTAGTATAATGTGAATTGTTTGCATATTCATATTGTCCCGGACTTATGTCTGGAAAAAAACGAAGCCCCTTTTCACAGACCTCTGAAACTGAAAAGTACCTATATCTTTATTAATACCCAACAGTTTTGAATGAAAATTTATTTGAAGAATAATATTATCATTATGTTGGTGCTGTAAAAAATTCACGATCATTGGTGGTGAAAAAAAGGAGATACGCGAAAATGCATTTTGGACAAATTTTGCTCCTCTCTGCAAACGGGGCTTCGATAGCCGTTACGAATTCAAAAGCTTTAACGACTTTTCGGGGTTTTAATTGTACCCTGGCCCCGCGCCTGTATTCAGGGGATTAACACGATTCAAAATATTTTGTGCCACTGCGTCAAAAGGTCTGCCTCACACTTGTGTTCTTCAACTAGTGAAATGTAAACTAAACTGTAAAAATTAATGTTAATTCACTCCACGGTCCCATATGTACATATCCGTGTTTGGTCAAGCCAATATTTCTCCCATCACCACCATCCTACCGGATCACCAAACTCCTTTGACATTTTCTCTCAAAACACACATTCCCTTCCAGGCCTCGATCAGCCTCCAAGTCCAGAAATATTGATTTACAAATAGTGCCATATTTTCAATCTAAAGGTAACTCGATACTGCAAGCCGAAAGCATAGGACACCATGCAACCAGATATTAAGCCTTCACCATACTCCAGCTATCACACACAACTTATCAAAAAGCCAAGCGCTACACTTCCCAAAATAAAACTATGACCGTCCGATGTGGTTTTTCTTCAATTTCCTTCCCCCCAATTAGGGATAATTGCAAACATAGCTTATGGAATCAGCCATCACACGGATATGCATGTATGGGGACGGGGATCGAAACTGGGCCGGGATAAGGGAAGAGTTTTCCAGACTTTGATGACCCTCTATATGTAGGTCACTTTGTAAGAGGATACCTCTTTAAAGTGGCCTTTGAATGCAGGTGGAGGCTGGAAGTCATACCATGAGAATGAAAACAGCAAGAACAACCAAATCAAATTCCTATAATAAATACACGTGTACAATGTACTCCTGTTTCCTAACTTGTCTCTTCAACATTGAAATGAAAATGAAATTGAAATTAAGCATTTATTATCTACCGGTATTCTGAAATTTTCTTTCACTGGTTAAAGTTTACAGATCAGTTTACAAAGAGAAATAATTATAATCATAGACAATTACAGTATTGGTAAAATACAGTCATAACAGCTTTAGTTGGGTAGGTTACACAAAATCAGTTTTGTTCGATGAGGAAGCCGACAGAGCAAGAGAGTATAAGAGGACCAAAGGTAGGCAGAGGGGGTGGATAGAGCAGTGAAGAAAAGAAAGAGAGAGAAAGAGAGAGTGAGCCAAGAGTGACAGGAAGTATAAAATGTAGTTAAGCTATTATTTATACTCTCAAATGACACCAATTAAAACAAATTTGCTCTGACACTGGGCATAATTGCATAGTTTGGCTATAACAATTATATAAAAATCACTCATAAAATACTTGAAATGTTCAATTTTCTCAACAGAGTTCTTTAAAATAGTCAATTACGACACTTACAACCATCGCACATTATTTCAATAACAATTATAAAGAGTGCACTGATCAAGTTTAATATTCAAGAAGACAAAACTGAGTTCAATTTTAAAATATATCAATGCAGTCATTTAAGAGTAACTTACACCTAGGTATTTATTTAAGAAACCATTTCACAGTGGGGATAAACAATACTGGAGCAGAGAGTCCTGGGGGGTGTTTCACAAAAACTAAGATCGACTTTAAGTTGGACTTAACTATGGCAGGCCATTCATGCCACTGTTTGCTCTCACTGGCATTGGTCTCTCAAGGGACATACAAATCGTGGACACCAATCTACAGAATTTCTCTTTTTTGATAGTTAAGTCCAACTTAAAGTTGATCTTAGTCTTTGTGAAACACCCCCCTGGAACCCTTTAAATATAACCCTAGTATTTTTAAAAAATCATTCAAAAGTTTTCTTTATTACAAATATGCGAACATAGCTAATGTACTAATACCCTTCTTTTTGGCTCTAAATCGGACATGAAGTGGGATTGGATTCTTAGAGCTCAAGCACTAAGAAGATTAGTCGGTAATTGCAAGAAATTTACCATCAAATCAATTTCGACATAATTATCACTAATCAACTGCTACAAATTAAGAAGGAAGATTTTTAGATTTGAATATTCAATCCTCACTTACGATCTTGTGTTCCTAATGCATCCGTCTTCATACAAAACTTCCCCATCTGATGAAGTTTTCTGAATAGGCATCATTCATTGGATTAATTTGTACATACACTGTATATGCTATTTGCTCTCTACATGCACATTGGTTGTGATATAGCTACTACTCCTCATAAGCAATAACTAAATTAAAACAAGATTCATGAATAAATAATTTTTCTGAAAATTTCAGGAGTAGATAGTAATTCAATGCAATACAGTCAATGACCTACACATATATGGTTATAAGGTAGAAGTAAAGTTTGTTGTCAATTTTCCTTTTTTCTTGCATAACCATATTGCATTTGGATGCCAGGAATTTTATAAGGAAAAATAAGCTTTAAAATCCTTAAATCGGCAACGCCCTGCCAGGAGTAGATATGGTAGTAATTAAGTACAATACAATCAATGCCCTACACTTATAGTTATAGGGTAAAGTAATGTTTGTTGTCACTTTTTCTCTCAACTCTTACCTCTCACAATTGCCAAAAAAGGGGGGGGGGCGTATGATTAAGTACATGTATAATCTACATTCATTTAGGCCCTACATGTATAATACTATAATATACCAACTAAACTATATTAGGGATAGCAACAAGTAGAGTCGTACTGAAGCTCTTTATCTTGCACTCATCAAAGTATATCGCAAGAATGAACAGTGCGCAAAAATAATGGGCTGTGATTGGCTGCGGGAATATTATTCATGCACTTTGTTCCATTAGCTTCTGTTTATAAATATGGCAAAAAATTTGGTATTTCTGTTCATTCTTGCAATTATTAGTTACTCTGATGAGTACAAGACGAGAAGCTATAATATGTCTGTATTCATTGCTACATGTATTCTTTATTTTTTGTTATGTAATCTAATTTAATGCATAAATCTTTGTTAATTGCCTCATTACAAATTATTTCATTCACCTGTTACGAATAAATGTATTTCAATAGTCAGAATGCAAACTGCATACATTAGTTGTGGCTATGTAGGACCAACATTATGGCTTTCCCTACCTAGCGACACGTAATGCATGCAATTTGCATTCTGACTAGTGAAATATATTTAATTGTATCATATGAATGAAATAATTTTTAACAAGGAACTTAACAAAGATTGATGCACTAGATTTGATTACATTATGAAATTGGCCTATTATCTCTTTAAACTACATTCATCGAAAGACTATAGGAAAGCCGAGAACGACGGGGAGAAGATTAAGTAAAAGCGCACTATAAAAATTATTCAGAGATACAATCTGCGCATGGGCAGATAAAGGTAATTTGTGCAAAACTGTTACTAACCCAGCGAGGCGAATACTGGATATATCTTCACAGAAGTTATATAAACATCATTATTCGTTTATGCACCAATGGTACATTTTCTATTAAATACACAAGTGGAAGAATTATCTCCACAAGGGTAAACACAAGGTATTCATGTCTTTTCATGGAGCACCTCCGTCACTTTGGCAATGATTATTGTAAAATGCACGAAGTGGTAATCCTCCATGTTTCAAAGATCTTTGGATATTTGGGGGTCAATGTACATGTGCTTTCTCTGAAGTGGCCTCTTAAAGGGGCAGTCCACCCTGAAATTAATTTGGCGTTAATAGAAGCAGAAAAATGAGAGGAACTGATCAGTGAAAGTCTGAGATAAATCCCATTAGAAATAAGAAAGCTATGCATTTTTGAAGTTGCGGTGAATCAAACACAAATTGGCAACTCTGTGACGTCTCTTACAAGTTCCGCTCCCATTTGCTTTGTACTAAAATTTCAGAAATGTCTTCTTTTTTTTCCTAAAGAAATTTCAACCATGCATTAACTCTAAATATAATTTTTGCAAATATGTTTATATACAACCCCTGTATGAAACAAATCTATTCCATCATCATTAACTTTAAAAAAATAAAAATAGCGAGAGTTTGTGAAATTTTCTGCTTCTATTAAAACCAATTTAATATCAGGTTGGGCTTCCCCTAATAAACATATGAATTACACCTTCCTGGGTCTCCCGTCTCAACAGACAAAATAGATATACTCCACACCCCTACGAAGAAATGAAATAATCCAATACGGACATTCTCATCTACCTATCATCCTGTGTAATAACTCAGAGAGCCACTGCTCGAAATTACAGGGTAATTAACGCAGCAGTAAGCGAAACTTTAATGCGGCTTGGCGGCGATCGTTCTTGCCCAAATCTCCTTTAAACTTTGACATTTTAGTCAAAAACTCCTTTGAGGGAGCTGTGTGCATGTAAAATGAGCCTGCCCGGGGCCCAGAGAAAATAAGAAGGAAATAAAAGGGTATATATATATTTGAGTTCACACTCGAATGATGATTCTATTAAAGGCAGAATTTGCGTTTGAAAACACAATCAAACTTGCTCTATTAAAGGTAGCATTTGATTTTTCAAATAAATTTGTAAGAAATGATCACATTTGTGATCAGAGAAATATGAAGGAAATAGCAGGATATACAAGTCCAAGTTCACACTCAAATGATAATTCTATTAAACTATTCAAGGCAGTATTTACGTTTTGAAAAGACAGTCAAACACGCTCTAGATAGCGACCACCTGTATAGAAAGATCACCAGTCTATTAAAGACATTTTTTCTTATTCTCCCTTTGACAGTCTTACCATACAGGTTTCACCTAGAGATTTAAAAAACAAGCTCTGTCCCAAAAGTGATAGGAATCAAGAAAAATTACCGTATTTGCCGGCGTAAAGGCCGCAGTATTTTCTCTTCCGAAAATATCAAAAAGTCTGGGTGCGGCCAATCCGCAACAACAGTAAAAAATCGGCTGTTAAAACAGCACGTAATTTCGTACATATGGGACTCCCAACGGTAGAATGACTAGATCTATACCAGTAATGGTACAGGACATTTCTAGATTAACTCCACACATCTTACTGACAATTTTATGTTGCATTATTGACATGAAGTCTAAAATAAACTTCATAACTTATTTTCTAACATAATCTACCGGTAGATCTAGATCTAAGTTCGTGCCATTGCATCGCTAAAAAGATGTACATGTAGCATTTAATCTTCCAAATAAATGTTCAAAAATGATCATGTTTGTGAGAAGAAAATTAAGAAGGAAATAGCGGGATATATGGTGCTTACACTCGAATAATAATTCTACTAAAGTTAGTATTTCAGTTTACGAATATGCCTAAATATTGGAAAAATTCACAATTGAAGGGAAGCACCGATTTAAATGCACTAGTGATGGTAAGGAATTCCTTTTTCAAATTCCTCTAAATAAAATAATTTGTAGGTTATAAAAGAGTAATAATCAATCATAATTATTTAATCCCTGGTCTGATGATAGGCAAGATTATATGAGTGATGGTAATGACATGAAATTCATTTCTAAAATCACCCTTATATCTGTGCATCTTGATACTAATGGAGTTCTTTAAAATCCTTGTAGAAAATTAGCATAATCTTTGAAATATTTTTAAGGAATAGACGTTGATTATTTTTCTTCGGAAGTGTAGGGACGATTTATCTTGCACTCAAAACAAATTGGATATAGACTGAACAGTAAGATTGCCAAGAAAAAGAGATGACACCTATCTTCCATACAACTAAGACAGGATATAAATCAATAAGCAGCCAAGAAAGTGTGTTTGTGAGACTGATCAGATATCAGTCCCATCTGTACAAATTCTTGTCTGCTGAGGTTTTGAGGGCTTTCTTTCCAAGTATTTCGGATTTCTATCAGTCATTTGAAATAAACATGAAGAAAAGGAAGGGGGAAAGAGATAATTTGGTGGTCTATGCAACCGATTTGCTGCACAATGAACAATTCAAAATTACTTTTAACTCATTCCGCTTTAAAGTGGATGGTCTATGCCATGTGTGTGTGTGTGTGTGTAATAATATTTTCTTGTAAACAATCAATTAAGGATGTTCGAATGCACGATGAACAATTCAATATGACCTTTAACCATTTCAGCTTTAAAGTGGATGGTCTTTGCTGTGTGTGTGTGTAATCATATTTTCTTGTAAACAATCAATTAAGGATGTCCCAAATTAGTCCATGTGTTGGGCAACAGAGGGGACTATCGTGAGCGTAATTCGGACCAATATCCTCTCAAACTATTTCCCTCCCTACAATTAAATAACAGACAGTGGACGGATAACGGTATGATTGTGTTCAGCCTCTCCAAGAGTTCACTTATCAACAGAACATGTACATGTACGTGGACATTATCAAGGTGTTTACAAACTTGATTCATATGTTTTTTCCTGTCTTTCTTTCTTTTCCTTTTTACTAATTGGAGTGTTAATTTTATCAATATTGTTATTGTCAGTATTGTCATCTTTAGATTTACTTCTATTGTTAGGTTAATAATAATAATAATAATGAGATATTTCTATACCACAAATTGCAAATTTAAGCGGTTAACTATTTATCATTGTCATCCTCATCGTCATCATCACCGCAACCGTCATCATTATATTTATTATTATTATTATTATTATTATTATTATTATTAACATTATCATTATCATCACCTTTATTATTATCATTTTCATTACTATCTCATTGTTAATACATGTGTACGTACAACGACTATTAGACACCAATACTCATACTACTATTACTACTACTATTACTTACTTACTTAGTTACGTACTTACAGATGTACATATACTTCCTTCAAGTCATTCTCTTTTACACTTGAGAACGGTGTACAATTGTCATTAGTACATGGCTACATGCGCAATGGTAGGATAATGATTTGTAATAAATTTCATGAAAATATAAAGAATTTGTCAAAAACTTCAAGTGTACTGAAAACAGGGTGTAACTGCCGTCTCAATAGCGCTGCATAATGCATAACCCTAGGTTATGGGTAGTTTACGTTCCAGTCTTTAGAGTAATTATGAATGGTGGTAAGTAGGGAAGATATTGCTTACTAGTCTTTGCTCAAGTCGATGTGATACTGCTCTGAGTGACATGCAAGTGTACAATTTTTTTATTGTGTGGATATGCCTTATCAAAACATATTACAAATATCATGTCACAAAAACAGACAAGATTGCTAAACAGTAGCTTTAATCTTTTCAATTAATCACAACGATTTTTTTTTTTGGGGTGGTCAAAGAAATAATCATCTAAAGTGATTGGTTCTTACCACAAACATTTACATGTACAGTTAACAGCAGAATCATTCACACCCCTTGTAATTTGAAGTTTTTGTGATTTTCGTAAATCAACAATGAAAGGTAGACAGGTTGCATCAGGGCCTTAGTTGAATACTTTTAGATGTAAGCTTTAATATGCCACATTCTCATCAAACATACAGTATATCGGGACAAATCAATTTTTCACATAATTGAGAAATTACAAAAGTTGGTAAGGCTATGAATAATTTAGTTGTTACTAAGAAGGCATGCTGTAGTAGAGGAAATTGAACATATTTTCATTTTCATTTTCATAGTTCATCAAAAAAAAAATCTGGGAAAGAAATGTATCTTGGTGCACTCAGTCATGAAATTTGAGCTTTGTTTGCCTATGTCTAGACGATGAACATGAATGTGCAGTTGTGAAAAGAAAAGTAGACATTAGCATTGAATACTTGAAAACTTGTTCAACTTCCTCATATAAAGTTTTCTGTTTGTTTTTTGCGTTTTTACTACTCTTTATTGGAATTTTGAAGATCTAAATCCCTGCCAACTACAGCATGTACGAACCAATAGATGTAGAATGTTGATCCCTGGGGGAATTCCATGAAAATGTCAACTTTTGTAGGTGGGGCTTGAAGACACACATTTCCCCCTATTTTGTGGACAAAATACCATATGTTAAACTCTACATCAATATAATTATCATTATCAAAGCCTGTCTGCACTAGTTTGGCCTGGAGGGATTAGACCACCCTGCATGGTCACTTACAGGTGGTTATCTCATCAATTCAGCTCTCAATTAACATAAGAAAAAGAGGATCATGGGGGACCAATGTGAACCGCTTGGCATTGTTTTTATATAGAGGGCGCAAGTAGCTATAAGTAGTGCAGTGGGGTTTTAAATGAAATAGAAAATGTCAGGTACAGACATCAGAATGAGAGGTTTGGATGTCCCGTCTGTCGCGCTGGGATTGCCCTACTGTTAACTTTTGAATAATTAAGCATAGATGTTTATATTTCTTTGGATTTTTTAAAAACATTGCTAGTTTATGAGCCCGCCCCCCCCCCCTCCAAATACCAATTAGACATACATTTATAAAAGCAACTAAATGGTACTTTTAAAGTCATTTCAATGTGTAGGTTATCATGTAGGACCAAACTGTCTATACTTTCATAAAACACACTCTTTTGACTGAAGTACTAATTGAAATTAAAGGGGTAGTCAACCCTGATACTACATGTAAGCTGGTTTAAACAGAAACGGAACAGTGAGAGAAACAAATCAGTGAAATGCTGCTTATAAGTATCAGCTTGCATGATGATGTACATATACAGTCAGCTTGGGGTTGCACCATGTGAGAGAGGGGGGAAGATTCTCCTTAGAACTATAAGCTAAGAAAGATAACCAACAGTCTTTTTCAAGAATAACAACTAACAACAGTCCTTTTCAGGACTACACACACCCAAGAGAGATTACTATTAGAGTCCTTCTCAGGACTCCCCCATCCTCCCCTCTCTCACACGGTGCAACCGCAAGCCGACTGTAAATCTGTGAAAGTTTGAGCAAAGACTGATCAAAAATGAGAAAGTTTTAAATTTTGTACGTTGCAATCAATCAATCAAACAAAAACTTGCAACTCTGTGATATATCTTACGAGGTCCCCTCCCATTTGCTATAAAACAAATTCAGAAATTTCTATCGTCTCTAAAGAAAATTGTCGATGCACCCTAGATAATAGATATGATTATTGCAGATGTGTCTTTAAACACCCTCTATATCTATCTATTACTTTATCTTTTATCAATTAGTAAGAAAATGAAAATTTGTGACATTTTATGTACAAAGTAAATGAGAGAGGACCTCGCAATATATGTTACAACGTTGCTAATTTGTGCTTCATCGATTACAACTTCAGAAATTCATAACCTCAATATTCGTAATCGGATTTTGCTCAAAATTTCACTAAACGGTTTCTCTTAGTTTTCCGCTTTAATTAAAACCAACTAAATATCAGGGTGAACTTCCCCTTTGACGGTTTCTCTTATTTTTCCGCTTTAATTAAAACCAACTAAAAATGAGGGTAAAAAAAAAATTGTTGCAGTTTACATTACCTGAAAACTAATCGATATTAGACACTGAATCAACAGCCCTAAAGCAGCATAATATCAGACCTTCTGTAGTAATACCTTCGCATTCAACCATTAACAAATGAACAAAAAACATCTCCAACGAGGAAATTAATTTTCTTTCATAATCATATAGTCTGTCCAGAACTTCAGACAAGGGGGAATTTACATGTACTGTATACAAACTTTGAATAGACCATTTTTGTAATGTAACCAAATCTAATGCATACTTCTTTGTGAAGTGCCTTGATACAAATCATTTCTTTCATTTGTTACGAATAATTGTATTTCAATACTCAGAATGCAACCTGCATACATTGACTGTTGCTAGGTAGGATAAACATTATGGCATTACACGAAATGTATGCAATTTGCATTCTGACTATTGAAATACAATTCTTTGTAACAGGTGAATGAAATAATTTGTAACGAGGCACTTAACATAGATTTGATTACATTACGAAAATGGTCTATTAAAAGGAAATTATTTCCTTTGATGCAATCTCTTCAGACAAGAGGGAATTTATTAACTTAGAATTTAAACGAACTATGAATAACAAATTTTAAAAATAAAGAATAATGGTTTTGCAGAAGGGATACACACACCGAAGGGTATCATATTAAGAATATATAAGAATAAGTGAATAAACCCGTTTTGAAGAGGTCAGAGTGTAAGTTGATGACAGCTGGCCAATCAACAGGCAGCGCACACTCACGGTAAGTCCCAGTTACGACGTTTTCATTCGACATTCATGGGAGAAGAGGACCCTTGTTCTTTATTGAGCTTTCGTCCGAAACGATGCTCCAATATCCCTTTCGCAGTATAACGTTTCTCTAAATGACGTTTCACTACAGGAAGTTCAGACTGTAAAATACTTAACGTTTAGCAAGTACAGGGTTTATGTATATATCCATACGATGAATTGTGATAGTGTGCATGAGCGGGAGATGTGTGAATTACAAATGCGTGTAGAGTCTAGAGAGAGAGATGCAACTAATGCGAAGGCAATATATAGGAATTAAGCACTTGAATTGACCATACTCGGATCAGCGGATATGATGGATTGTGGCAGGAGAAAGAAAGAGAAAGAGAGATATGGAGAGAGGCAGAACACACACAGAGGATGGGGAGAGAGAGAAAATAAAGAGAAGATAGAGAGA
>CP137670.1:9619163-9961663 GCA_037976565.1 Mesocentrotus franciscanus | reverse complement strand
GAAAAGCGGCGCCTATGTCTCACTTTTTGCTACGCAGGCGAGACAAAAACAAGCAACTTCAAGTCTATTTGGCCATTCCTTTTTAAAATCTTCCGTATTTTGTTGCTGAAAAGGCCTCAAGCATCTTCTGTGTACTACAGAAAATCTCAGAATACATACATGTACTTCTCAACTTCTGTTTCAGGAGAGTATATACATTTGTATCTAGCTATTTCTTTTATTCTGGAATTGATTGATATTCTTCCGACAGGAGTAGCTCCCAACATAATGCAAGGGGTTTACATGTAAATATAGGCTGCGCTTCTCCTCACAAACCAAACATTAACTGGTCCAGATGTGAACATGCCCATGCGGGTAATTTGTAGAGCTTCCTGTGTCCAGCGTTTGCGGGAAGTGTGAATCAAGCAGCAAGCGTTCTCGAGTCAAGAAGGGAAACGCAAGAATTGTACGTGTACTATAACTCTGTGTGATCATGTCTCCCTTTTCCCTCGATTAAAGAGCAGGACTCTTCCTAAATGATTGGGCAACTCACAAGCTTTTTTATACAATACATTGCTAATCAATCTAAGGTCTGATCTCAGTGTACCTGATCAATGTATTCAAGATGGCCCTACTAGAGCTTAAGATCAATAGTAATAATAATAATATGACGTTCTTGTATAGCACATATTAAGGACTTTGGATATTATTACCCCGGCTTGAGGTCTGGCAACCGTAGCACTCAGTGCATTCAAGGAATGAATCCTACCAGGTACCCACTTACTACACCTCAGTCGAGTGTGGCAAATGTAGATTAACGTCAGGCCAAAGGACTTTAGTACCTTGTGGTTCCCAGTCCACTAGACCACAACAGACCAAATATGACGTGGGATAACATGTTTGATTAAAATTCACACTTTAAAGCACCATAATACTTGGTTACGTATGGGACAGCAAAGAACTGGACACCTCAATCACCCTGACCCCCCTAAAAAAAGGATCATCAGACATTAAGGCATAAAGCATAAACAGGTTAACTCTTGTCAGTCAATTACCCATTCTGGGAATAGCTTACTGATTTAACTGGCCACTTTCCCTCCTTACAACCACGTACCTTTTCAGAAGAATAATTCTATTGCCTAAGTCACAAGTATTATGACTAAATTCTCAACGTTAACTCTCTAATGTTAACAGGTCTCCTGCCATCATTGACGATCGTCAAGTATCGTCCATTCATTATCCATTCCAAAAACATCATTATTATTAAACTGCCCTCTACCACAAATAAACAACACCATCCCGTCCAACTAAATGACCAAGTACTCACATTCAAATCTCAAAAAAAAAAAATTCCAAACATCATCACTAACTTTCCAATTTGAACGAATTTTAACATTATTGGCAATCATCAAGTTTCCTCTCTTCATTTTCCGTTCTGGAAATATAATTTTGATGCTCCCTTCAACATACATGCCATACCAAATCTGCAGGCCTGATTCCTTTGAATCCTCGACAGTTTCTCTGCAATCATCATAATCAACTTCCCGGTGTGAGCGGATCGTTAGCCATCATTTGCAATCACCAAGTTCTGTTCATTCACCATCAATTCTGAAAATATCTTTTACATTGAATTCCTACCCTTTCTCTTCTTTAAACCACATACAAAGTCAAGTAGACTATTTCTATTAACCACATGATCAAGTAATCTGAATAAGTGACTACTATCTATAAAGCTAACACCATCATTAACTTCCCGGTGTGAACGGGTCCTTAGCCATCATTGGCAATCATCAAGTTCTGTTCGTTCACTATCAATTCTGAAAATATCTTTTAGATTGAATTCCTACCCTTTCTCTTCTTTAAACCACATACAAAGTCAAGTAGACTATTTCTATTAACTACAAGATCAAGTATTCTGAATAAGTGACTACTGTCTCTGCTTGACACCATCATCGACTTCCCGGTGTGAACAGGTCCGTAGCCATCATTGGCAATCACTAAGTCTCGTCCATTCATTATCCGCTGAATGGCGCTCTGTCAAGGCTCTAGTGGCAAGGAGGGGAATGCACTAACGAGCTTAAATGATTCATTAATTACACTGATTTCTCTAACGCTGCTATTACACCATGTGATTGTACACTTACTAATTTCACTCTGTCTGGATCGATTAGGACAGACAATGCAACGTTGAGAGGATGTCTTCAGGCTTTCAAAGGCCACTTGATTTCTTTACTTCTTAAGACAATCTTGTACAGTGTGCAATATTCACGATTTTCCTGATTACACTCTGTGATTGTAAACTGACTAAAACCGATCTGTCTAGATCGATTAGGATAGACAATGCAACGTTGAAATGATGTCTTCAAGCTTTCAAAGGCTACTTAGTTCTTAACTTCTTAAATAACCTAGATGCAATGTGTGCTGTTTTCAGTTTTGCCAACTACACTCTGCGATTATCCATTGACTAATTCTACTCTGTCTAGATCGATTAGGACAGATATATACAACATTGAAATTATGTCTTCAAGCCTTCAAAGGCCACAGGATAGCCAAACTTCCTTTTATAGCGTGCAACATGTACATATATATCCAGTCTTCCTGATTTCTGTGATCATACAGTAAAATCTGTCTGGGTCGATTAGGACAGAACATGCAATGCTGAGATGGTATCTCAAAGCCTTCAAAGGCCACTGCTTCTCAAATCTTCTTAATATGCATTGATGCACATTCTAGGCCTACAAATAGTTTGCTGATTGAAAAGTGCCATATTTCATTCCATCAGGGCCTGTCTTATAAAGAGTTACGATTGATCCAAATCAATCGTAAGTCCTCCAATCAATCACAAGTTTGCAGTCTCCTATCTGTATGTACATTACATGTACATAGTGCGATTGATATCAACTCTTTATAAGATGGGGCCCTGGGGGTGTTTCACAAAGACTATTAAAAATCAACTTTAAGTTGGACTTAACTACGACAGGCTGTTCATGCCACTGGTTGCTCTCACCATTATGGTCTTTAGATATTTTTTCCTTCAATAATGATTTATAAAAAAATGTAAATTATGTAGATTTGTGACCATGATTGAGAAACCAATGCCAGTAAATGATGAGAGCAAACAGTGGCATGAACAGCCTGCCATAGTTAAGTCCAACTTAAAGTTGATCTTAGTCTTTGTGAAACACCCCCCTGGAGTGAATAGAGCAGGTAATGCAATCAAACAATTGCTTTTTACAGCTGTGAAAAGAGTTTGGTAGACATTGGGACCTCAAACCTCAACTCCAGGCCCCTGTTTCATGTTATCAATAACAAATGCTAAATTTCAATTACAAATTTGCTCTCAGCCAATCAAATGTCATGACTTCAGTAGCTTATAACAGTTATTGTAACTTCTTCTTGATAACAAGTTTTATGAAACAGGGCACAAAGAACCCCAACTTATCAACAGCTACAGTATGACTCATCCGGACTGATCACAAACTTACAAACCCCAGGCTCTTTATAATATAAAGTTTTGATTGATACCAAGAGTTGCGATCACTTTAAATTGATATCGAGAGTTGTGATCTATTTGAATCGATCTCAGGTCTTACCAGACAGGGCCCAGATATACACTTACTGTATCCCAAATTTTGAAATCTGAACACAAGGCAATGCAAACAAATCCCAATATTATCAATACAGACACAATGGTGGACAGAATTACCCCTCCTATCTCTGATCACACCCCCTTCTTTTACCAGTGTCCAGTTCAGTGACCCTAGCAAACCCTTAGGTCATGATCAAGCTCACACTCTATCTAGAATTAGGTCAAGAAGAGAGACGCTCTTGAAGGCAAACTTACAAAGTAGACTTGAAATCTAGTCTCTTATAAAAGAAGTTACGGCAAGTTAGCAATCATGATTGTATTCAAAATCTAATACTGCAATTTTTTTTCAATGCTCTCTCAGACCTCTTTTTTTATTGAAAAGCTAGTTGCATGACACATACATGTACATGTACTCTAACAACGTTTGCTATGCTTTCACAATCTTACACTATTCCTAACTTTAAACCTAAACTGAAACCAAACGCTAACTTAACCAAAATCTGCATGTAGACCAGGGGGGTGTTTCACAAAGATCCTAAGTCGAACTTAACTCTAAGTTGGACTTAAGCATTATGGAGAGCCATTAGTAGCCTTAAAATGAAATATATTCAAAAATTCAAGTATTTTAGACTTTTCATAAATTCCACATGAAGAACATAAAATCTCCTTGATAATAGAAAATATGAATAATTTGAATCAATATTTTATGCCTTTTAAGATAACTTTTACAAAATATATTCAATGATGCTAACAGCTTTCCATAATTGTTAAGTCCAACTTAGGATCTTTGTGAAACACCCCCTGAAATCTAGTCTCTTGTAAAACAAATAACATTGGCAAGCTAACCATCACAATTATATTCATAATTCAATTTTCAAAATTGCATTTTTGGGGAAATGCTATATCAGACCTCTTTTTATTGAACGACTGGTTATATGACCATGCTCCAACGACGTTTGGTGTGCTATCAGTACCCTATACTAACGAAATACCTAACATCAAACCTAAAGCAAGCAGAAAACCTAACTCCACAGCTACCCCTTGATCCTAACCCTACCAGCGTGTCCACACACAAAACAATTTATCCCAAAACTCTATAACGAAACGTTGTATAAAGAATCATCGTATAAATTCCAGGGTGTCCACACACAAGAAATGTCGTATAAAGAATCATCGTATAAATTCCAGGGTGTCCACACACATAAGAAAGTAATCCTGAAACTCTAGTATCTCTACAGCGAAACGTCGTATAGGTGCGCAGTTTGCTACTGCGGTCATGAAATGGAAGCGGAAATGAGAGGTCAGGTCTCCTTTCGCGCGAGGTCACGTTAAGCCCCGCCCAGTTATATATTTCTAGTTCGACTAGTTATATTAGTTACGTCCACACACAACACATTCCGTGATTAGGCGTGATTAGACGTGATTCTTTATTGAGTTCTAGTTCGAAACGATGCCCAAACCCGCGTTTCGTTTTACGACGTATCGTTAGTAAGCGTCCACACACACAATTTCATCGTATAACTATCCCGAAACGGTATAACTAATCACCCCTAATCACGGAAAGTGTTGTGTGTGGACAAGGGGTATATCTCTGAGAAAATAATATCCGGAACAGGAGTCACAGGAGCATGTCTTGTTTCACCTGCCTCACATCATTCACTTAAAGCCCCACTGCACTATTTATAGCTACTTGCGCCCTCTTCATGTATATAGCAAACAATGCCTATAAAGCGGTGATTGTTGGTCCCCCATGGTCCCCTTTTTCTTATGTAAAATTAAGAGTTGATTTGATGAGATAACCACCTGTCAGTGACCATGCAGGGAGGTCTAATCCCTCCTGGCCAAACTAGTGCAGATAGGCTTTAATAAAAATTTTGATATACATGTATCTGGAATTCAAATTAATGAATTTAAAAGCTTTCTAAAGATTACAGTATGCAGGGGTCGACACTAACAGGCGTCCAGGATATGTGGGCACCCAAAATCCAAGCCCAGACCCCCAACATTTTGACAATTTTTACATAGGGCTCGTGCATATTGGCTGTTAAAAGTTCAATTCAGAACCCCTTCCAAAAAAAGATAGTTTGGAGCTCTGCAATATGAGCAAGAAATTGAAATCAATTAAAAGCATCTAAAAAATATAAATTTCACTGCAGTGGCCAATGCATCGCAAATTGTACAGGGCCATTTAAAGTGGAAATTCATGCCCTAGAGAAAATTTTACACACAAATCTTTTCTTTATTTGAGGGTGTGGGGTGAAAATGCTCACCCACAATCTGTTTGCATCAAAAGCCTGAAAGACAAGGCTAGCAACAACTATTCTTGCTCCCGAATTGTATGACCTATCTGCATGTACACGTATCATTCACTGCGGCATCTACATGTACAGTGTAAGTGTTAATTCAACTTTTGCCGATCTTAACTCAGGTTCACAACTCTTACAAACTGTAGCTGTAGATAGTAATAATGACCCTTCACTGCTAATAATTATCTCATATGATCTTAAAATATAAAAGCAAGCCATTATACTGTATTACCAACAATAAAAACCTTAAGACTTGGATGAAGTGTTATTATCACCTATTCAATTCCATTTAAGGCTCGTTGAGCTATGAAACTGAAAGCCAAGGCAGGTTTTTTTTTAATGTATAAATCCTGGCAACTGCAAGCATAAAATGTCCTACGCATATTGACTGCACTCTGTGTTATACCTGTAAGATACAGAAATGAGACACATTTAACACTTACATGTACGTCATAAAATAAAGGCAATGTGTTACAGCTTCGGATCTAAATGACGCTTTATTGAAAGCTTTCATTCAATGAACCTTTGTCTACAAGACATACAAACAGAGTGTATGGACTGATTGATTGCTATTAAATCATCTTTACAAATGACAAAACTATTTAAAGCTACCTGTATGTTGTTTACATGTGAGTGACCAGCGATAAAAAGCTTGTGACTCCAGACTCGAAGAAATATCACCTATTTGATTCCCTTGATGTATGTCATTTTTCCCTATCGGTGGTCGATTGTCTACATGTACACCAAGTAGAAATTTGTGAGAGCTAACACGAGTATTACTCTTGATCATAAATTATCACCCACACTGCATTACATACGTTCTGCATCTTGCTTTCTGCCATACTCGCTGACTTGACGTCGCCCCAATATTCCTTTCTCCATCTTCCTCTGTTCTCTGTTCTCTCCTCAACTTGGCTCGAAGTGGAATTGCCAATTTCGTCAAGAAAATGCTAATTACACTACTCAGCAAACACTCTGGCTATGCCCTCCCGGAGGCTAAAGCTTGTCTTAGGTATCAGTAGGGCTCCACCAATATGACAGTTTCATATCTTCATACGAGATGTGGAAAGTGCTCTATATCCACCAGGATGCGTTCTGTTGCATCGGTGAATAAACGTTTAAGAGACTGCTTCCGGTGTTTTGGCCAATCTTAAAACAAGTAAGAAGTTATCCAGAGTCCTTTATTCGTGTAGGGTGTGTTTAAAAAAAAAAAAACCAATATGACAGTTTCAAATCTTCATACAAGATGTGGAAAGTGCTCTATATCCTCCGGGATGCATTCTGTTGCATCAGTGAATAAACGTTTAGGAGACTGCTTCCGGTGGTTTGGCCAATCTTAAAACATGTAAGAAGTTATCCAGAGTCCTTTATACGTGTAAGGTGTGTTCTAATCTACACCACCACTGATCAAAAGACATTATCATTGAAAACATGTCTTCACTAGAGATGTGGAAAGTCTATCTACTGTACAAGGGTGCGTTCCGAAACAGCAAGAAATATGTTTAGGAAGATCCTTCCGGAGTTTGACATAGAGGAAGTTCTATTCAAATGGGGCAAGTTCACAAGCAGCAAAAAAATAATATTCAGAAACCTCTGGAGATCTTCTTGACCAATGTGACAATAGTTTCTTCATCTGTGAAGGAACATCCAGTGAATTCCCACATGGTCTACTATTCACATGGTCTAATAATCATTTCATCTTCTTATCATTTGGTCTACTGACCAGTTAGGATAATAGCCATTTGTACTAATTTCCATTTGGTCTAATCTCCAATAAGTCTGGTACCCATTTAGTCTACTGCTCATTTAGTCTAATTTCCAGCCCGTCTACATGTAATTCCCAGTTTGTCCGAGGCCCATTTAGTCTAATATCTATAAGGTCTGATAATCATTTGATGATTATAATTTATGACTCAATGATTATTAGGCCATATGGATAGTAAACAGCAATAAAACGAACATCCTTCTGGAGTGGTTAAAACATGAAATTGTAATCACAAGATATTCTTTGAATATGAAATGAGTTTAATTCGAATGTTAAAGGTATAGACCAGTTCTGGTCGTGCGATTGCATTGTGAAAGAAACGTTGTGGAATCGATCAGAAAAGGTTGATCATCTAGCATATAAGTATTGGTGTGTACTGCAGGGTTCTGGAATATCAAAATGATAAGAAATTTGGCCCAGTCTTGGGAAAGTTACAAGCACTGTACACAAAAAGATGTATATGGGACTACGCGATATCTATCCAGTCCGGATCTATATGATAATTTACCAAATATATCAATTAGTAGGTGGTTTCCCGGCAAAATTTGTATCATCACGTATAAGTCAAAACATATTCTTTCACATGATTGGTAATAAGAGCTTCCATTTCATTTTTTGAGAGGGGGGGCGTTTCCAAAACTGGTCTTTACCTTTAAGAAGAAGAAGAACAAAAAACTCCCATTCAATTCTGTAAAAAAGGAATCTTCTAATCTGAAATTCCTCACAATGTGGCTTCTAAGTATTAGTTTTTAACCCATACTTTGACAAGACTTTACTTCTTGCAGATGGAAGATTTTTCTTTTCTTCTCCTTTCAGAAGCAAGAATGCAATCATTGTTTCTTTCTTATTCAAATATCATTTGTAATTATCGATAGTCTTTTTCAAAATATTACAACAAACTTTATTCTAATTTAAAAAAAATTAGCCTGAAATTGCTCAAGAAAAAGTTTGCATGAGCAGCGAGCAATATAAGTAAAAACCTTGGTTGAAGAAGAAAAATTAAATACGAAGTTGTGAGTAAATATTGCTTTTATATCAGCAAATCAAAAAAAAAGGTTCCCTTAAACAAAACAAAAAAATAAATTTTACAGGGCTGGAGTAAGGCTACAGCTTCTGATGCAATACAAGGGAATCTACTGGGACAGAGGAGCTGGGGAGGTATCATGTATCCTCATGAATATTCATAATTCAAATGAGTTGTCACCCACTCCAACCCCACAATCTCCATTACAGCTCTAGTATCCAAACCGATCAGACGAACTCACTCAAGATTTCATCGAGAAACAAACACATTTTCATGTTGTTTCTTTCTTTCCTTACTAACCACCCAGGAAAAAACTCAGATGATTCCATCAAGAAACAAACACATTTTCATGCCGTTTCTTTCTTTACTTACTAACCACCCAGAAAAAAACTCAGATGATTCCATCGAGAAACAATCATATTTTCTTGTTGTTTCTTTCTTTACTTACTAACCACCGAGGAAAAAACTCAGATGATTCCATCAAGAAACAAACACATTTTCATGCTGTTTCTTTACTTAATACTAACCACCTAGAAAAAAACTCAGATGATTCCATCGAGAAACATTTCATCTTCTGCCTTTCTCTATGAAAGAAGAGGAAAACTCATACGCAGTTAGGCCAAATAAAAAAAAAAACATGTTTAGCGTCCTGCCTTTTTGAAAAATAGGAAGGAGGAGGCCCTTTTTTTTTTCTTTCAAAATGGCCGCTCAAAATGGCCGCTCAAAATGGCCGCTCGGTACATTTTCCCAGACAGTCGGGCTATTTTTCAAGACGGCCGCCGGCATTTTTAATTTTTTTCTTAAATCAGAAATAGATCATTTTATCAGTGTCAGGAAGCGGGCGGGGACGCTTAACATGTATATTTTTTTTAATGGCCTTACGCACACAAGTCCATTTCTGCATCTAACAGAAATAGGTTCCTTTACAGACTGATTGCGACAAAAAGAAAGACTTTGTGTAGATGACTAGATGCGCCTGGCAAAATAAGCCAGGGTCGTTTTCATAAATGCATACTGTGTCTTACCATATTTTATATTTTTCATACATGTCTTTTTGTAGCCAAAAGAGAGATAGAACTCCTACTCATTTACTCAGAGATAATGCTAATAAAGTGCAGTGTACTGTACATAAAGCCTGAAAAATCAATTCACCCCTTACCAAATAGAAACAGTTTGATGTTCTCTCATTTTTTTTAATCACTTGACAATGATATTTGTATCTTTATATAAAGGAACTTGCCTAATTTATAAAACAAATGTAGGTAATGACACCTCTACTTTGTGTATTGTTCAGAAAACTATATTTTTAGAGGTGGTTTGGACCATACAATGTCAGAACACATTCATTTAAACTAAATTTAAAAAAAAAATGTCCTGTCAAGATATCTATTAAAGTTTAATTAAAGCCCAGTGTATGAAAGAAACTACCACCTAAAATAAAACCGACTAAAATAAAACATCTGGACTTTTCTGTATTTCTCAGAAATCTGGAAAAATGGCGGTTTTGGACCATGAGATGCCAACACAATGATTTGAAGTGGATAAGGAGAGGCCAATTGGGCAATGTCAATTTGCTTTGCACTTCACAGAGGTCGCTTGAGTTCAGGCGAGCTGGAGCCCTTCTTTCTTTATCAAAGGTTGAGACAAAATACTTCTCCTCACGATGAGGTGTGTGGCCAAAAGAAGTTTCAAATTGGTCATCACTGGTTCACAGATCCATGGGTTTACAATTCTCTTTTATACATGTACACCTGTACACATACAGTTAATAACCAAATTATTCGTCCCCTTTGTAAATTTGATGTTTTTTGTGTTTTTTCGTATTGATTTGTCCCTATTTATGTTTCTCGATAATGTGACATATTAATGCTTGCATTGTACATCTCAAATTATTCAACAAAGTTCTTAATTTAACTAGTTCACCTTTCATTCTTGATTTACAATAAACATGAAAAAAAATGGTGGAAGAAAATTACCCCCCCCCCCTTTTTTTGCTGATCACACCCCTCCTTCAGCCATTGTCCAGTTCAGTGACCCTGGCAAACCCTTGGGTTTTCTACAGGGGTAATGAATAATTCATTAGTTAACCAAATGTCTAGTTAAGTGTTTTTCATGTTTGTTTTTATGTTTCATACCTCTATAGGCCTGTCTTCATCAGCTCGAGATTGCCAAATAACCCGCTATTTTAACTATCCCGATCGCAAATTACGAGATTGCCAAATAACCCGCTTTTTTTAACTATCCTGATCGCAAATTATCCAGCTAATTTGCGTCTTCATCAGCCTGCAGTTGCAATTAGCAGGATATTTGGTCGAGATAATCATCCCAAGATATCTTGGGCTAGTTTGCAAGATATCCCGCTATTTGTCCGGTGCGTCTTCATCAGCCCGAAGACTTGCACTATGCGCGAACACAGAGCAAAATATCTCGAGCTTATTTCTCAAGCTCGAGTTTCAAGCTGATGAAGACGCGATTTGTAACTTCGGCTTATTTCCCAAATCAGAAAAAGCGGGCTATTTGGCAATCTCAAGCTAATGAAGACATACCTATTGTGGTTACCGCCATTTGACTAAAGCGGTTGACTACAGTTTCTAACCAACACAGTATAACAGAGATGAAATTATAATAATAATGAAATTATTAGAAGTTCATACCTGTACATGTACAGTGAATCGGCAACATCATAAAGAAGAATATGAAACTAAACTCAGAGGCCCGAATTCACAAAGGAGGTTTACATTTAACCCACGGTTTAAACCTTCATTTACATAACTCATGGTTTTAAATTAGCGCAAAATAAGCGTACCTTGCCTTGCGCGCATCTAATATTGGACCTCTGACTTGTGTCGCGCTTATTTTGCGCTTATTGAGGGTTTTAAATCCCCAGCAGTGACTCCAACTCTGTGAGTGTAGCACACTCTGGCCTCTAACTCTAACGCAAATAAACATGAATGGGACCAAAGTTTAATTATAATGTACAATGTACACACCAGAGCAGAGGGCACTTTATGTACACATCCTTTCAAGAGGTTTGGACGATGAAATCAAAGTACAGATGATTCCTACCTTTAATAGCAGATACAAAATTCCTCACTGCAACATAGCCCCTTCCCCATTTTTACTTTTATTCGTTCTTTGCCACCTCTATCCCCCCTCTCTTTTTATCTAACTTGCTTTCTTTTCAAGAAAAGAATTACTGTACATGTACATATGCATACATTCATCGCATGCTTAGCAAGTAGCGCCCCAAAATGTCCATTAATTTCCTCCCCCATCTCTCTCTCTCTCTCTCCATCTCTCTCTATCTCTCTCTCGCACTTGCTATCTTTCTTTTCATTATGAATTTCACACAGGCATTTAATAGCAATTAGTGCCCCCAAATAGTCAAGTTCACATTTAATGGTGACCTTAAATTTATTACAAAGAAACGGGGAACAAAATTGATTATCCAGACATAAACTTAAAACTGAACATTGAACCCAAATGTTTCCTTGGCTTACACAAATACAAACAAATCAAAACTAAATAAGTACATAATAGCCGTAGATGATATTTGCCCATGGTTTTGAATGCAGTGCATGCAAGTAAATGTGCTGACGCTGCTTAAGATGTAGTGTGCAGGCGTGGGGCCAGTGTACAATTAAAACCCCGAAAAGTCGTAAAAGCTTTTGAATTCGTAACGGCTATCGAGGCCCTGTTTGGAGAGAGGAGCAAAATTCGTCCAAAATGCACCTTCGCGTATCTCCCTTATTTTACCACCAAAGATCGTGAATTTTTAGAGCACCAACATAATGATAATATTATTATTCAAATAAATTTTCATTCAAAACTGTTTGGTATTATTAAAGATATAGGTACTTTTCAGTTTCAGAGGTCTGTGAAAAGAGGCTTCGTTTTTTTCCAGACATAACCGAGCGACAATATGAATATGCAAACAATTAACATTTTTCTAGACTTTCAACTCCAGTCTCACTCTCAGCGAAGTTTCGTGTTTGAGCAGTTAGTAGTTTTGTGTAAAAATGCTTTCAAAACTAGGGGAAGATTCATGAAAAGACTGGAAACTACAACTATATCGGAGGTGTACGCATGCGCTGTTTGCTTCACTGCGCTCACAGGCCATGCATGCATCCATATATGGAAAATGCGTCATCGATCAGCTGTATTTACGGTGTGGCTAAGGCAGTCTAGTAAAGTTGATTGAGCTGAGTTACAATTACAGCAAAGAACGCCACCATATTTTCACAGCTAGTACAGATACTTATTTATTCATAAGTCATTGTTTTGCTAAAAGTTTTCGACCACACATCAGCATGTTTTACTCGCATCATTACAAAGACCAAACCGTCGATGCTTCGCGCGATCATGAGATTCATACAAACACACCCGAGTCCAGAGCACACAGTGCAGTCCTGCACGTATCTACGGTACGTGTGACTACAATTCACCAGCACGAACCCTTATAGATGGGACTAGTCCTACGCTTCTGCGAACGTTTTGCCCTGGGTTCGTTGATGACATTGCCTTAGATTTTTTCCAGACATAACCGAGTGACGTAAAATCATGAAAAGATATTCGGAGGAGAGCTTTAATATACTTTGATTTATCAGCTCCAACAGTCTCGATCTTGAGCAATGATGGAAAATATGAAAAATACTGCAATATTTTCAGTGAAAAAAACACAAAAAATGGCGCTTCGTTTCGCACAGTTTTCCTTTTAAAAATAGGATTTGACAACTAACTGCAATATTTATGAGTTAGAAAAACTCTTCTTCTTCAATTTGACGCTTTAATCATTTCATTTGGTGGTTTCTAAAGCGAGATATTACAGTTTAGCTGAGACTCTTTTGTAGTGGTTAAGCGTAAACAAGTTGTTTACTTTATGCAAATTAGGCTTCAAGGACGAAAGCTTTCGCACCGTTAATTATACACTGGCCCCGTGCCTGTGTGAGCTAATGTTATTCATGTAACCAAATAATAAACCGGAAAAGGAATAAGGAATTGTAGAGAAGCAGAGTTTTAGTTTCATATACTGCATGAAGGCCAATGTTAATGTATGTTTGGTAGAATGGGGAGGGCATTTCATGAAAGAAAATGTTATATTTGATACAACATTGATTGGCTTAATGATTGCTCTCTTTTTTCTTCTCTCTCTCTCTCTCAAAATCTAAACTCCTTTACTTCTAATCTTACTCTTTTTCATTCCTCCTCCTCTCTCTTCCCCATGTTTTTGTCTTTCTTTCTTTAAACAGGAAAAGCAACAATCAAAGAAAACTGATATTGAATGCATAGTAAAAACCTTTTGACATATATGTAAATTGGTAATCTTGTTTTTGATTGGTTATAATTAGAGACACATACAAATAAAACTACCAAGGACCACACCGAGAAAGGTTTCTGAAAGTTCGGTCCAAAAGCTGTCCAGAGTTCCAGTAGAAACCAAATCAAACCAATCTTGGGGCGCCCCTACATTTCAAAAGCTACCACAGGCAGGTTTCTAGTACTACTTTTTATTCAAAGACATTGTGCATTGTTCTATATGTAAATGACGTAACCTTTCCATTTGCAGGATCGCTTGCTCAAAAGCGGTCTCGGATAGTTTGGGGTGGGTTTCTGTCAACATACATCATAACATACTTGTCCTTACGTCTTACAGATGCCTAGAATCCTGCATCAGGTCACATCAAAGGTGGTACAAGATCGCTTTGCTCTAAGGGATCTTGGGCCACCTTGTGTGCATTTACCTGAAGAAGAGAGTACCTAAAGCGGTAAATCCTACCTTGGGGGACTCACATATAGGTTGTAATTTCGGTAAAACAGGGTTTATAATAATCCTTAAAAATTGAACATAAACATAAAAATAAAACATGAACATAAACAAAAACCAACTGCTAACAACAAGGTGAACTGGGTAAGTGCCTCAAAATATCAGAAAGTGTGTAAATAATTACAAGACTTCATTGAAAATCAATACTTACTGTCATGATTTCTATCCTATCCACATAGTTCCAATCAGAGAAAAGCATTATTTAGTCCCACTATGTACCTTTTCGCGTAAGTGCCTTAGAAAGCGGGAGAGATGTCAGGCCATTCAAGCCTGCTCTATACTGGGAAATGTCCGTGCATCATCATCGTGAGACCTGAAGAAAAATACAAATGACAAAAGAACAATAAGAAATAACGTTTCCTCACATATTCAAATTTATGGACGTTTCTTTCCTGGGGACCTAGTGACGAGTTATTCCATTAACCCGTCATTAATGAATAAACTACAATACTCGAAATCCAGACTGCATACATTACTTGTTGCTATGTTGAGCAAGCCTGAGAAAAGCTTTCAGGTTGCCAAGAACGATGGATTGTGTGTAATTGGGTTTTTACAGACGTGTATCAATCAGAAATGATTATTGACATCTGTGAACCACCATTTAACGTCACCATCCGAAAGATGTGACTCGGGTTTCCAACCGGGGTCGCCTGAGCCAGTTTGTAGGCGAAGACAGAGAACTGAACATACAGCTAGACCAACTCACATCTCAATTAAAAACAATATGGGATTAAGAACAACAGAAAAGAACATTTAAAGAATAGTGATAAGTACAGTATACCATCATTACCATGCATGAAGCACAATAAGTGACTATGGACAATGGTTCATATTAACAGATATACAGGTGACCAAGTTAAAATGGTAGACTTTTGTACATTGATTGATAAAGAGTATCACGTGTCCACCTCTTTGCTTTGATTGGATGTGATTAAACGCTTATCAATAGATTTCATTTTTGTGTAAAGAGGGAAGTCATGAGGAAGTATTAGTTGACCTCCCGAGGTCAAACGATACATCTTCTCACATTCCTTGTTTGGTCATTTCCGCTAGCGCTACGATTCAAGGTACTGTAAAATCCACTGTCTGTTTTAAAGAGAAATCTGGCTAATGAGAAGTAATACTAGATATTAGGTTTTTTGGAGAGAGAGAGTTTGAATTTGAAATGATTGTCCATTTTTAATAAAGTATATGAGATTTTTTGTTTTGTTAAACAAACCATCTGTTGAGAGCCAGAGGGACAGTAACTCTGTGTAAAAGTTACAGTTCTGGCTCTAAAATGTAGCTACATATTCACATTGGTTATAATAATAATAATAATAATAATAATAATAATAATAATAAATAATAAAATCGGTGCTTATAATGTGCTTACCACCGAAGTCTCTAAGCGCTCTAACAAAAAAAAAATACAATGATAAACAATTACATATTAAACAAAACAAAAAATTACAAATAAAGTAATAAACCTACGAATTACAATAATGGTTGTATGTTCATTTCTGCTAACACAACGATTCAAGGTAAAATCATCGTCCATCTGGAACAGAAATGGAATTCTGAGAAAGGATACCGAATTTTATTAAAATGTTGCCAATGATACATCTTATCACATTGCTTATTCAGTTGTTTCCGCTAACGCTGCAATTCAAGGTTACTGAAATCACTGTCTGTATCAAAGAGGAAATCAACTTCTGAGAAAAAATATTCTATAAATATAGCCCAACCAGTCGAAATGTACCAATAACTAAAAAATCATAACTAATCAAATAAAGATATTTTGTCAAAATAATTTTATTTATTGTCCTTGATATAATATGGCAATAAGAAATTATCCTAGAAAAAAAAAAGTTGGTGAAGGTATGTAATTGAAAAACATGAAAGCAATAGTTTCAAAAGATACACACATGTACAAATAAAATATGAGTTTTAGTGACTTGAAGATTGTTTTGGTGTCAAAATATCACATTGACCAATAAACAAACAGGAACTTGAAATAGCAATACTCACAAGTACGTACAGTAAACAACTAAATTATTCATACCCTTACCAGGTTTTGTTAATTCTTTATACACCGTGTCTGTCTTGATTCTTTATACACCGTGTCTGTCTTGATTAATGTTTCTTGACAATGTGACATATTAAAGTGACTCGGTAACACTGCCTCAAATTCTGAAACAAATACCTGGAGTTAGCTCATGCTGCAATCATAATTATAAACCTTTAGGTCAGTCAGGAATCCCTTGACTTTTACAAGCCAATCGTCTGTCTGATTATCAAGATATTTATGATTGGAAATCGAAATTTCATTTTTCGTTTTCCTAACGATTTTTTATAACACTACAGTCTATTGGGGAAAATGAGTATGGTAAAACCGGTCACTCAAAGATTTTTACTTTTTTGAGGCACTTCATGATTATTTTGAAGCGCAATATTACCCCATATCACAGACACTGATAATACGTAGGGCCATGCATCTCTGATTTGTAAAACTGGAAACATTGTTAAACAATGCCTTTAAGAAATCAATGTTTCTCTCTAAACTTCATTCCACTGACAGCCTTTTCACACACAGCTAAAATTCATCGTATCCAGAGATGATTAGTATAAACATGTTTAACTCAACAGTTTTAAACATGTTTATAGAAAATTTTCCCAGTGTGAACATCGATTATACGATGTTGGGAAAGAAACGGTCGCGATGCAAACGCCCTAAAAGCAGGCTGCGGATCGAAGTTCGTTTCAGTGAGCTTGACATTTTGTGTGTGAAAGGTTTTTCGTGTTTAAACGTGTTTAAACTGGATGGAGCGACCGCTCTGTTTGATATGACCTGACCTTCAATGCGCAATGGCACTACTGCGCATTTTACAAGCAGTAGTTAATCACGAAACGATTAACGATCGCAACGAAATTTCTGTGTGTGAAAGGCGCGTGATTAGTTTAAACACGTTTCAAACACGTTTATACTAATCATGTTTATAGAATTTTAGCTGTGTGTGAAAAGGCTGTGAGAACCACAATTCAATTACTTAAAATTCACTCCTCCTCGTTTCTATTTGCAAGGCAGGTATGAGAGACTGGTTTAATACAGAAAGTAAGTCCAGTCTGCTGTTAACAAAAGAAATGTTTGAAATGAGGATTTTCTTTCTGTCTTTCTAGAAGTTATTCTATCTCTGCATAATTTGCTCATCTCTCCTTCATACTCTTCCTCTCCATTTTTCTTTCTCCCCTAATCTTGTTTAACAATGTATATATATATGCAATGAGGCATGTGTACTTCTCTCTTCTGTTTGTGCATCTCTCTAAGACCCTGTTCTCATTCACTTCGTTGGAGCGGTCTAACTAAGACCCGTTCCTCAGGAGCGGTTCTTAGGTGAGTGAGAACGGTCAAAGTGGTCCAGGAAGTGGACTTCTGGACTGCTCCAGAAGACTACCTTGGGAGGTGGTCTTGAGGAACGGGTCTTATTAAGAGCGGTTTGGACCGCTCTAACGTGCAATGTGAACGGAAGCATACTTTGAACGGAAGTGAGCTAGTGAAATTCCGCGCGAAACATGTAGTACGGTACATACGGTTTGTATTCTGCGCGTGAAAAAATTGACCCGCTGACCTGAGCTGCCATAGCAACAAGACCACTTTGACTCGTGGAGCGGTTTGAGCCATAAAAAACTGCTCGGAGTGTGAACGCTCGCAAACCGTTCCTCAAGACCCGTTCCTCTGGAGCGGTCTAACTAAGACCACTTTCAAAGTGAGTGAGAACGGGGTCAAACTCTCTCTCTTTTACTCTCTTTCACACTCGCTTGAACTTTCTCCAAGTCTTCCTTTCTGTCTATCTGCCTC
Organism: Mesocentrotus franciscanus; assembly: GCA_037976565.1. Taxonomy (NCBI): domain Eukaryota; kingdom Metazoa; phylum Echinodermata; class Echinoidea; order Camarodonta; family Strongylocentrotidae; genus Mesocentrotus; species Mesocentrotus franciscanus. The sequence continues at coordinate 9,943,338 of CP137670.1, read as the reverse complement.
TCTCCTCTCTCCCCCCCCCCATTCCTCTCCTTTCCTCTCTCACCCTCTTTCTATTTGAACAGATACATGTAACATAATTAAGCTGCATTCTCAATTCGAACTGTCTTCATTCAGTCAAACACATCATCTAACTACATGTATCTCCTATATCACCCCCCCCCTCAACCTCCTTCTCTTCCCCTCCTCTGTCTCTGTCTCTCTTACTCTCTCTCTCTTTCTCTCTCTCCCTCTCTTCTTTCTCTTTTACTCTCTCTCTTTCTCTCTCTCTTTTCTTCCTTTCTTTCTCTCCCTCTGTGTCTCTCTTCTTTCTTTCTCTCTTACTTCTTTCTCTCTTACTCTCTATCTCTCTCTCTTTTTCTCTCTCTCTCTTTTCTCTCTCTCTCTCTCTTTCTTTTCTTTCTCTCTCTCTCTCTCTTTTCTCTCTCCTTTCTATCTCTCTCTCTCACCATCTCACCATCTTCTAACATTACTCTCAAGAATCTTCAGCAGACATCCGGCAGTGCAAGACTCCCTCATATCCAGTTTTTCCCTCATTTTTTTTTCACCGTGTCATATATTCCAAGCCCAAGGGGGGCTCACTGCTCATGAATTATTCAACGGGTGGCCAGGGGAATCAATCCCTTCCTCATGAATTATTCATGCTTGCTTGCATATTGGATAAGGTCAAGTCAGGAAGGTGCATGGAGTATAATGCTTCATGAAGCCATGCCGAGAATTGATTTCTACATTTGCCAGCTCTCTCTCTCTCTAATAAAAAATAATAAAATTATAATAAAATATCATCATGCAAGTTCTTCAGCTCAGCTACTGTACAGTGTATTGGCATTAGATAGTTTCTATGCTTTGAAGTGTGCCTAGGAGAAGTGCACAAACACAATTTTTCTGTTAAATTCATTGAGTTTTCAGTTTTGTAATGAGAGCACGAAGAAACCATACATGTAGGCTTAGAACTTATCAGCGATAAAAGTGTAAATTCTTTTGAATTAAGACAAATATACACTGTCAATAATAAAAAGATAAAATATTAGAAATGTGTACAGTAGTACACTGGAGGCCTATATGTATTTATGGAATGCACAGTGCGTTCACGGTCTGTTCATTCTTGTGAAATTCTGCTAGGCACATGGCAAATAGAATACAGGCTTTAGATAACTTTGAATCACCGTCTACATCTCATCTTCCTTCTCGTCATTTCTTCACCTCATTTGATCTCTCTCTCTCTCTCTGTTTAATACTTAAACTCTTCTTTAATATGAATCTCTTTCCCTCTCTCTCTCTCTCTCTCTCTCGCCCCCCTTTCACTTATTTTTCCTGTCTGTTTCATTGTTTATCTCTCTCTCTTTCTCCTGTCTCACAGTACTCTTTTCTCTCTCTCTCACATCTATTTCTATGTTTACTCTCTTGCCCCCTTCCCTCTCTTTCTCTCTTCCATCCTTTGTCTCTCTCCTCCCAATTATGCATCTACCAAAGCCTCTCCATTTCACTCCATCCTCATCCTCTTCCTCTCTTTCTCTCTCTCTCCTCCTCTCTCCCTCTCTCCCTCCACCTCCTCCTGCTCCTAATTCTGTCTTCCAAAGCCTCTCCATTTCACTCCTTCCTCATCCTCTCTCCCTCCTCCTCCTGCTCCTTATTCTGTCTTCCAAAGCCTCTCCATCTCACTCCTTCCTCATCCTCTCTCCCTCTCTTCCATCCTTTGTCTCTCTCCTCCCAATTATGCATCTACCAAAGCCTCTCCATTTCACTCCATCCTCTTCCTCTCTTTCTCTCTCTCCTCCTCCTGCTCCTTATTCTGTCTTCCAAAGCCTCTCCATTTCACTCCTACCTCATCCTCTCTCCCTCTGTCTCTCTCTCTCCCTCCCTCCATCTCCTCCTGCTCCTAATTCTGTCTTCCAAAGCCTCTCCATTTCACTCCTTCCTCATCCTCTCTCCCTCCTCCTCCAGCTCCTAATTCTGTCTTCCAAAGCCTCTCAATCTCACTCCTTCCCCCTCCTCTCTCCCTCTCTCTCTCTCTCTCTCTCTCCCTCCTCTTCCTCCCCCTGCTCCCAATTCTGTCGTCCAAAGCCTCTCCATCTCACTCCTTCCTCATCCTCTCTCCCTCTCTCTCTCTCTCTTCCATCCTTTGTCTCTCTCCTCCCAATTATGCATCTACCAAAGCCTCTCCATTTCACTCGATCCTCATCCTCTCCCTCTCTCTCCTCTAACCCTGAACCTTCTCCATCTCCACTCCACCGCCATCTCAGCCCGTCTTGAATCCCCAGCTCCTGGGACATAACAGTATGTACACACAAATCGGGCATGCACCGCATACAAAATATGCGCGACTGCCTGCCTCGAAAAAAAAACCATCACACATACACTCGGCTGTGACCGCGGGACGCCGTGCACGGCATCCACGGCCTAATGCTAGCATCTGCATGGGAATGTGTCTACGCTCACACGTGTGTGAGGGGAGAGAGGAAAAAGTGTGGTGTATTGATATGCCGTTGTTGTCCGGAATAAGTAGGGAAGATGACAGTGACAGTTAAGGCATCCCGGGCGATCTATGTATGCGTTGATCAATGTTTAGGGGTGGGGGAGAGAGGGAGAGAGAGAGGGGAGGGAGAGAGGAGATTGGTGGTTGATGTATTGTAAGAGTTGATCAGTGTGGGTGTTTTGAGGGAGAGAGGAAGGGATGGAGGGAAGGGAGCTTGTGGTTGAGGTATTGTGTGTGTTAATCAATGTTAGGTTTTTGAGAAAGAAAAAGAGAGAGATAGAGAGAGAGAAAGAGGGGGGTAGAGAGGGAGCTTGGTGGTTGATTATTGTAATAGTTAATCAATGTTGGGGTTTTGAGGGAGAGGAAGAGAGGAAGAGAAAGGAGGAAGGAAGGAACGGTGCTTGTGGTTGAGGTAATGTGTGTGTTAATCAATGTTGGGTTTTTGAGAAAGAGAGGGGGTGAGAAAGAGAGAGAGAGGGGGTGAGAAAGAGAGAGAGTAGGAGGAGTGAATGAGATACATGTAGAGATACGTGTTGATCAACGTTGAGTTTTTGAGAAAGAGAGAGATGAGCTATTGTACGCGTCTATCAATGTTGGGGTTAAGAGAGACAGTCAGAGATTGGTGGTAGAGGTATTGGAGCAAGACAGGGATGTTATTTGATTGATGAGATGATGAATAGGTTTCTGACAATGAGGGTGGTGGTGGTAGCAGTGGAGGTGGCGGAATGATGGGAGGGAAGAGGGTGACAATTGCAGCATTGATGATGGTGATCTTGAAAATTACTACTAATTGCGATGGTCAAAAACAAGAGGATGACAATGAGGATAATGGTGAGGATGAGAATGAGGATGGTAATGATGGTGATGAGGGTGACGATGATGATGAGGAGGAGGAGGAGGAGGAGGAGGAGGAGGAGGAGGAGGAGGATGATGATGATGATGATGATGATGATCATGATGATGATCATGATCATGATCATGATGATCATGATCATGATGATCATGATGAAGATGATGAAGATGATGATCATGATGATCATGATGATAATGATGATGACGATGATGACGATGATGAAGATGATGATTTCTAATGATGAATAAGAGGATGATTATGATGATAGTAATGGTGGTAGAGTAAATTACTGTGATACAGATGAGGATGCTCATGATCAGGATGACAGTAAAACATGTAATGTAAAACATGTAATAAAACAGGGAATGGATATTATGACAAATGTCAATAATGATGAGGAATATTGATGATTATGACATTGAACATGAGAGCTGGTGCTGGTGTCAGTGATGGTGATGGTGAGATGGTGGTAGTTGTGTTGGTGATGTGATGGTGGTGGTGATGGTGGTCAGATGGTGGAGAGACGGTTTTGATGGTGGTGGTGACGGTATTGATAATGGTGGTGGTGACGGTATTGATAATGGTGGTGGTGATGGTATTGATGACAGTGGTGGTGGTGAAATGGTGGTGATGGTGATGATAGTGATAGTGGTGATGGTGGTGGTGGCGATGTGATGGTAGTTGTGATGGTAGTGGTGATATTGGTAATGAGAAGATGGTGGCGGTAAAGCTTTTCATAAATGCTGAATGACAGGGGCATAACGTACAGGATTATCAACAAGGAAAATACACACTTCAACAGGTACTTCTACACCACACCACACATCACAATTATAAATCAAAAAATAACTTCAGGTACAAGTACATGTACAGTGAAAACTCATTATAATGATGACCTTGGGACCATGGAAACTACCTTGTTATATGAGGAATCTTGTTATATCAGGGTAAAAAACAAGAGAATATACAGAGCTGGGACCAGCAAAATCACCTTGTAATAACAAGATACATGTACCTCGTTATATCAGAGCTCTTTATAATGAGTTTCCACTGTACATGTTAAGTACACATTTCGACATAGTGACAAATTACTTCAAGCACTTTCTCTAAGTACTGCCACTCAGATGTTCAGATCATCACTGCATTAATAACTACAGATCAATATGTGAACCGATGAGGCACTTATGTAGGTCATTTGACAGTGTTTGCCAAACCTTTTCAAAGGGAACCAATTATCAAATAGTTTGGCTCTGTATGTAAGGGTGTCGGTGTTGATATCCCATTGTCAAAATGTGAGCTTTAATTACGGCTATTTCTGCTGAAAAGGAGAAATGTGACAAAATCACCAAAAAGTCGCCAGATATTTTTTTTAAGTTTTAGGTCTCATGTCAAAAGAGGGATTTCGCAGATTTAAAATGATATACAGTAGGCCCATTTACATAGTCCAAAACACATTTTGAAAAACCATTGTCTTTTGTTTACTGTCACTTTATACTACTGGAAAAACCAATAAGAAACCGTCAGTGTTTGGTAATTCTGCCTTTTGGGGCAAGTTGTGCGCATGCGCCAGTTGACATGTCGCTGCCCTGCATGCATTAGCACTGAAGCGAGTAGAGAGTCACGTGACCGAAAAACGGAATGATTGACCGGTGTTTTGAGAGCAAGCATTTACACTTTTTGGTAGTTTTGTGGTATGTGGTCACACATGTATCATTGAATAAATTAAAGTACAGTACAGTTTCTCTCTATCAAAACAGCTATTTCTGCTGAAATTTCTCTCTAAAACACCTGTAATAGCAACTTGTGGGGCGACTTCCCCTGCCCCCCATGAAAAAATACAAAATTACTATCTACACTACAACACACATACATGTAGCATGATGGACTAATGACATGAAATTTTATCAATACAGCCCAATACTTTAATGCTCCAAGCTTAGTAACTTTACCACTATATACAGTTGAGTTGAGTCTATTGATTCAATTTCACGCTTTGTTTGATTGGAGAGGCTGCATTAGAAACGTGTTATGAAACGTGAAAGTGAATTTCAGAGAACAGACATTTTCAATCTCCCCATTCTATCATCCATTAAAAATTATTCACAAAGTTAATAATAATGAAAATGTACCTGATGTTAACATGATACTTTGTGTATATTTCCCATATATAGCACAAAATCTTGCAGCTTGCATAATCTCCTAAAAAGAAATCTTCACAAATGTAATCATCTCCTAAACCTAATCATCTAGGAAATACTGTACACCAAATGTAAGTACCTGGTAGGCCATTTTCATAATGTAAATGTAGCCAAATTAATACTTAATATTAAACTAAAAAATTAAACTAAATTAATACTCCTCTTTCTCCCCTCTACACATATACAGTGTATGTACACAAACGGGTTTAACAACATGAATTGCTCAATACATTTTCACAGTATATCTAAGCTCTACCATTAAACAAATTATCACAAAGTTATTCTTTCTCAATCATCGGGAAGTACTACCAAAAGTAAATCGGGCCTTGTGTCTCTGTTTGCTTCCCGCATACTTGTAGAATGGCCATTGATAATTAATGCCTCTTCTCTCCTTTCGGCTCTATCCCCCTCAAAATTCGTCCCGAACTTATTTATCGCGAGAATACTGTATATAAAATGTAAACTGGTCCCTGTGTCTCTGTTTGCTTCCTATGTAGAACAGAAATTGATTAATCATAGCTCTCCTATCCTCTATTAAAACTCTATCATCCTACAAAATCTTCCCGAACTTATTTATCTCGAAAATATATCCAATGTAAACTGGGTCCCTGTGTCTCTGTTCACTTCCCAAATGCTTGTAGAATGGACATTAATTAATCACACCTCTTCTATATCAAAATATTCCCAAACTTCTTTATCTCGAAAATATATCCAATGTAAACTGGGCATCTGTGTCTCTGTTCACTTCCCAAATACTTGTAGAACGGACATTAATTAATCACACCTCTTCTATATTAAAATATTCCCAAACTTCTTTATCTCCAGAATATATTATATACTAAATGTAAACAGGGTCCTGTGTCTCTGTTTGCATCCAGCGTAGAACGGACATTGATTAATCATCCTCTCGGCTCGGGCTAGAAAGACTGGCTGTGTGAGCTGCAGGTTCAAAGAGTCACAGCAGCCATGCAAGGAATTTAAACAATTTTGACTCAATTGTCACTGTGACTGCACGAGTATGCGATCGAAAGAGAGGGTTAGGTTGGTAAAGAAAAGAGAGTGCATTTGTACAATATACACGGCACAATAATAGTGTGCTTTAGTACAAAAATAGTGTGTTCCCATTAAATGTTACCAATGCTTTGACTACATTATGAACTTGATGCAACTTTGACTCAATTGTCACTGTGACTGCACGAGTATGCGATCGAAAGAGAGGGTTAGGTTGGTAAAGAAAAGAGAGTGCATTTGTACAATATACACGGCACAATAATAGTGTGCTTTAGTACAAAAATAGTGTGTTCCCATTAAATGTTATCAATGTTTTGACTACGTTATGAACTTGATGCAACTTTGACTCAATTGTCACTGTGACTGCACGAGTATGCGATCGAAAGAGAGGGTTAGGTTTGTAAAGAAATGAGAATGCATTTGTACAATATACACGGCAGAATAATGGTGTGCTGTAGTACAAAAATAGTGTGTTCCCATTAAATGTTACCAATGTTTTGACTACGTTATGAACTTGATGCAACTTTGACTCAATTGTCACTGTGACTGCACGAGTATGCGATCGAAAGAGAGGGTTAGGTTTGTAAAGAAAAGAGAATGCACTTGTACAATATACACTGCAGAATAATAGTGTGCTGTAGTACAAAAATAGTGTGTTCCCATTGAATGTTATCAATGTTTTGACTACGTTATGAACTTGACGCAACTTTGACTCAATTGTCACTGTGACTGCACGAGTATGCGATCGAAAGAGAGGGTTAGGTTTGTAAAGAAAAGAGAATGCACTTGTACAATATACACAGTAGAATAATAGTGTGCTGTAGTACAAAAATAGTGTGTTCCGATTGAATATTACCAATGTTTGGAATAAGGTATAAAACTATAAATTTGACACAATTTTGACTCAATTGTCACCGTGACTGCACGAGTATGCGATCGAAAGAGAGGGTTGGTAAAGAAAAGAGAAAGCACTTGTACAATATACACAGCACAATAATAGTGTGCTGTAGTACAAAAAATAGTGTGTTCCCATTGAATGTTACCAATATACACAGCACAATAATAGTGTGCTGTAGTACAAAAAATAGTGTGTTCCCATTGAATGTTACCAATGTTTGGACCAAGGTATAAATTTGACACAATTTTGACTTGATTGTCACCGTGACTGCAGAGTATGCGATCGAAAGAGAAGGTTGGTAAAGAAAATAGAAGGCACTTGTACAATATACACAGTAGAATAATAGTGTGCCGTAGTACAAAAAATAGTGTGTTCCCATTGAATTCTACCAATGTTTGGACCAAGGTATAAATTTGACACAATTTTGACTTGATTATCACTGTGACTGCACAAGTATGCGATCGAAAGAGAGGGTTAGGTTGGTAAAGAAAAGAGCAGGCACTTGTACAATATACATGGTAGAATAAAAGTGCGCGGTAGTAAAAAAAAAATATTGTGTTCCCATTGAATATTACCAATGTTTTTACTGTACAACATAATTATGACACAACTTTGACTCAATGAGAATTGCATACATTCTGTGTTGCTAGGTAGGACATGCCATAATACTTGTCCTACCTAGCAACACAGAATGTATGCAATTCATATTCAGACTTTTGAAATACAATTATTTGTAACAGGTGAATGACAAAATTGTAACGAGGCACTTAACAAAGATTTATGCATTAAATTTGATTACATTACGAAAATGGCTTATTGTCACTTACTGAGTGCATCAGTATGCAGACTTAGAAAGAGAAGGTCAGTATAGAAAAGATAAGGCACTTGAAAATATGTCAGAAAAAAGGATGGTGTGCAGTACGTAAAGGGTAAGTTTAGGATTAGAGGTAGGTTCAGTGCCGGGTCCAGGATTGATGTTACATGTAGCAGTTAGGTACACTGTAAGTGTAAACTTGTCAAAAGCAGGGCAATTGTCGCAGTAGCACTAGCAAGAGTAATAAAATATGAACATTTGTACATACATGGAATCATCCACAATTTTGACACAAATGGGAAAATTCCTTAGTCACAAAAGGGTTAATTTAAACCGATGCTAATTCTTAAATGTCAGAAATGGCATAGAGACATTGCCCTTGTCATAAGCAGGACAATCGTCGCAGTAGCAAGAGTCGTCAAATCTGCACATATGTGTACATGGAATCATCCACAATTTTGACACAAATGTGAAGATTCCATAGTCACAAAAGGGTTAATTTAAACCGATGCTAATTCTTAAATGTCAGAAATGGCATAGAGACATTGCCCTACACTCTACGACCCTCGCGTGGAGAAAGCTGGGTCCGAATCTCAGCGTTTCCCGCTTGAATTTCCTCCATCGAGTCATCGGCACACATGGGACCATTCCCTCAACCTGATTTCCCCCCTTCATATCACCGTAATGACCTTTACGCCCTACAGTCCCACTCAGCATACATTGAGTTCTATGGATCTTAGTGCTTGCCTGCAGAAGGGCACAAGTCCATTCTGAAAGACAATATCCATTCAGTGCACAGTTAAAGGATCTTACACAGTATCAAAAATGTTGTTTTCAAAAAGAATGTAAAAGTGAGAGAAACAGATCAGTGATAGTTTGGGAAATCGCACTGGGCATACATTGAGTTCTATGGATCTTAGTGCTCGCCTGCAGAAGGGCACAAGTCCATTCTGAAAGACAATATCCATTTAGTGCACAGTTAAAGGATCTTACACAAATGTACAGATGTTGATGTTGGCTGCAAAAGGGACATACACATGTAGTATCTTTAATACACAGTATCAGCAAGAATGTAAAAATGAGAGAAACAGATCTGTGATAGTTTGGGGAATCGCTCTCTGCATATAGAGTTCTATGTATTCCAGTGATTTCCTGCAGAAGGGCGTACATTAAGTCCACTCTAAATGAGACGTGGTAACTGAGTGCATGCTTAACAGAGGTTAAGGTTGAGAGTTGAGAGACTCAAAGTCATTGTTTTTCTATCAAAATTGGCAATTTTTTTCAATTTTTCAACAACATTCTTGCCCATATATTTTGTTTTCAGAGATATCACATATTATTTGAACAATGTAGCAATAAAATAAATATATCATTGTTGCCAATTTGAAGAACACTATGTGATCAATTTAGCCCAAAATTTGAAATCCTGTCTTTAAGGGTTTAATAAAGCATCCACCCTCTAACTATATTCTCCCACCACCACTACCGCCATTGTACTACCCAGAAACCATGAGTCAAGTTCCATGAATTCCCTCAAGACATCATCCACATTGTTATATCAAGAAATCTGTGATTCATGTTTATAACTGCACAATGCTGTATTAGACTAACATGGTTTTGCTACCACATGTAGTGTCTGAGGGTTAAGGCATTGTGTCTATCCCTATGCATCACCTTAGGCTTAGTCTGCAAGCATAGACTCTCATTTGACACTTTACCACAATACGTGCCTTCACGGTTGTTTCATCGCAAAGCATGCTGGGACAGATTTCTAGTACGGAAGTAGATTTTCACCTTCGCCGCGATCAGCTGTTCCATTGCCAACAACAGGATTTTTATCCTGTCGAATCAACACGACATCATAATCTTGTACAGGATCCGTTATTCTGCAGTGATTTTCTTTCATTCCAGTATCATTTGTACGGTAAGAAACCAAAGTCTGTGATTATGCATTTTTGTGACGATCCTTCAACCTAAAACACGAACGTTTAGCAGCTTAAAAAGGCAAACCACCGACGCAAACTGCACACACACACACATTCGAACATTTGGGACTAAATATTCATACAAAGAAACCCACTCTCATTAGCCCACTTTACTTCGTATTATCAGCTTTATTTTTTTAAGGATCGTCATAAAAATACATAATCACAAACTTTGGTTTCTTATTGTGCAAATGATACTGGAATGAGAGAAAATCACTGCAGAATAACGCATCCTGTACAAGATTATGATGTTGATTCGACAGGATAACAATCCCGTTGTTGGCAATAGAAAAAAAAACAGCTGATTGCGGCGAAGGTGAAAATCTACTGCCGTACTAGAAATCTGTCCCAGCATGCTTTGCGATGAAACAACCGTGAAGGCACGTATTCCTAAAGCCTTGAGCAGAGCCTAGATTTGTCAGTTTCGGACTGTGTCTTAATTGTCAGGAGCTGCTAAAGTAGAGAGCCTATTGTAGTCTCATAGTGCAGACACTGTTACACACAAAGACTGACAAAGGTTTGTGCTTGCAAACTAGTCCCCATGTATCACTTCATGTAGTAATCTACTTTACAAAACAATGGTTCAATTCTTTGCACCAACACTAATTCAGTATCAATTAGACAATGCCCACTGCACTTAAAGATAAAAGTTGAGTTCTGGTCATGCGATTGAATTGTGAAAGAAACGGTGTGGAATCGATCACAAAAAGTTGATCATGTACATGTAGCATACATGTACATGTAAAGTATTGGGGTGTACTGCAAGGTTCTGAAATCACCAAACTGATAACAAATTTGGCCTGTACACAGAAAGATTATTATGGGACTACACGAAAATGTGGCATAAATTGTGGTCCTCATTTTTAAGCTGTTACTTGTCATATTTAGAATATGAAGGCATTTGAAGAGCCATGCTTTTCAGGGAACATTTTTTCTCAGATGTTCTTACACACTTGCATTTAAACAATGAAAACACTCACAAATTATTTTTCACCTGTCCCCAGAACCCAACCTCCTCTTTAAAGATGAATGGTATTAGAAGCTCTGGTTCCAGTGTATTAAAGGGATTCTCAAAAGACTTGGATGAGAGTTGGAATAGGATTGGATCACAGGACAAAAGGACCGAGTGGGAGGGATTGAGGACCTCTTTGACAAGCATAAAAGAACGTTAGATGGCAAAGGAAAAGCAAACAGATTACATGCTTGTAGATTACAAAGCTTGGAAATCTACACATTCGCAGAGAAGGTTGTGTAGGCCCTACTTGTACAGTAAAACTTCATTTCAAGAGATACATGTATCATTGTGATCTGTTATCACAACATTAAAAGTTGTGGTACAATTTATACGGACCAAATATGAACGGAGTAATGCCCTGAAAATCACCAACACGGATATGTACACATGGGATAAAGGTTGTATGACACATGTTTCAGGAAAAATTGCTCGCTCCACTGTCTATTTTCCACACAAAATTATTAACTTCCAAGTGTAGACCAGGAGACACAATGGCTCAGTGGTAGAGCAGTGGTCTCTGATCGCAAGGTCCTGGGTTCGAAACTTCAAGTGCGCTAGTGCCCATTGGCAAGGCATGATCCTCATTCGACATTACCAAGTCCCTCCGAGAGTACCTAAAGCCGGCGGTCCTCTGGTTGCTTACTTAATACATGTACATGTACATGTATATACAGCATACAATTGTTGTTTAAAGCAGTCAGGTGAGAACAAACCATCAAACGCTATCCCTAACTGTTAGACCAACATGAAAACAAAACGTAACCTTAACACTAACCCTACATTTTGACAAAATAAAGCCTAGACCAATTTGTCACTGGAACAAATGCAAGATCACCAGGGGGGTGTTTCACAAAGACAAAGATCGACTTTGAGTTGGACTTAACTATGGCAGGCCATTCATGCCATTGGTTGCTCTCACCATTGGTCTCTCAATTATGATCTTTAGATAATATTTTTTCCTTCAATAATAAACTATCAAAAAATGTAAATTCTGTAGATTTGTGACCATGATTTGTATGTCCCTTGAGAGACCAATGCCAGTAAATGGTGAGAGCAAACTATGGCATGAATGGCCTGCCATAGTTAAGTCCAACTTAAAGTCGATCTTAGTCTTTGTGAAACACCCCCCAGGACAATAAGCCACTTCGAAGATAGCACTTGTATGAACGACTCCCACATATCCACAGATCTTTTACACCTCGAGACGTTCCACTTAGTGCAATCACTGCCAAAGTGAGGGAGGTGCTTCATGAAAACCCATTTTCTGCTCTCTTGAAAAGAATACTTCCACCTGTGTATTATGGAATGTAAAGCTGGGGCATAAATGAATAATAATTACATAACCTTCATCAACAAATATCAAGCGGCCATTTCGATCGATTTTACATTTTTGTACAAATGACCTTTATCTGCTCATGTGCAGATAGTATCAACAAAGTGGCTACTTTAAATGTACAGTACATGTATATGGCCTAAAATTTTGACAACCGACAGTCGGGGAAAGACCAAATAATTCACTTCAAAATGTTTGTATCTCTTTTGTTTTTACTAATAACATGTACTGTGCAATTACACATTTTCTGTCAGATTCAAATTGTTATTAATTGTATTGGAATCTAATCTACTGGTATATATTTTTGCCTATCGCCTTTAGCCTGTGAAACACATGCATGCACTCCACCATTCTATATTTGCATGCACTTCAGCAACAATTATTGATTATAAAAAATTTGTCATAAATTTCTTGACAAAAGGGCCTGAGGTGACCTAATTTTTGGTATGTGGTGGACCAAGTAATATTTCTCTCCAACACTCGCTGGTAAATTCATAATGACTCACTTGATAAGACTGACAAGTAGTCTTCCATCCGCAGACCTTATCAATGTATTTCCAGATGGTTTATGAATAATAGTATTTAATAATAATAATACTGGTAGTCACATTGATAGCGCTTAAAACTTCATTTCTAAGCGCTTTATGTTGTCATTATGATTACCCCCGGGCATCGGATTCAACTGTTAATCTGCTGATGATAGTGAACATGCACACGTTCTGCTCCCTGGGGAGTATTCCCCAAATAGGCCTATACAGTATGTGCATACAAGAAGCCTACAAAGAGAAAAGAAAAGGAGATTCAAATCCTGTCATCTCACTTTGTGCAACTGTTCACATGTGTAGCCCTTCAAGGCCTTCATGTACAGGTACATGTTTTTGAAATTGAATATGATTATTTTAAATCTCACTTTCATTGCCCTTCATCCACCCAAAAGGCTGACAAAAGTGACAACAAATAATCATGAATATTCTGTTTTTAAAGAACGTTATTTCAATAAAGTGCAAAAAAAAACCTAATCATTGAGAATTTTTCTTCACACAGCGATTCTGATTGTGATTAAAAAATCAATATCCAAAATTTTAATTTCAATAAAATTTGCAACTATTGTACATGTGTAAAGTATTCATTTGCGCTATAAAAATCCAAGTATCATTTTCAATCAATATCATTATCATGCCGGGGAATCAAAATCTGACAGGCATAATAATAAACTCAATGAAATTGTCCTCTTCTGTAGGGTGTTACAGATTTAATACATATTCATTATGAATATGCTAATTTGTACTAGTTTTTGTTGCCTGCAAGAGAGTTGTTGAATGGGAAATCAGTATTAAAGCACCAAGCATTGTAAAACTCTTGTAATTTTTCATTATTATTTTAATTTCTTGAGTTTCTTGAGATCGTGAGATTGTAAGGGGGAAGGGTGATCATTAAATTACAGTTAAAGCCTGTCAGCACTAGTTTGACCAGGAGGGATTAGACCACCCTGCTGGTCACTGACAGGTGGTTATCTCATCAACTCAGCTCTCAATTAACATAAGAAAAAGGGGATCATGGGAGACCAACAGGCACCGCTTAGGCATTGTTTTCTAAATAGAGGGAGCAAGTAGCCACAAGTAGGGCAGTGGGGCTATAACAACTAAATTATTCATACCCTTACCAAGATTTGTAATTTCTTAAGTATGCAAACAAAAATGATTTGTCCCGATTTATGTTTCTTGAGCATTACGAAAAACACAAAAACATCAAATTTACAAGGGGTTTGAACGAATTAGGCCATTGAAAAAAAAATGTTTAGTGTCCTGCCTTTTTGAAAAATAGGAAGGTATTCATAGTATGGTTTTCATGTTTTCTCATTAAAATTTTTTTTTTAAATGGATACAATTTCTTTTTTAAAGCAGGCAGCCCCCAAAATGGAAGCGGGCAGGGACGCTAAACATGAATATTTTGTTTAATGGCCTTAGTTGTTAACATAGATATGAAGAGTCTCCTCTGCCGTCATAAGGGTCTGAAGATACAAGACTAGAGATGTTCTTAACATGCCCTCCAAAGTGAGAATAAAACAAACATTAGCAATGCATACAATGTACCAGCAAGATGCACTCCAAATTAAGATTCACATACCAAGGATAGAGAGACATTGTGCACTTAAAATATGTGTGAGCAAGGTCACTTGATTGAGTGATTGTAGTGCACTCCTGTAAAATGATACATTGTCTGTTACAGGTGAGGCTTCACATTCTGTAATGTACAATGTAAATTACACCTGTACTTCAATGTATCAAATTCACCTGTTAATTGGTTGAGGACCGCCATGATTTTGATCAATAATGATAACTTGAAAGTCTTTCCAAACTGGTCTCTTGACATTTACTATCAGACAGTATGTACATGTAATTTACACATCGTTTGTTACAGGTGTAGTTTCACATTCTTTAATGTACATTACACCTGTACTTCAATGTATCAAATTCACCTGTTAATTGGTTGAGGACTGTCCTGATTTGATCAATAACAATAACTTAAAGTCTTTCCAAACTGGTCTCTTGACATTTACATATCAGTATGTACATGTATGTAATTTACACATTGTTTGTTACAGGTGTATTTTCACATTCTTTAATGTACATTACACCTTTACTTCAATGTATCAAATACTGTACACCTGTTAATTGGTTGAGAGCCTTCCTGATTTGACCTATAACAATAACATAACTTGGAAGTTCTTTCCAAAAGTGATCTGACATTCACATATCATTATGTACAGGTAGGTACATGTACCTACATGTATGTAATTGACATATCGTTTCTTGCAGATGTGATTTTACATTCTTGAATCTACATTGCTTCCTATGAAATTAACCAATTAATTGGTGACGGGCTGGACCTGTTTTACCAATAACGATTATAACTAACTATTCCAAAAGTCCAAGACTGATTTATACAGTCAAACTTGGTTATTAAGATCACCCAGAGAAAGTGGCCACTCCAGACAGGTTTTACAACACATATTTCTGTGCAGTGACTTGGTATCGAACCCGGAACCTCCCAGTTACAAAACCATTGCTCTACCACTGAGCTATTTTTCAATTTTGAAATATAATCTCTGACTGTATAACACCAAAAAATGCTTTTGTTCATTCCAAATTCCTTATAATGTGATATTTGAATGTGCATCCTGAAGAGTTTGCTTTTAATTCACAAATTTCAAGTTTCTCATCTTTTAACAGACAATGGGAGTCTCTCTCTTTCTAGCAAGCAAGCATTGTACATGTACATGGGGCTGGCCATACCACAGGTATGTGCAAATATACCAATCACAATGACTAAAGACCACAGCGGAATGTTACTATGACGTCTTGTAGATTTCCCGCTTCACTTTAGTTGCAAAAGGACAATGGACTACAACCTGTAAGTTAACCCATTATATCTGATAATGGACCTCGGCCCCGTCTTATAAATAAAGAGATATCTGTGTATGCAAAAAAATCATTAATATAATACAATTTCTCCTTGCGTTTGCCTCTGTATGAATGATAATACAATGTAACACAATTTGTGGGTTTTTTAAAACCTTTTTTGAAAGGGGACCATGAGTGAACATTTTTGATTTGGTATGCATACACCCAATGTGAAAATTTGGGACTTGGATTTTGGGCGCCCTTGTGTCCTGGTATCAAGCCCGGCTATAGCATTTTTATATACAGAAAAATTATCAAATACCAAATATCATGGAACCACCTCCTCCTCATTTTTGAAAATTTTGGACAAAAAAAAATATAAATCCATTTTACTTGACCTATGTGTAGGTCTACAACAGTCAAGGGTACATTGTCGTAAGTACACTAACAAGACACAGGCTCCGATTGCTAGTTAAATTCTTATCCATATACTACGATACCACTTAGCAAAATGTAGGTCATCTTCCTTGCAATATACAAATTAGGTTTTTATTACAAGCAATCTCGCTCACTTTCATTCTGAAGCTGTAGCCAATGGTGGGAATATGCTAGCCACGTTCACATTCAAATTTAACCATACGTTTCAGTACAACTTCAAGGAAATGGGCTTATAATTAATTATATATCTACATGAAGAATGAGAGGTGGGAATATGCCATACTCACACATGAATAGGCCATTTTCGTAATGTAATCAAATTTAGTGCACAAATCTTTGTTAAATGCCTTGTTACAAATTATTTAATTCACCTGTTATGAATAATTGTCTTTCAATAGTCAGAATGCGAATTGCATGTATACATTAATTGTTGCTGGGTAGGACAAACATTATGGCTTGCCCTGCCTAAAAACATGTTAAAAAGATAGACAGACACAAGATACAGAAATACAAAACGAGAAGAGACAGAAGAAAGAGAGAAAGTTTGAATGACTGACAAACAGACAGACAGAAAGTAAATACAAAACGAAAGAGACAGACATACAGACAAGTGGAAGATAAAGATAAAGAACGAGGAATGACTGAACAGCATTAGAGACTAGGGAATAAAAAGACAGACAGACAGACAGAGATGCGCATACACATACAAGACCTACAAAACGAAAGAGATCCTTGCTTTGTAGTGTGAAACTACAAAACATCAGTGAGCTATAAGCCTATATTAAAGATACTATGTCCCTTTTGCAGCCAACATCAAATTCTGTAGAACTTTGCAGGAATTATGAATAGATCTATGTCATGTAGATCTATGTCCTATCTGTGAAATTTAAACGTTAGCAGTGTCCTAATATTCAAATTATGCAAGGAAACCTGTTTACTTAATAGACTTCACTGTCAGACACTATTGAGTGACTGACTGGCTGTTTTCATCTTTAGTAATAACATACATAAAATGAGCTGTAAAGGGTACATGAGCATTTGTCTACATCAATAACCCACTTCTTGTAATGGCCAAAATTAAACTGATTGAATCTTTGCGCAGCATAAAACGTACGACCATTCAGTACAATGGTCTGAAAAATCAGACTATTACTGGCTCTATAGCTCCTAAGTCGATTCGACAACTTATAGTCGTTATTTTCCCACTTAAAGACATTTTCAAGCCCTCTTTTTTTTAGGGAAGTTCTAAATTAGTATTGTCTTTCAAATGCCATTGGAATTTAACCTTTTCATTTTTTTGGCCTGCAAATGGGACATAGTAGGACCTTTAATAAGCCTATATTAAAGTAGAGGCTTAAGTTGCAAAAAGTGCCAAAAACCCAAAGTAGAAATCATAAAGATAGACACAGAGACAAAGTGGGACAGACAATCATACGAAATCGACAGAAAGAAAAGACACTCCTTGCTTTTGAGTGTGTATCACTATTCACTGCAGAACAGAGGAGAGCTGCAAACAATCCCATACAGCAATCATACTCACACTCCTACACTGGGCAAATATAACATGCAATCATCATGTCACCACATTGACCTCTCTGTGACCTTTGACATAAGGTGACACCCGAGGTCAGATAAAGTGGGTCAGTGCACCCTGGCTCTCTTGTAACCCCTGGTAGGCCTGACTCATTTCTGCCAAGTAATTTCTGAGGGTATAGACTGGGGGATACAGTCACTAAAATGAATTGAAGAAGTGAAAATACATGTATGTGCTAGTTTCACAATAGGCAGGGATGCTGTTAAATGCACACATCTGAATCAGAATGTTGCTATGATCATACCATCTCATCCATCGCTCCTTGTTTGTGAAACTCGCTCTTTTCCCCTGTTTGTGAGTTTGACACTTCAAATCATCCCTCAAAACTCAATTATTGGGGCAAATATGAAAATACTGACCTTAAAGTGACTCAGTAACATTGCCTCAGATTCTAAAACAAAATCCTGGATTTAGCTCATGCTGCAATCGTAATTATAAACCTTTAGGTCAGTCAGGAATCCCATGACTTTTACAAGCCGATTGCCTGTCTGATTATCAAGATATTTATGATTGGAAATCGAAATCGAAATTTCATTTTTCCTTTTCCTAACAGTTTTTATAACACTACAGTCTATTAGGGAAAATGAGTATGGTAAAACCGGTCACTCAAAGATTTTTACTCTTTTGAGGCACTTCATGATCATTTTAAAGCACAATTTTTTTAGGGCTTCAATATTACACCATATCACAGACACTGATAACACGCAGGGCCATGCATCTCAGATTTAACATTGTTAAATGATGCCTTTAATAGAAGAGCCTGCGCCCTTGAATGTTAAACAGATCTAAATTGTACCTACGGACGGACGGACGGACGCCCAGAAACTTGTATCAAGTCACATCAAAAGGCGGTCATTAAAAAACTTTGCTCAAAATTAATAATGGGTAGCTGTACACGTATAACACCATATAAAATACAGTGAATCATAATCATAATCATCATCATCATCAAAATAATCTTTGATAAGCCAGACTAAATTGTTTAAACTACAAGGGCGTAATGGGATTATAGGCTACAAGTATTTCAAGAACTGATAAATTCATGAGAGATCGTCTGTAGAGAGGGGGCTGTTCAAATCTAAATTTTGTTTTTAGAAGACATTCTAAAGAAAAAGGTGAGCAAAGGGGAAAGAGGGGAGGAGGGGGTGAGGAGGGGGAGGGGGAATAAATAGAGGGCGAAGAAAAGGGAAGAGGGTCTACCTTAGAGTGAGAGACAGATCGACAGATAGAAGAAAAGAGACCAAGGTTAAAGAAAGAAGAACAGGAAGAAAGACGGGATTGAATAGAAAAGGAAAGAATGGGAGAGGCATTGTCAGTATACCTTTACCGGAGAGTGAGAGACAGAGAAAGATCGACAGATAGAAGAAGAGAGACCGAGGTTTAATAAAGAAAGAAGAACCGGAAGAAAGATGGGATTGAAGAGAAAAGGAGAGCAAGGTCATGGGGGGGGGGAGACATTGTCAGCATACCTTTCCTAACTGACTACATAACCCTTTCACACTGCATATAACTTTTTCAAAGAAACCAGCTTCAAGAAAGTTTGTAATCCAAGAGAAGACTTTCTGTTAATATCTTTTGCACATTTTTACAAAGAAATGCCTTTGTTGGAGCCTTGGAGGTGGTATTTCACATTTTAACAAAAGCTAAAAAAACTTTTAAAGATACTATGTCCCTTTTGCAGCCAACATCAAATTCTGTAGAACTTTGCAGGAATTATGAATATGTCATGTATGTCCTATCTGTGAA
The DNA here is from genome assembly GCA_037976565.1 of Mesocentrotus franciscanus. Lineage (NCBI taxonomy): Eukaryota > Metazoa > Echinodermata > Echinoidea > Camarodonta > Strongylocentrotidae > Mesocentrotus > Mesocentrotus franciscanus. The sequence continues at coordinate 9,923,576 of CP137670.1, read as the reverse complement.
ATTTAAACGTTAGCAGTGTCCTAATATTCAAATTATGCAAGGAAACCCATTTACTTGCTAGACTTCACTGTCAGACACTATTGAGTGACTGACTGGCTTTTTTCATCTTTGGTAATAACATACATAAAATGAGCTGTAAAGGGTACATGAGCATTTGTCTACATCAATAACCCACTTCTTGTAATGACCAAAATTAAACTGATTGAATCTTTGCGCAGCATAAAACGTACGACCATTCGGTACAATGGTCTGAAAATCAGACTATTACTTACTGGCTCTATAGCTCCTAAGTCGATTCGACAACTAATAGTCGTTATTTTCCCACTTAAAGACATTTTCAAGCCCCCTTTTTTTAGGGAAGTTCTAAATTAGTATTGTCTTTCAAATGCCGTTGGAATTTAACCTTTTCATTTTTTTTGGCCGCAAATGGGACATAGTACCTTTAAGAGGCATTTTCAGTTCAGACTGCATTGCGCATGATGAGAGGGATATTCAAATAGAAAATAGTATACAGAAGGTAGCGGGTAAGATCTGAATTGGACACATACATGTACATGTATACTTCAAGAGATTTAACTTAACAAGATTTTAATTTCCCAAGGTTTAATTTCATACAAGTTAAGTTCAGACAACAGTCTGTAAACATTAAGTTAAGCTTCAGGTGTTAAACATTGAGTTAATCAAGTAGTTAAGACCGTGTAGACACACTAATGGTTCTTGAAACTCGTTTACACACAGTTTTAAACAAGTGATCAAATGGTTGGCATGATAACAGTGATCGGGTACCGTATTTGCCGGCGTAAAGGCCGCAGTATTTTCTCTTCCGAAAATATCAAAAAGTCTGGGTGCGGCCAATCCGCAACAACAGTATAAAATCGGCTGTTAAAACAGCACGTATAATTCGTAAATATGGGACTATGAACTGTACAATGACTAGATCTATACCAGTAATGGTGCAGGACATTTCTAGATTAACTCCACACATCTTACCGACTATTTCATGTTGCATTGTTGACATGAAGTTTTGTCGATCTCGTGAATAAACTTCATAACCTATTTTTAGCAAATTCTACCGGTAGATCTAGATCTAAGTCTGTGCCATTGCATTGCTAAAAGAAGGGACCGTTATGGAGCTACCGCGCAACGCAACTGCGCATCCGCACGAAGTCTGTTTTCTTCGTATCCAATCCATTTCACGCAATTTCGCAGGTAGGGGTATAAATAGGATACCAAAACTGCCTGCGATACAGTACTAACTTCAAAATCAATGAAGATTTGCTCAATTACGATCAATTTTGCGGTAAACTTAGTTTTTTACTGTAAATTTTATAAAAATATTGATGAATTTGGATCAGTTTGTAGAAAAATAGTTTTCTACAAGAAATTTACGATAATTTTGTTCGGTCTGTTTAGTTTTTTTTCCTTCCATTTTTTTTCCTTTTTTTTTTCCCTTTGCGAAATGTTAAAGTTGGGGTGCGGCCTATGCGGCGCTGCGGCCTTATCACCGGCAAATACACTAGTCTTCACTTGCAGTTATCTGCAATGAGGACTGAAGTTTGCGGGCACATATGACTTACGGTTTGGCCAATTTGTAGTTACAACTACTGTGTCACTTGCTTGTACAAGTTGCTTTAATAAAACTTCCAACACATGTTCGTTCGATCGTATGTGAACCCTTGGCATTAGAAGTGGGTCGTTGTTTACAACGTTGATGTTTTGATACCAACTTAAAAGTTTTAAACTGTGAAGATGCCATGTGAACATAGCTAAAGTCGGTGTGGGTACGCCTACCGTCTACATACTGATCATTTCACTGGGAAACAGGTGACAATTTGACACACATACTGTACTTCGAAATCTAACTTCTGGACAATCTAACGTCACTAAGTTATAGCCTGGATACACCTACTGTGTACATGTACTCATCATTTAAAATGGGTGAATATTAGACAGCCATTCTTTGAATGATAATACTGGTAATAATAATCTGGATTTATATAGCGCTTTATAAGAAATACTGTATTACTTTACAGATATTAATTCCCCGGTCATCAGATTCATTCTGGCCCCCTACATGTATGTGCACCATCTCCACTCCCTGGGAGTATTCCTACTGCATGGTCACTGTGAGGGCATATGGCAATTACTAACACAAAGGTTTTCATCATCCTACCAGGTCCCCATTTTTCTCCTATGTAGGGAGTGGCAAATGTAGATTATGTCTTGCCAAAGGGACATTAGGGCCGTATCAGGGATTGAACCCACGACCTTTGCATTTCAAGTTAACTGCTTAAACCACTCTACTACGACACCTTTACCGAAATAACTTTTCTAAATTGACATTACATGCAATTTGTGCATGTATACACCTACATGTACGTCATGCGCGTGCTAAAAATTCCACCGGCCTGCTTTCGAAGTTTCATGAACATGTACAGCTTTAAACTTTATGGGAATAAACTTCACGAGATTTAACTCCATGAAGTTCCAGTGTGTGGATATGCATACTGTCGACATACTGATAATTTTTGAGAGAATCAGGTGAAAATTTGACACGCATACTTCAAGAAATCTAACTTCGTGAAATCTAACTTCACAAAATTACCGAACATACGGCGTGAAAAGTTGTATACATATAACAGTTTTTTGTACATGTGCATACATATATGTATACATGTATGGAATTTGGGAGATTGAACTTTGACAAGTTGAAATTCATGAAAATAAACTTCGCGAGATTTAACTTCACAAGATTTAACCTCATGAAGTGCCAGTGTGGATACGCCTAACTGTCTGCATGTAGTGCATACCGATCATAGCCAAGGGAAACAGGTGAGAATTTGTCACATTTTTCACATGGATGAACATGGCCAGGAAGCATTTACAGTATTTCAAAGGTGCATCCGTTCACAGAGTACTCTCACACACATGTACAGAAGTATAGATGTACATGTAATACGGAACAATTAATACTATTTACTGTACAGTACCTGTACTATTGCACCAACAAAAATGTGTATGCATATATGTATGTACATGTACACGTGCCAAAATGTTGTGTCACGAAAACGTATACAACCATATTGTCAGGAATTGAGGCCCACCCCCTCCCCTCATGAACATGCTGGAAAAAATATAACCATGCCTTGTTAAGGTTGATACCAATTCAAAGAAAGAGGCTTGCAATAATTCATTGCCATTATCCATGATCAAATCAATCACTAAATGACTACATACATGTACATTGTAAGTGTGACGATGAGATGTTTACTGCATTACTGCATAACAATTTAAACACTAGGGTAATATTATGCAATTTTCAATTTCAATTCAACGCTAAATTCTGTTTTTATTCAATCCAACACTGACTTATCTTTTCCCTATAGATAGATCTGTGCGTTCTGACGAGAGCTACCAGTAATTACATGTATATTGTATCTCTTTCTTAACTATCAAAATCACATTTCTAATTATTCTCCAATCCCCATTCCCCCTCTTTATTTCTCTCTCCTCTCTATCTACATGTACATATGTTTTTAACTCGCATATATCTACAAAACACCCCCCTCTCTCTCTCTTGCTCTCCCTCCCTCTCCCCCTCTTTCTCTCTCTCTCTCCCTCAATTAAATCAATGAAACAAGCCAGCAAAGTGTGAATAACCCTAGCAGCGCTTTTAATCACGCCGTGAATCTCGCACGCACCCCGGCGCCGCGGCTACCACCCAAGCCTATAGACCGACGACACCTCCATTAATTAATCATTCATTCCTTTCCTAATTATGTGCCAAAAGTGATGATTGAATTGCTATTCACCTCCATGTATAAATCTCAATGAATTTTGCACGGGTGATAACAAAAAATTAACGTCAGCTGGGCTAGGTATTGTCATACATGTATATTCTTGCAAAGAACTTCTACAAATTGCACTGTAGCACTGTAAACTCGAGAGTTTATGCTAGCGTGTAGGCCCGGTGTACATGTAAAGTAGGAAATACTTCAGGAGCACTTGTAAATGTTTAATGATATTCTTTACAATCATTGGTACAACACAAAATAAGTTTGACTCTTTCCTTTAATAGTGTTTATAAACATTTGACACTTTGAATCAGTAATAACGTTATTACTGGTAAAGCTCATATCAGACTGATGCTTACACTGTACATGTCAACTTTAGCTGGAGGGTGTTTCACAAAGATCCTAAGTTGAACTTATCCTTAAGTTGGACACTTATGGAAAGCCGTTAGCATCTTTGAAAACATTTTGTAAAAGTTATTTTAAAAGGCATTAAATGTTGATTCAAATCTTTCATATTTTCTATTATCAAGGAGATTTCATGTTCTTGAAGTGGAATTTATAAAAAGTCTAAAATACTTGAATTTTTGCTCTTGAATATATTTAATTTCAAGGCTACAAATGGCTCTCCATAATATTTAAGTCCAACTTAGAGATAAGTTCAACTTAGGATCTTCGTGAAACACCCCCCTTGAGTAAGTTAGAGGATATTTCTTCCAGTGAATTCTGTATATCAAGACTAGGCGCTCAAGGGAAACATGAAAAGTGGTCTTTATAGGCAGATGGTATTTATGTGCATGTTCCTTGAGTACAGGTTTCAATGAGAAACCATATTAAAAGGAAACAAAAAATGTGGTCTTTATAGTAGGATAGACAGGTACTCTTTCTATACAGGTGGTCACTAAAGCAGGTTTGACTGTTTACATGTATAGGTACATTGTAGAGTATATATGTATACTGAACATGTAGATAATATGGGGAAAATAATGACCCAATGCCCCCACTTTATACCTGGATAAAATAACAAAGGAACTTAGGGAAGGAAATGTTTCCAAAAATAGGTGACACAAATAAAGGTATGATGTACACACGTACATGCAGGTGATTTTCCTTTTCCTCAAAATAAAAAAATTGAGCCTCACATTACTGAAAACACACAATGCTTCCTCCTCTACATGTACACATGTATTGTATTGTCATCCAGCTTTTTGCTTCTTCTTCTTCTTCTTCGTTTATGTACCAGCAATTTGGTTGTAATCATTAATAATACTTTCATTTCTTTGACCACAAAAATCAATGGCATATTTAGATACCGGTAAGTATAAAATACAATTAAAAAATATACTGATTCTGAATAAATTTTCCTATTTCTAATGAAAATCTGTGAAAACACATACAAAGTATGGCGTGTATGAGTAATTTGGTTATAATATTATTTGTAACTGTAACTGTATTGATTTTCAAGTCCATAGGGACTTTAACATGTAACACTGGCAGGTTTGAATATTTGACTGTAAAGGTTTCAAAATTGGCAACAGGTTGATTTATTCAATCTCAAACAAAATTAATTATTAAACATTAATCATAAAAGCTGTTTAAACAAGCTTCAAAATATGGATCAGATTGCAATTGAGTGCATACAGTACATTACAGCCCTCAACCAACCCCTGGAACCATGAGGGACTCTGTTTTTCTCATACTGTACATCAGTTGATACTCCTTTCACATTCTAATTTTACATGTTTGAATTTTAGTTTGTGGACCACCCTGCATTATGAGCCATTCTGGAGCTTAACAATTAATATTCTACAAATACTGTTGTAAGTGAGATATCAATGAACATTTGCCTCTCCCCACCCATGAGAAGTAATGGTGACGGTGTGAAGACATTCCTTAAAATGCTTGAGCATCTTACCAACGGGGCGTTATGCGTGCGCCTGTAATCCAGCTAACAGTGGAAGTTACAAACTGATTCAGCCAAGGACGCAGGCTCGAAACCGAGTCACGTCTTTCGGATGGTGACGTTAAAAGACGGTCCCCAGACATAAATAATCATACACTGTATATATCTGATTGATACACGTCTGTAAAAACCCAATTAAACACACACACATGGTAGCTTTGCTAAATCTGGGTAACAATATGATTGCAAGGTCCTCAGGAAGAACAGTGTTAAACTGTATACTGATGAGAGTGTACATTGTGTAGTTTGTACAACAACAAAAATAATAATAATATACCACCATTTTAAATATTATTGGTATGATGAGGAAAATCACTGTAACCCAAGGCATTGCTCAGCATCAACCAGCAATTGGCAGCGCTGTGGCCTACAGTACCGTTAGACATCCATGCCTACAGAATATAGAGAGATAGTTGTGATACCCATACACGTACATGTATGTGATCAAAGGTCAGTGCATGGAGCTCCATAGATTGACCTTTGACCGCCTATGTATGGGCATGTCACAACTACATGTATCTCTATGTCATGCTATGGCCATGGCATGATTGCATTAAAACGCCAGACGACATGAAGGACATGCAAGCAAGTCATTCCTCTTTACTTTTCTAATTTCTACTCAAGATGCAATATAGCAGTAACTTCACAGAAGCAGAAGGAGCAGAAGCTTAGAACATACAGTACATGTACATGTAGCATTCAATATCATAATCCATTTTTCAATTACATATATTTTGATAAATATAGGTCTGATCGAAAGGGATTAAAGGCCAGGTTCATTGATTTTGAAATCGACTGAATTTGGTATCATTGTAATCAGAACATTACACTGAGTAAAACTATCACATTTGTGTAACTTGTAAATTTGTGCGAAAATTATAAAAGTTGATTAAACTTGACGAAATATCACCCCACTCGAGACCCCGAAACATCGTAAGTCAGCTGATTTTTGAGTGACGTAGCACAATGAACAATTAATACAATGGGCCGCTCAGCTGATCGGTGCGCGATGCAGTTTGCGTGCAATTCACATGTATTGCATTGACTCTTGAGGACCGTACCCATTCTTACCCAACGTTGTTTACCTTCATCAAAGTCACCCTGAAAATATCGATATGGACGAAAACATACTTGATTTGAGTTTTGAGGAGATAGAAGAAGGAAGTACCTCGGACAGCGACAACGACAATGGAGATTTGGGAGATCTAGACCTAGAAGAAGATCTGGAAGATTTTGCCGAAGTCGATGGACAAGCACAAGCTGTCGGGCAGCCGCAGTCGCTGCGTATCTACATGAGCCCGCATATCACAGCCAGGCCAGCCGGCCCGGCGCTTGATCGAGCTAGCTGTGAATCGCGAACCGGACTGATCTAAGTCTTCTCTCGACTTCCACTTTCCCCATTTATCTATCAAAAATCTAAACTAATCGGCCTAATCAGACATTTTCGTAATGAATATTTGGACAATTATATGTAAACTTGTCGCATATTTTGCCCCAGAAGAGTCGTTAGTTCAGCATGCAAAATGTCCTAGGCACTCCCAGATCCGACACATACACGCTGAGCTGCCCTCAGAATATGTGATTATTTTCCGATTTTTATGGTCAAATGTGACGGTAAATAACATAAAAATCGAATACACATTTGTAGAAAGTATTATTTATTCAGTGTATCTCATTCAAAGTGCCTAAAATAAAGGAAATATCACAACTGGCGGTAAATATACAAACAACGTTAACCCATATCTAAAATTGCAATGGGTATCCAACATTGTCCCGAATGTGTGATTGTAGGTTGTTCATAATGTGACGTCATTTTATCGCATGTAAATAACGCCGTCATTTCACTTTGTGAGTGGGTTTTGGAAAGGGTATCAAAATTGCAATTAATTTATTCCTCACAATAGTGAGGGCTTTAAAAGTACTTTAGTCATTTTGTTAATGTTCTCAGCAATCTGTAGAGGTGTGATTTGCCTTTTTTCCAAATTTCAATGAACCTGGCCTTTAATACAAAAAAATTAAAACGCATTTAAAAGGGAGGTCCATGAAGCCACACTTGATCTATCATCTACATGTACAGATCCAACGTGACTACTGAATTATCTTATTCCCATAGACTTGCATGTACTTCCATTCCCATAGGCAACAATCACTAGATTACGTTTCAACAAAATTATGCATCTAGCTACATCGACTTGAGATGCAGAGAGTCTACGCATAGAGAGATGTGAGTTGGTCTAGCGGCAAGTAATGTCCGTGGTCAGTCAGCTCCCCGTCTTCGCCTACAAACTGACTCAGCGGACCACGGTTCGAGACAGAGTCACATCTTTCGGATGATGACGTTGAAGGTCGGTCCCCAGACGTAAATTATCATAGCTGATTGATACACTGCTCAACTTTAGAATACCTCACCAATGTACAGGGTTTATGAATTATGTACAAATGTACATGAAGGCCTAGACAGAAATAACCGTCTGGTATGGGTCATTCTTTAATAAAATTGAAATTTCTCAACATTACCCATAGACAGACGGTAACCCATACCGTTTTACGGCTTGCACAACGGGGGGAGATTGAGCCGATTTGGTACCAATTTTGGTATCCAGACTTTCTCCCCCGTTTTTCCTAATTTAGATCTTATTTTCTGATTTATGAATCAGATAGAAAAAAATATGCATATTTTTCCCCTACATGTATGTACAGTTATCAAAGTTTTTATCACCTATTTCCAAAGGCGAAATTTATGGACTTACTCTTTACGAGTTATTCAATTTTTATCACAGAACCAGTGAAGCGGTACGTTCATTATCTAACTGGTAATCTATGACATGACCCGGCCGATATATTTCTGGGTTAACCGACCAAAACAAGCCAATGGCCAATCAGAGCACTCGATTGATATTGGGTTTATGAATATTAAAATATCACTGGGTCAAGCCGTGCTGACTCGTACATACATGTAGCTATTGGACTTTCGAAAAGAAAAATTGAAAATTCATCAACTCAAATCAAGATGGCTGACAACAAATCATGTTGTGACGACAGGACTTTCTCGAATTAATCATTAATTTAGGATCTAAATGAGCAAGCTATCGTAAGTCAAAGTAAATATTTCTGTGTTATTTTTAATTTTTAATAAGATTCAGTGTAATATTGCAGCCAACATGGATATATGAAGACGTAAAGAGTGAACAAAATTGTTGCATATCTCATTCATCTCGATCCAGCCTAACCGAACCATTCCTTCCACACACTACCCATAGGACAGATCTGGGCTAACTCGGACCCGGGGATAAATCGGCCCGCTGCAAAAACGGTCATTTTCCGTAACCCTAAACCCTAAACTTAACCCTAACCTGCAAAAACTGACCGTTTTTGCAGCTGGGCCGAGTTATCCCCGGGTCCGAGTTAGCCCGACTCCCATGGGACGTAGCCTACAAAGAACAGTCTATGTATAGAGGCGGTCACAGGAGCCAGATGTAATCTCAGCGGAACAACCGTCGATATCAGAGACTGAAGCTTTCGGTCTAATGAACGCCTAGCCTAGCTAGGGGCTTAGGCCTTAGGCTAATATTAGGGCTTTTTTTTTTTAAACAGAAGAGAGAGATCTACAGCAGTCTATGCATTTCAACGAACAAAATTAAACCAGGCCTTAAATTTCAATATTTTTAGGGCAAGGCCACTTTTCTGTAGGGCACATTCCTATTTTACAGCACAAATAGGAAGAATTGGAAAGGGCACAAAAAATCTCCAAGGCCAATGAGAGGGGCATTGAGGCCAATCAAAAGGGCATCCAAGGCCATGGCCTTGGTGGCCTTGGATTAATTTAAGCCCTGTAAACTCTTCACTTTTGTAGAAAGCTAAACACTATGATATGTTATATGATAAGCAAAAACAGAAACACATTATACACTCACATAAGAAATATTGCACTATGCATTACACTGTGTAAAAATCCCTCAGTCCCAGCTATGCCATTTTTTCGCATTGCAGAGACATTGAACTCAGCAATTCACAGTTGACACATTACAAATTTACCTTTAAAATACTTCTCAGCTGCTGGGATTATTCCAGTTTAAGATGCCTGTTGTCCCTCCTACACATATATCCACTTAATTACCATAGAAATCCAGTTAAAAACTCACAGGAATCTCATGTCTGGAAGCAATAATATTGAGATGAAAATCCGAATTTGATCAGTTTATCCCAACACAATCGCCATCGCGAGTTCGCGTTGCGAGCATCTAGCGTACGCTGAACCGCAGCGATGTACATGGATAGAGAGGGTTCGCTATGCTATAATCCCGTCACAATGCAGTTTATACACCGTGCTATATAGCTTATGCATAAACAAACTGCAGATCAACCCCCACACACAATTCAATCTTGAACTGGACTGACATGCCAATAAATCGGAGCCTGTAATTACCGTAAATATCACCGAATTCCAAGGTATGAATACATATGGCGAAATCATAGAATGAAAATTGTGTACGAACCTTGAGTTTAAAGCGTATACGTCCAAAAGGTGTCGAAATCACTGTTTGAAACTGACTTTACCGCTTGCCTAGGTGGGCGCCATTTTCCCCCTCTAGGTTTCAGCTTTGGAAGAATCCATTAGCAAAACAAATAGGGGTGACGCTATCGACTACCTGGAGAGATTTAACGGATATTTTTTCGTTACCTCTACTCTCTATTGCAAAACAAACAATATTAATGAATCCTCATTAATTACATCATTACATAAATTCTAACTACTTCTTTTGAATATGTCTAAGTTGAGAAGGATTTATCACATAACATTGTCCCTGATTTTGAAAGAGAAGTGCGGATGTCCCTTCGATTAGAATCGATGTTTCCTTTGCGAGGTCGATCTGGGGTCACGTGAAGCGAACCGTGCGATATGATTGGCCAATTAACTTAAAAGACCTAATTATCAATAGAGAATCTGGCGTAAGGCTTGCTAAACTTTATTCACCCAGGCATTTCGACACTCTGCTTTCATTATCGTTTCTTGCTTTATATATCCATTCGGAAATCTATCAAAAGAGTTTTCTTACTAATTGTTTGTTTAGGGAGGCGGTGAGTTCTTTGCTTCTCTAACAGACTATGACTTCTGAAATAAAGGTTACGGCAAGTGGTTCAGGCTTCAATGGTTGAATGAAAAGGCTGTGTTTGATGAAGGCCGATACTGGTTGATTTATAACAGGTGCATCAAATGTACATCATATTCACGTTGGGCATGTTCTTTTATCTGTGCAAAGAGACATTTGCCATTCACACAAAAAACAGTCAAATTAAATAATTTCAAAGCTACTTAATTAACAGATCGCCTTGAAATGTTAGGCCACCAGGGAACTGGACAATTTATTAAGATTTTCCTCAAAAAAGTAGGTGTGTTTATAATCAAACATATAATAGGCCTATCATCTTCCGTTTATGTTCAAGTCCGTTTAATATGTACACTCTTTTCCCTTCCTTTCTTTTTATATCCGTTTATTATTCTTTCTTTCTTTCTCTCCATTCCTCTTTCCTTCTTCTCTATCTTCTACCCCTTTCTCATTTTCTTCTTACTTGTGCTGACATCAAGTTTAATTTTTGTAATGTTTGTTACTTAGTCATAAGGGGGTGTTTCACAAAGACTAAGATCGACTTTAAGTAGGACTTAGCTATGACAGGCCATTCATGCCACTGGTTGCTCCCACCATTGGCCCCTCAATTATCATCTTTAGATAATATTTTTCCTTCAATAATGAACTATCAATGAAGGGAAATTCTGTAGATTTGTCACCACGATTCGTACGTCCCTTGAGAAACCAATGCCAGGAATGGTTAGAGGAACTAGTAGCATGAACGGCCTGCCATAGTTAAGTCCAACTTAAAGTCGATCTCAGTCTTTGTGAAACACCCCCAGGATTGAGAATTGTTACTTCTTGAATTACATCTCGATTTGTATGTATTCTTTATATTTCATGTTGTAAAAGGAATATTTTCAGCCTTTGGGGTGCATGTTCAATGTTTCTATCATAACAAACCGATTCATTCAATCAAAAACTATCAAATCAAATAATTGCTCTCTAATTATTTGTAAAGGCAGTATAGAAATGAAATGCATATCTATTTCAAGTTTGAAAGTGCAAAATTGTGCTGAATAACGGTGAAGACGCTACATCCTATTTGATAAGGGCAAAATTATGTCCGTTTATGTTGTGTTTGATAAACAAAACAAAGAAAAAACAAGTGTATGTTTCAATCATTACTTATTATACAGATCAAGTGTGACCATGATAATATTCACAGAAACACATAAAGAGAAAAGAAGGAAGAAGATGAAGAATAAGAAGAGGAGGAGGAGGAATATTTGGTTCTTGTGTAGCGCCCATGTCTGGTGTTCCACAAGAAAGATTGAAACGTCAACATTTTATTCTCTTTAGTAATTATTTTCTCTCTTCTTTTGGTTAAAGATTTAAGAACCTTTTATTTTATCCCCTGGAAAATTTCCCGTTTCATTTTTTTTTTGTCCCTCTGTTTATAGTTTTTAAAAGAACATTAAACGCTGTAATGCAAAATGTTTTATGAATAAACTTACATAACGCAATATCTTATGATCCATTTTCATGAGATTTGTTTTCATACCAGAAAGAGTGTAATAAATGAACAATGTAGACAGTGGCGTATTCGGGGAACATGTGCCACCCCCTCGCCTGGGTATAGAATTTTGCATCCAAAGGGAACATCAAACCGTGATGATCCAATGTTGTATGTGTACATCACTTCCGACGAGATATAAGGCGCACTCAGATAAGTTTCTTTCAGATGGGGGGGGGGGGTTACGTTTTGAATCAAGAACAATAGTATATATAATTCTGATTAACATATTCATTCATTGTTTTTCTTTTCCTCCCGGTATATGAGATATGTCTTCAAGAAAATCGGAAACAGTTTTATTTAATTTATCACAAATATCTTCTCTATAAATTTGTTTGTATAATTCATTTGAAATTTGTCATACTTTCAAAGTGTGCTTTTTAAAATAATATATTAATTCTTTGCCTTGTGCGAAAGTGTCTGTTTTTATTTTCGTCCTGTTATCAGATTTGTCAGATTTTATTGGTATGGATTTTCTCCATTTTGTTACTTTCTTATTTAGGCCTATGGAAATGAAATTAACTAGTTCTAAAAGTCAATAACTTCTTCTTTCTATAGAGGTAATCGCTATTAAACAGGTTATAAAAAATCAAGCTTATAAATACCAATCTATTCATACGAAAGATAGCAGAACCAAGCCATCTACCCCATCCCCCTCCACAATCTCACCAAATTGACTAAATTAGAATACAACAGAAATCTTAATAACCAGAGTCATCCTGAGCAAGTCCTCTTCACAACACCCATGGGCCTATTTCAGCGTTATATAGTACACCGCTATACAAGCAATATCGTTAGCAATTTACATGGGTGTTTTACAAGCCCCCGTCTCTAATATAAGAAAAGATAAATAAAAAAGACAAATGAACATAAAAGACCCAAGCGTCTGGATCTGCTACTGAAAAGTATCATCAAAAGCGAAGAGAAGGAATCTACATTGCTATCTCCTTTGTGTCTATTGTTAAGTAGTATGGTGCCTTGTTATACTGCCTTTGTGCAGACGACAAGGCTTATTGATTTTAAGCAGATTCTTTTGCGCGCCCCCATTGAACGGGTGCAGTGAACGGATGCCGGATGGGTTTGGGTATAGGAAAGAAACAATAGGAATTGGCAATTTAAAATAACCAGTGGATAAGGTTTCGATGGCGTTTATATCGAGATGAGGGGATTTCTGTTCTTACAAGTCACGATCACCCTTATCTAGTGGATTCGACACTTAATTTCGTTATTGATCCCTTTAACAACTCCCCCTTGATTACATTACAACGACCAATTGTGACTTCTAATTCCTTGCAAACAGGACGTAACTTTGTCGATGAGCCAATTTCAAACAACTACGATTTTGTTCTTACAGATTTGACGCACTATACGTGCAGATTTCTCAAGTTGGAAGGGGGAGGGGCTGCTCAGTAGCGACAACGTTTCTGGAAACGTACAAATGTACGAGAAAGATGAAAAGTTGGTTGCCCCGCCCCGCCCCGCCCCCTATGACGGCCGCTCTCCCTTATACATAAGCTCTATGTCCCTGATTATGATAATTATATATTTAATGCATGAAGTACAAAAATTACTACTACCCCTACTACTACTACTACTACTACTACTACTACTACTACTACCACTATACTATTACTACTACGACTACTACTACTGCTACTGCTGCTGCTTCTACTACCGTTCTACTTCTACTACTACCAAACCTACTACTACTACTATCAAAACTACTACTACTACTACTACCACTACCACTCCTACTACTACTACTACTACTACCACTACTACTACTACTACTTTTTCTACTACTACTACTACTACTGCTACTACTACTACTACTACTACTACTACTACTACTACTACTATTTCTACTACTACTATTACTACTTTCAGATTGTAAGTGAAACATTAAAGTGCTTAAAATTAGTCATGTAATGAAGGACCTTGACTTAATGTTTTTAGAAATATGTAAAAACCATTTCCCCTTTTTTATAACCAGGCAGGAATATTCATTTTTATAGCACTGATTTATTTCTATAACTCTTAATCTTGTAAACATACAGTGTAAACTGTGCTTACGTGATTATAACGGAATACAGATTTTCTACAATATTTACCTGTACATTTTGAAGAATATTATGCGAGGGAGCGTAGCGACCGAGCGAGAAGATTTTTGTTTTGTTAACCTAAACGCTACAATCTTGGGCCCACCAGAGCCTAAAAGTGTTGCAGTTTTTAGTCAATATTTGCTATACATTTTTTGTTGTTGCTTTTTTTCAAATTTTCCGGGGGACAATCCCCCCTAAACGAATTGAGGGGGGACATGTCTCCCGTCCCCCCGGGATCGCCGCCCCTGAGTACTACTACCACTACTACTACTACTACTACAACTACTACTACTACTACTACTACTACTACTACTACTACTACTACTACTACTACTACTACTACCACCACCACCACCACTATTACTACTACTGCTGCTGCTACTTCTGCTGCTGCTGCTACGACTACAACTCCTGCTGCTGCTACTACTACTACTAATACTACTAATACCACTACTACTATTACTACAACCAACAAAACTACTATGTATTACTACTGCTACCAAAACTAATACTTCTTACCACTACTAAAACTACTAATGCTAAAACTACTACCAAAACTACTACTACCACCAAAACTCCGAAACTACTACTACTACTATTACCACTACTATACCACTACTACTACTACTACTACTACTACTACTACTACTACTACTACTACTACTACTACTACTACTACTACTACTACTACCACTAATACTACTACATGTGTACTACCAAAACTACTACTACTACTACTACTACTACTACTACTACTACTACTACTACTACTACTACTGCTACTACTACTACTACTACTACTACTACTACTACTACTACTACTACTACTACTACTACTACTACTAATGCTACTATCACTACTACTATTAATCATAATAATATAATAATAATTATGATTATGATAATATAATAATAATACTACCCCTTCTACTACGACGTTTAATCGACAAGCCATCACCCCTTTTTGGGTATACTTCAGAGTAAATTAAAATTTTGCTATCGCTTAGCTGGAGATAATCGTTGAGGGCCTTTTCGTCGCCGAACTGATGGGGAATTGGAATTCTGTATTTGCTTGGAGAAACTGAACCTGGTTTACAAACGCCCTCTCTTGACAAAAACCATAAAGGAATTGTATAGCAAAACTTGAAAACTTGAAGCTTGTGTGCGTTTCAACACATTATGGTTTTGTGTAAAACTATGACAACCAAATTATTCGTGATTCAAATATAATTTCGATTGATCCTGTAGACATACACATACATCACCTTGATTTAGGTTATTGGCACGCTGTTATTTATTTTAAAGACAACGATGCGTAAACATTTCCTCTGTCAAATCAAATGAAATAAAAACTGTGAATTGATATTAAATTCATGTGGCACTGGGAACATCACCTGAATTCTGCTTATATTTAGGATATTAATTTTTCTAAATTGCAAGTTTATGGGAAATTAATTTTAGTTATGCATATCAAGCAATGCCATTACTCCACATCCTCAATTCAAATATCAACAGAAAATGTTTTAATGTTTTTAAGGATTACAAAATTGAAAGGAATCCCCGATCCTTGAAAAATTATTTTTTTGTTTAAATCATTTTCTTTATTTTCCCTTTTTAGAGCGGGGGGGGGGGTGTATTTTTGTTTGTTTGCTTGCTCTAATCAAACTATTGTATACCTGCATGCCCCAAATCCAGGCGATCGAAAACGTTACCTTGAAAACGACTTTGCTAATCTTTGGTTGCTTCGCTCTATCGCATGGTGCGCGGTAACATAAAGGTTGTTTGTGTTTTCATTGTTGTTGTTGTTGTTGATGTTGTTTATTATTCATACTTCTTACTCCTATTCTTCGAGTGCATTAACATGTATTAAAAATCACGATGTAAATGAGCCGAATGATTTATATTTTATTGTAAAAGAGGATAACTTTGATCTTTTTCTATGCGTTGCTCGGTCACTATGCCTTCTTGCTTCGTTCTAATTGTTTGAGCCTCCTCGATGTCAGATAAAATGCAATCAAAATACCGTTTGTCAAGAACTTCATAGTTTTGTTACACTTGATTGCTAAGCTCGATCACTTATCATTATTTCACTTGAAGTTTCATTGAATATACAACATTCATGTTCAGGACAAAATCATCACAATCTATTTATCATTATTTTTGACAGCTTTTTTTTCTTCTATCACTGGGTCACTTTGCTCCTTAGAGTATGGATGAGAAAAAGGATTTTTTAAACACACACCCCTTTTTTAAGTAAGCAGAAAATAAAGATTGTTTTAACTTACAGGCGTTAAGCCCAATTTGCACTCATGTGCAACTACCCCCACCCCCACCCAAACCATCCTCGCGCTCCTCTGAGTCAGTCCTGGAAGGCCATATGCCCCTGAAATATCCCCTAAAAATTAACTTAGGGGAAATAAAATGGCCCCACCCCGACCGCCCCACCTTCAGTTTCAGTTCAGTTTCAGTTTATTTTTTTCATTTCCAACAGAACAGTAATTTTGACAATAAATCAGTATACAATTCAATATTCAATAATTTAATACATTTTACATGGTTTAGAATTGTGAAATAGAAAGTATACATAAATATCCAGTACAATGGTTTTTTTTAAAGATTTTTTCAAGAAAACCCTGTGGAAATGGAAGGATCCGCTGAAAAGCTGAACTTGTAAAATGTGGATCCTCAAAAAAATGACATACATCATTTTTGTAACATGTTAATATATTGACTTGAAAGAAAAAGAAAAAAAGTATATATATATATATATATATATACACCTGTATATATATATACATAGATTACCAAAAAGTTGCAGAATAATAATACAATTATAAATCCGTAATTTGAAAAACTTGTTACGACACTTATATGGTGAACACTGGAAAGGTCAACAGAGACACACACACAAAAAAAAAACAATCCACAACTGTTCAACGCTATGGGGTCGTCAAATCATGAGGCCAAAGCATGGTGAGGGAGACCCCTTGCCCTTTCTACATGTTTTAAAAATCCCTCCTGGATTTGCTCCTTTATCAGCAGCTGCTATAACAGTATCGCCCGATTGCTGATTATGACGTCACAATGAGGGCCATATCTTAATTGTTGAATGACGTCATAATAGGCCTGAGCGGCAGGGTGCGCGTATATATGTACGCATCGAGTTATCAAGCGCGTATTCAAGCGCGCATTTCCGCTTTTTGTAAACAAAAGCGCAATGCATGGTGGGAATATTACGTGGTAGGATCATGGGGGCGTTTCATGAAACAATTAGTCGGTGGTTTTCACCGACTAATATCATTTTCACCGACAATTTTATTGTCACCAACTATTTTCCAGGCCTCTGATTGGTCAAATTTAGTCGGCGCCGACAGTTGTCGGTGGACAAATGTTGATGAAATGCCCCCCATGTTGTGTTTTCTATGAGTAGGATCGATGGTTAGAAAATTCATTCATCCTGAGTCGTACTTACAAAGGGGGGGGGGATGAAAAAAATACCATCATTCTTCATTATCTATTTATTCTTTTTTATTCATTTATTGCAATCAAAACTTGAAGTTAGATTTCAAATAAAAATAAAAATTCGAACAGATAGATTACAATGGTGGAAATAATGTACACGGCCGAAAGTCAAAGAAACTGTATGAATAATATTGTGCAACAATCTAATAACATAATAATAATAATAATAATAATCTTTTATAGTCCACTCCAAATTTTATTAAACCGAAAATGGAAATTCTTTGTGCCCAATTGATCGTGAGCCCGGCAGCCACTGAGCAGCGCCAGATCGACATTGCTCTATCCCCTTATTGTTGAACGCCAAACAAGGTAGCAGCGACTCCCATCTTTTAACGTCTTTTGGTGTGACGCGGCCGGGGTTCGAACCCACGACCTCCCGGTTGTGAGGCGGACGCTCTACTGACTGAGCCAACACACCGGTGCTATCGTGTTTTCTGCTGTGTAGATTAAATAATTAGGAAAATAAAAACTGGTAAGTGTTTATAACCACAGGTCATACAACTTATACAAGAAAGCTGAAAACGCCTTTTCTTTAGGGGAAAAATAAAAATAATTAGATATGAATGAATACATATAAACAACATATATATATATATATATATATATATATATCAACACCCGTATCAGGACAATTATCCCCTGGACAACCACCCCCCGGAAAATTACCCCCCCCCCCAGAAAATTACACCCTAGGACAAGTAGGACAATCACCCCGGAAATGTCCACCCTGATAATAAGTTGGTTTTAAACAAATTGGAGGTTATTGTCCTCACGGGGGAGGGAGGTGTGATTGTCCAAGTGGGTAATTTTCGGGTGGCGTAATCGTCTTCTGGGGGTAATTGTCCACGGGGGGGTAATTTTCGGGGTAATCGTCCTTGGGGGTAATTGTCCCGTTGGTAATTGGTCAGGGGTGATTGTCCAGGGGGTAATTGTCCTAGAATTAACTATCAACACCACATACTTTGGAAGAGTCCTGTGACTGGCATATATGCTATCTTTAACAGAAAATTATACTACAATCCATTCATTACCTTTCTTTGTCTCAGAGTTGATGTTGCCTTCGAGGAAATATGAAAGATACTTTAATTTCAGTAGGAGAAATACAAAAATGAGAAGAAAATGGAGAAACAGAAAAAAGAAGAGCGCTAATATGCAGGGAATTAATTAGAGAGAAGGTGAATTAGTATAATTAAAGAGGATCAGTGCAGTTTTATTTCCTTTTTAAAATTATCTCCCTGACCCCCCAATTCCTTTTGGGGGTGTTTGTCTCAAAATATTTGATAGACCAGCTGACAGGCCTATTATAGTTGTTTTTAATTCTGGGTGCTTCTATAGGCCCATATAGCCGTTCAAGAGTTCTGTGTTGGTAATTCCACTGTTTCACTAATCCATTATCGTACACATTACTAGTATATTGATGTACACATAGGCCTATCATGTGTACCTTTAACAAAAAATACTAAATTTGAAGACCTAGTATATCAATTCATGAATTGGACGCGGAAAACAAAATATCCTACTAGCCTCTCTCTTTCACGAGCCAAACTTTCTTTTGTGGCATTATCCTTCAAAACCGTTATGATCTAGCGCCCACTATGGCCCATGCAATTCACAATTTTGTACGCGTTCTCCATCCCCGTTTCACTAAGACATGAATTTTCCGACGGTTGCCAGACCCAATTCTTGCCGATAATTTCCACTTTCTGGTGAGTTATTCTAAACGGCATTACTTGAGCATATTCTAAAAATTACATTCCTGTAGTTGATTTCAAAATGTCTTGATATCGATGATGATTTTGAATGATTTATCTCGTTTTATGATCTCGAGACGTTGTCGAAGTTACGCCTTGTATTTTCAGTGTACGGCTAACACGCGTTGTTTTTACATAGGCCGTGTGTGGCGATTGTCCCCTTTGTTTCGATGTAAATAGGGAATGCGAGGCCTGGTAGTGGCATATTGAAAATACACGTTGGTTTCTCGCGTGTGTTATGTGTGCGAGTATGGAGAAACTCGCACTGTTTGAGAACCAGTTTCATCTTTTCTAGTGTTTTCAGAACTTGATTATTATAGAGCGAGCGTTTGGTACCCTACGAACGTTAGGTCAATTTTTGTGGTGGGGTATTCTAAAGTTGCTCCCACTTGTGTATTTCTTCATGCAATGTTCCATGATCAATTCAGTGGTCGATCCAGGGTTCTCTGATCGACCGATTGGGGCTGTACAGGTTTGAAGAACAAAACTGAGAAAGTATCAACAGTTTTAGGTGTATTTTTACTAGTTACATACTTTTTTCATAAGCAAAGAATAAAATATATATTTTTAAAATTTAATTATCTTTAAAATGAAATAGCATTTTAGGGTGACTAATTAATTTTTAAAATAAAAATTTGGTGTGTGCAAGGGGCAATAAGGGACACATTTATTTTGGTACTTCATATGTAGTTAAGGTATGCCGGATTAGGCTTTGCTGGTGAGGACTGAGGGGGGTAAGTGTGCCCCCTGTGATCACCTCCCCCATCTCGGGGATTATAGCCTCTGCATGACCTTTTAAGGATAATTAAAGTAGATGAACCACTCCAAATGTTATTCATGCATCAATTGGCAAAATAAATGTTTTGCTGAAACGGGGACTGATAAGTGTTCATTGTGATTTATAGGTCTGGGATTCTTATTCATTTGTCTGGCGGACAGAGGTGGTGGAGTAAACATTATATTAAAATATTCCTACCCTCCCACAAACTATAAATCATAACTGATTTTATGTTGCAGTGATTCACTGATTTGCACTGTGAAAATCTCAAGATGTTGTCATAAATCATAATTGAAAACTTTCCTGAAAGATGTTGGCAAAATTTTAATTATTAGCAAAATTACAGACATTCTTCTTTTCAAATTTGAATTTTGCAATTGGCAGCTAATGTTTCATTCACCCCATATGTTGTGTACAAAATGAGGGCTACTGCAATTTCGCTCATAGAGAGAAAACCACAGAGTCTAAAATTGTGCACATATACTTTTGTAAGCTCATCTTGCTGCTACAGATACATTTTTGAGGGCTTGCAAATCCCTAGGGCTTTGAACAATTATTGTTATCCTTATTTCATCCTTGTTTGATTATTAATTATTTGATTAACAATGTCAGTATTATTGTATAAATCATATATTGTAGCACATGGTAACATATACTTATAGGTCTAAGAGAGCGAGTAAAAGTGCCCCTTCACCATAAAAAAGTGAAATCTACCAAAAAGATTTCTTGCACTAATGATGATTAGACCCCAGATCGTTCATTATTTCACAGGGACATCTCAATATTGAAAGGAGAGTGGTGTAAGGCCAAACTTGCTAAAAAAAATTTCATTGTAACCCAAACTTACAAAAAAAAATCCTCAGATTTCCAAATTTGGTGACAAGCTTATAAACTGGTCATGAGATTTTCAAATACGATGTCAGATGAGCACGGATATTCGAGAATTATTTCCAACAAGGAAAAACAAAAGTCATCGATTTCATGCATATCTACAAGATGATGTCCATTGTTCTGTATCGTTTTTATTGATCCATAGATCTTCGTCAGCACAGGGCAGACATGGAGGGCAACATGGACGTTCTACCCTTCAGCCTGTCATGTGACCGCTGTGACTTCCGCACTAAGAGTATGTCTGCCATGAGGGACCATGCTCAGACGCACTCAGCTGAACACCCAGACCAGCAGCCAATAGAGGAGATAGGTAAAACTATGTGTGTGTTCAGTTGGCAATAGTTAGTATTAGGAATGACATAAGAAACACCATGCTCAGATCCACCTGTCTGAACAATAAGACCAACAACCAATAAAAGAGATACCGGTAGGTAAAACCATGTGTGTGTTCAGTTCGCAAAAGTTAATGGTTTAACCTGTTTGGGGAATGACAGAATAAATACCATACTCGGATCCACCTGTCCGAACAACAACACAAAAATCAAGAGAACAGACTGGTAAAATAGTGTGTCTATTCAGTTCATAAATAATATTATGTTTCTTTCATGGAAAAATCTTAAATTAGGTGATTTTTTTTTGTTAGACCCCTATGCACGTACCCACCCATCTGAACATCAGCCACCCATCTGAACATCAAGACCAACAGCCAGCAGAAGAGATAGATTTAACTTTGTGTGTGTTCAGTTGGCAAAAGTTAATCTGGGTCATTTATGGGTAATTAACTAGTAACCACCCATCACAAATGAGAGACTAAGCACAGACACACCAATAGAATTCATACCGGTAGACAGAATTAGTTAGATCAATGAAAAGTGTGCTGAAAATGGAGTCAACCTATTTTATTCCTATCAAAGTGGTTTTTGGTTTTAAATCTGTTTCGGTATTTGGTTATGAATGAGAAGTTCATCTGTAAGAGCTTTATATGCTACTTATTTACTTATCCTCTGCCTGTTTTATTTTGTTCCAAAATGAACAATGTAAAAACAATAATCTCTGCCCAATCCTCCTCCAGTATTTTATGTGAAAAGGAAACCATTGTTTATTTAAACAATATTTTATAAAAGAAATATTATGGGTTGAATACATAGAAATCATAATTTTAGTGAATTCTTTTTTTCTTCATTTCTGTACGTAGGTATGAGCAACCATGCTCCAAGTGATGATCATGCTCTTCAAGCACTTGTAGACTCCGCCCTAAATGATGCTTCACGACTCCTCCTCTCCTCACGGACAACCCCCACCACCACCATCTTCAAGATCCCGGCAGCACTTCAAATCAGAGCCTTGTAGAGGAGGTCGGTAGGACAGACGGTGATAGTGGTGCCTCTGGAGTTGGACACCAGGACAGGAAAACTGAGCGGGTGATCACGCCAAGGGCTAGTGCACTGGCCGCTGAGGACCTCCTTGGGATTTATGCTGCTGGAATCGACTTCAGCGTCGTGGGTGGAGGGGTCGTGGAGGATGGTCAGTTTCGAGCTGGATGCAGTCAAGAAGTACCAACCATGATGTCCGCAGCGATAGGAGAAAGTGCAGATGGTGGTGTCAGGAGTGGGATTGGCATTCCCAGACATAATGTAGCTACTTGTAGGGTTCATCCAGGAGCTGATGGAAGTGGAAGTATGAATAATGGTGGGGAACATTTTTCAGCAGACTCTTCGAGTAATTCCAGGGAAATAGGTCATGATAGTAACAGGAGAGTTGAGCCAGAGCAAAGGAAAGAAAAAAGTGAGATTAGTTGTGGCATTCTTCCAAACACAACAGAACAGGCCAGGACAGATTCACCTCAATCTGAAAGTTCTGGAAGTACAAGCTTTTCAAAGAATTCAGGACAGGCACAAATGTTGAGATGTAAGAAAGTAACTAGACCAACTTTTCAGTTTGTGATCCATCGTTCAGCATTCAGTAAAACTTCATCAGCAGATGACGAGACAGCATCATCTTCATCAAGACGTAGACCCTCTCACAGTGAGGTTGTTGCTAGACAAGCCAAAGATCATAACTCCTTAGCATCTGACAATGCCTTGGCAACTGATGTGGACAAGGGGAGCGGAGGAACAACAGCATCAAGAACTCGACAGAGATCAAAGCCTGTGCTAGAGGATGGAGGAATCACCGCTCCTGATGCTAGCTCTGGGAGACGTAGAGGACGAAAGCCAGTCTGTCCGTTGAAAGTGATTGTTCCACAGGGGAGGTCGCCACCACCCTCCAAACGTGGTGGACAAAAAGTTGGGAGGCCCTCTGGGAGGTCTAGGAAGGGGGTTGGGAAGAAGATGAGATACAGATGCCTAGAGTGTAGCTTCTCATGTATGCTCAAGAAAGACTTGACAGCTCACACCAAACTGGCTCACACCAAGGGTGTGAGGAAGGTCACAAGGGTAGGGAAAGTGCACTTTGAAATTAACAAATCCAAACATTCTCAGAGCAAACAGGGTTCCAAAAGAACTTCAAGAGAAAGTGGTTTGGATTCCTGTGATACAGAACAAGAGGATAGCCCACCCAAACCAAGAAGACTCTTGAAAAGAGTAGATGTCATTAGGAAAAGTACTTCTAGATGTAACAAAAGACCCACCCGGGATAAAAAGCCTGCAGAGGACGAATCGGAAGAACAACAAGAAAATGATGATGGAGAGAATGTGGATGACGATTGGGTCCCTGACACAGCAGATGTGAGCTCTAGTGAAGGGGAAGCAATCGATAGCGGAAGGGAGTGGGATAGTGATGATGATGTGTGCAATATTTGTCACAAGTTTACTGCAGACTGTCCCGCAGACATGGAGCGCCACAGAGCAGAGGAGCATAGGGATAGCTCACTAAGCTTGAAGCAATTCCGATGTAACTATTGCAACTACTCTTGCCAGGGTCGAAAGACCCTTGCCACTCACATTCACAGCTTGCATGGCGACACAATACAACTCCTAACACAGAAAACCACAGAGCCCAAAGCCAAACCAAAGAAAAAGGAAGTAGACACCAGTCGCGTCTATCGTTGCAGTATCTGTAACTTTAGCTGCCACTCAAGCCATCTCCTGAATAGCCACATGAAGAGTACGCACCACTTTGAAAAGATGTCTGGTGAGTTTACATGTGGCGTTTGTGGGAAGGTCGTTGTTGGACGCTACTCTCACTTTCGCCGTCACCTCAGATGCCATTCAGAGGAGCGTCCCTACAAGTGCGATCAATGTCCTTTGGCCTTCCGTGATGCCAACAGCCTTAACTGCCACTTGCCCATCCACAAGGAAGACCGTGATTACCTCTGCGAGGACTGCGGCATGTCCTTCAAGCGTCCTATCAACCTTCGGATGCACCGCAAGGTCCACAGCGACAAGATGTTCCCCTGCGATGAATGCGACTACAAGTGCCGCCGGCGCAACACTCTACTGAACCACAAGAAGCGGAAGCACCTCAAACAGAAAACTGTCCTGTGCCAGCACTGCGGACATTGCTTCTTCTCCAAGACAGAGTGCAAGAACCATGTCATGAAGAAGCACACCCAGCGGCCGACTCCCTTCGCCTGTCCGATTTGTCCTGCAGTATTCATGTTCCAGTACCGTTTCAAGGCACACTTGAAGACGCACCCGGAGATCAAACCTTACAAGTGTCACTTCTGTGGCTTTGAAACCAGACTAAACACCTACCTCATTGATCATATGAGACAACATACAGGTAACACTGAAATCATAATTATACTTATGACAAATACAGTCAAACCTGCTTTAGTGACCACCTGTATAGAAAGACCACCCATCTACAAAGACCACATTTTTTGTTTCCCTTGAAAATGGTTTCTCATTGAAACATGTATTAAAGGAACATGTACATAAAGACCACCTGCCAATAAAGACCACTTCTCTTGTCTCCCTTTGGTAGTTTTTATAGACAGGTTTCACTGTACATGTATAGGCATACAAGGTTGGGGCCTGGGGGTTGCAGCCCTTAATGATTTTTAAAGTTCCGATATTCAGACAATGAGGTGCCCAACTAACCTCATGTGTGGAAAATGAGGTGCTTGAATATGCTCATACATATAGGGAGTGAGGTGCTCATTATGCTCATATTAAGGGAGCAAGGTGCCCAACTATATCATTTTCATATATTATCAAGACTACTGCTGTGAAGAAAAAAAATCTTAATGGAAAGTTGATATTGAGGTATCAATTGAGGCAAAAATGTTCCATTATAGACTACGATGTTAAACTTCAAAACCCAATTGAGCAGTAGTTTGGTGGTCATCCTTACTCATGTATAGATAGATCTGTGAGTACCATGCAAAATACCGCAAAGTCGGTCCATATTATTATAGGCTGTAAGTTGATTAAGAAACAAACACTGGATGAAACATTTTAATTCTACGATATATGCTCTCATGACTATTTCTCTATGGTCATTTTTATACTGACCAAGGTTTTTCCTTCTACCCTTGATGAAACACTATACCTAACTTCAATCAAATCAAACCAAATAAAAACCTTTTTTTTTTCATTGCCATTTTTCAGTTATATATATGATCTTTTTCCCCTGACAGGAGAAAAACCAAAGAAATGTAGTCTGTGCGACTATGAGACCTCCACCAACAGCAACCTCTACAAACATAGAAAGCGCCACCACGGTCCAGGAATCCCGCGGCTCAGTTCCAGAACTCGCAGGCCCCGCCCAAACAGGACCCAGAACAAGGAGGAGAACCCGATGGCAGTGAGCGAAGAGCAGAAGCAGCGAGCAGAGAAGAGCGTTGTTGAGGATATCGTGAATGCTGTTGAGTTTGGCCAGATGGCATCGCAGGTGAACCTTGTGGCAGGGGGCCAGGCGGCAGCGGCCATGTTCAATATGGCAACCATGTGCAGTACTCAAGAATTCAAGCAGGAACAACTGATGCAAGGTGAATACTGTTCTTTGAGTTTTATGTTTATCATGTTATGGTGTTGTCCCTGGGATGTTTACTTATCAGCATGATCTGTATGTATTCTGAAATAATAATATATCCTTTTTTCAGGCTATCTGGATCCCATCTTTTGGAAGACAGAAAATCTGTGATACCATAGTTCATTAATTTTTTTTAAAAGCAGATCGTTGAACCTCCTTGGAGCAATGGAGCTTCCATAAAACATGAAAGTACAGTTTCATAATGTTGAGCATCTTTTAAAATGCAAAATTCGGAGCGTTTTGCATTCTGCAATTTCATTATTTTTGTGTTAAATAAAGGTGAATTTACGAAAATCTTGTTTTACGGAAATAGGGAGTTTTTGTGAAATCCTGGAATAGTTTAATAAGTTTATTCCTTAATTGCCATGAACACTCATAGAAGTAATGCATAATAATACCATGATGATTAGACTCCATTAAATTGGAAAAAAGATCATTAAAGAATGTGAATAATAGATGAACCCTATTATCCGGCTTACTTCGAATCATCGGGTCATCGCGTTGGGTCTGGTGATCACGTTACCCAACCTTTTGTGAAAACACAAAAAGTCAGGGGTAATGTTTGTAAAATGAACCCCTCTCATCTACAAATGGTCTGGTCCAATTTACCCCACACTTTGTGAAAACCCAACAGCAAATCTACGAAAGGTCGAGTCATCTTCTGCTTTATGAAAGGCCATGTAACTCGACCACCAGACCGGACACGATGATGATTCGAAGTAAGCCCTATTATCCACATGCGTAGGTAAACTAATTTTTAGACTATAGAGATAGTAGACAAACAAGACTTAATTGGATTCATTTTAGCTGGATATTGTAATAATTGCCATTGGACCAGATGGTGGTCAACTGTTTAAGCATACTTCTCTTTATTTTCTCATCTCAGTCCCACCTACTGATGTTCACCAAGGTCATCCGATCCTCCCTGACGAGGTCAACATCATCAGCTCCGTCGCGGACACCAGCCATGATGCAGAACGCCTCTCTATGTCCATCCTCGATAAGACAACATCCTCCGTGGCAGCCATGATGGAAGCGCTGGCCGACGCCCGTAACATGCGCCCCCATCAGGCCCACCAGCCCAACCACCAAGCCCTCATCTCGCACCCCAGCCCGTACCCCATCCATCTCGCCACGGCACCCACGCCCCAACCAAGCACCCTTCCCACCACCACCAGCTCTGCCCCACTCTTTCAACGATCCGTTGCAGCGATGGCAGCCAACATGACCATGCATTATGTGCATCCGAACATCGGTGCTATCGGGGGAGGGGGAAGTTACCACCACCTGTCTGCCTTGGCAGGGGAGGCGGCCAGTCGATCGCCCATCACGTCTCACGGTCAGCCGACGCCCCATAATGTCACCATCCCGCCTCCTCTGATTGGTGTCGGGCAGGGTCAAACCACGCCCCAACCTCTCACCCACTTCCCAAACATGATGCACTATTAACCCATTCCTTGCAGGAACCTTGTCTCTTCTGTATTATAGCCTACGGATATGGGAGAATTCGGTAGTCCATGAGTTAAAAATCATGATAATAAAAAATGGTTGCATTTACCAAGGGTAGCTTCATCAGTATTAATACAGTAGTGGTCTTTCTGAGGGTCATGCAATTATGATCACCCAGGCATTGCTCGGTACCCATTCAATACCCAAGGGGCCCATAACACCAAGCTTTGCAATTGATCATACAACTGATTGATTTCTCATTGATTTCTCATCATGCTTAATTGCAAAATAGCAATCAATTGCTAGCTTCTTTTTCTTTCAATGAAAGACTTAATATGATCAAACACGAAAAAAGCAACTCAATTATTTCAAACAAATATCACATAGCGGTAAAAGCAAACATGGTTATGGTAGTTTTGAACATGTGTCAAATTATATACACATGTACTGATAAAACAAACTTATTGTTTTTAATACAAAGAACCCGCTCAACTTCACAAAAAACGTTTCAGCAAAGAACTTAACGATAAACATATTCCTTTGGATTTTGTAGAGAATGCATGTTTTGCATATAAAATGAAAAGCTTAAAGCTACATTTTTTACCATCTGGGAAACCAAACAAAAAGGTTTTTGTTTTCAAGTGCACTTCATTGTTCGGAAGAGAGCTTTGGAAGTCTTAAATAAATTAATGCGAAAAGGGCAGTCCCAAAACAAGTGTGAAATACTTTTAACAGAGGATAATTAAAATATACGTAAATTAGAATCGGCCAAGTCCATAGTATGAAGATATTTGTTGACCCCAAGTATTCGGTGAAAAATTCTGAATTGAGAAAATAATGATATTTTCAATTGCTAACTTATCTTTGTGTTATGTGGCCCTGGATTGAGAGAGAGAGACGTTGGTAAAATACCTTGTCTGAGGACCTAAGCACCAAGCAATGATTAAACCCCAGAACTCCCAAATGTGAATCAAGACACAATGGCTCAGTGGTAGAGCACTGGTCTTTTAAGTGGGAGGTCCCGGGTTCGAAACCAAGTCGATGCTAGTGCCCTTAGATAAGGTATTAATCCTCATTAGCAAGTCCCTCAAAGAGGACTTAAAGCCGTTGGTCCCCTGGTTGCTTACATACAAGCATACACATGCTTTCTTAGCAGTCAGGTAAAACAAACAAACAAACAAACAAGACCCTCTACCAATATCCCCTCAGAAGCAATGCATTGCTTTATTGCCACGGTGCTACTAAAGTATTCAATAATTTCACACAAGTATTCTATGTATTAAGGTGCTACTTTGATTA
Organism: Mesocentrotus franciscanus; assembly: GCA_037976565.1. Lineage (NCBI taxonomy): Eukaryota > Metazoa > Echinodermata > Echinoidea > Camarodonta > Strongylocentrotidae > Mesocentrotus > Mesocentrotus franciscanus. The sequence goes on along the minus strand of CP137670.1, from coordinate 9,894,408 downwards.
ATGTTTTGGAGAGAAAAAAAGATGTGATGAAGTGGAAGGAGGATTGGTTTTATAACATACTTTAAACAATTTTCTGATTCTATTTTTGTTTTATTTGAATGGATATAGCACAATGGAATTTCTGCTAACTAGAGCGTTACACCTCATGTGGTATGGTTAATATTTTATTGCAAGTCATCCTAATCTAATGAACAAGTCTGTTCTCTTTATAGAGTTTATTTTTAAATAGATTTAGAAATATAACAAAATTTACAAAATTAATGCTTATGAATTCTTGCCAACGTTATGATTTTGTGTATGTTCGGAGTGGTGTATATTTGAAGAAAAATAAAAGCCATTTTAAGCTCACTATAATAAAGCCTAGCATTGTGTTACTACAGACCTTAAAGGGTGTAATACCTAAAAGGCTCCGTCAGGTACACCATGCCTTCTTGCCTCAACAAGAAATGTTTAATTTGTATTAAATCAGCATGCCAAAGATTACCTATCTGACATCTTAGAAATATTTTTAGTTTTATCACTGCAAGCAATTTTTATTTACTTCTAATTTATTATATTTTTGTAAAATCTTCACCCTCCCCATGTCTGCCATGGACAGCAGATAGCTCCCTAAGAAGATGAAAAGAAATTACAGTACTATTTGGTAGTTGATATTCTTATATATAGAAACTACAAACAGGTACATGCAATGTTCAGTTCTTTTCATTTAAGACATTTTTGCTAAACAATTATCAACCATAAAACTCCAAATTTGACTCTTGAAAGTATGTTCATGATTTTGCTATGTGTTGTGTTTGAGCAGTTGGAGATAACTCAAATAAACAAAATAACACCAGAAAGTACCATTGTGTATTGTTTCTTCATTCCAGGTGTATGCGTGATGACATTGTACAACGTTGAATCATGATAATGCCCTCAACTGTGAAATACCATATAGTTGAATATACAACAATGTGCCTTGCAGCAGGGTGTCATTTCAAAATGATATACATGTTTTTTTCATTTGCGATTTTGTTGTCATTGGAGAAGAATGATGTCTTGGACCTGGTTATAGATGATTTAAAGAAGATATTCAATTGAAAAACAGCAGTGTCTACCGTTATGAATATTTTGTGAGGTAGTAATTTTTCTTCTTTTTTTTTTTTTGTTTGGATTTTATTTAACAATACTGATGATGGTAACAGAAATAGGCATGTTGATGTTTGTGAAAATGATGATAGTGATGGTGGTAAAAACCATGGTGGTTGACGATGATGATGATGATTTTGATGATGCTTGAAAAGATGACTAAGGTGCATGATAATGATGATGATGACAAAGAAAGTGAAGAAAAATAATTAGAAGAAGAAGATGGTGATGATGATTGAGATAACGCTAGTTAAAGATATTATGTCCCTTTTGCAGCAAACATCAAATTCTGTAGAACTTTGCAGGAATTATGAATATGTCATGTATGTCCTATAGATCTGTGAAATTTAAACGTTAGCAGTGTCCTAGTATTCAAATTATGCAAGGAAACCCGTTTACCTTCTAGACTTCAGTGTCAGACACTATTGAGTGACTGACATCTTTTATCTTTGGTAATAACATACATATAATGAGCTGTAACAGGTACATGAGCATTTGTCTACATCAATAACCCACTACTTGTAATGGCCAAAATTAAACTGTTTGAATATTTGTGTAGCACAAAACGTACGACCATTCGGTAAAAGGGTCTGAAAATCAGACTATCACTTGGGTTATTGCAACCACTTAAGTCGATTCGACAAGTAATGGTCATTATTTTCCCACTAAAAGCCATTTTCAAGCCCTTTCGTTTTGAGGCAAGTTCTAAATTAGTATTGCCTTTCAAATGCTGTTGGAATTTAACCTTTTCATTTTTTGGCCTGCAAATGGGCCACAGTACCTTTAACATGACTAAGGTGCATGGTGATGACGATGGAGAAGAAGAAAAGAAGAAGAAGGAGAAGATGGTGATGATGATGTAGTGACGCTTGTTGAAGATGACCAAGATGCATGATAATGATGATAACAAAGAAAAGAAGATGAATAAGAAAAAGAAGGAGATAGTGATGATGATTGTGATGACGCTTAAGATGACCAAGGTGTGCATGATGATGAAGAAGAATGAGAATAAGGAGAAGAACAAGAGGGGGTGATGAGAACGATGGTGATTATAATGTTGATGATTATGATTATGATTGTAATTGTGTTTATGATTCTATCATGTTTTCATGACGAGGTTTTCTTCAGGATAAAATAGAAGTTCCCCTGTTTGCAATCACGATGAGTCCATCAAATTGTCACACTGCCCTCTACGATGGAAACGCCGAGATGGGTGCGGTCATTCGATTCAGTTTGATACGACAACACTGACCAATTCTATAAGATCCAGGATTTGATCATTCTGTGGCATATCCAGGGGGGTGTTTCACAAAGACTAAGATCGACTTTAAGTTGGACTTAAGTATAACAGGCCGTTCATGCCATTGGTTGCTATCCCAATTGGTCTCTAAATTATAATCTTTAGATAATATTTTTTCCTTCAATAATGAACTATCAAAAAATGTAAACTCTGTAGATTTGAGACCACGATTTGTACGCCCCTTGAAAGACAAATGCCAGTAAATGGTAAGAGCAAACAGTGGCATGAACGGCCTGTCATACTTAAGTCCAACTTAAAGTCGATCTTAGTCTTTGTGAAACACCCCCCAGAAATGTTTACAAACAGGGGGCGAGGATTAATTTGTTTTTAGACTGTAAGCCGTAGGCGGGTGTAGGGGCCTTTTAAAAATACACCCCCTCCAAAAAAAAAAGGAAAGAACTTGAGGGAAGGGGTAGAACAGAAAGAAAGATTAGCTCAGCAGTGGGCGCTGCCTTTATCCATCAGTTCGGGGTTTTCACATCACCAATAATATTTCCAAGAGAGAGAGAGAGAGAGAGAGAGAGAGAGAGAGACGAGGAGCGGCCCCGAGGTTTACAGGGATTCAGTTCGCTATTCGCCTTCCAGGCACAGCTGACGCCAAATATTTGATATTAATAATATGAAAGAAATAATTGAAAATAAGAAAGAAGAAGAAGAAGAAGGAGAATGAAAAGACAGGGAACAAGAAAGGAAAGAACAAGAACAAGAACAAGGAGGAGGAGGAGAAAAAGAACAAGAACAAGAAGAAAACCAAAGGAAGGGGCTAAAGGAGAAGAAAAATGAGAGGAAGGACGAAAGCGATGAAGTAAAGAGAATGTGACATATTAAACGAAGGACAGAGCAACTGTGAAACTGTAAAAAATAAGAATGCTAATAATGTTCACTTTGTTACGTTAAATGTGCGAGGGATACGTGAAGTTTTGAAGCGAAAGAAAATATTCCTTTGGCTCCATCGCCAAAAGTGTGACATGGCATTTTTGCAAGAGAGTTTTTTGTCAAGAAACATAGAAAATATTGTATATAAAGAATGGAAAGGACTTTGCTTGTTTGATCATGGTACAAACCATTCCAAAGGTGTAGCAATTTTAGTCAGGGAAAGCCTTCCTATTACTGTCATCGACACATATTTCAAAGGTGATGGTACGTCTATTGCATTAAGATTTTCGTATCAAGATCAAACGTATTTGTGTTTGAATGTGTATGCCCCAGCGAAAAATACACTGAAGGAACATTTCTATTCATCTTTATGTATATGGGTGAAAAAGATTAGAAAACAAAATGACGTTATGATCGCAGGTGGAGACTGGAATTGTGTACAAAACAAAAAAAACTAGACACAAGTGGAGTCTCATTATGCATACTTACCAAAATAGAATTTTGTTAAATTTCGGAAAAATAATAACTTAGTAAATGTGTGGAGGAAAATGTTCCCAGAGAGGAAACAGTTTACGTGGAGGCAGCTGTCATTAAACATCTATTCAAGACTAGATTATTGGCTCATGTCGAAAGAGCACTTTTCATATATTTATTCAATCGACATAAAACCAGTGTTGAAGTGTGATCATAACGGGGTATCCATGAAACTTAAAATATTAGCACAAAGTAGGGGAAATGGTTGTTGGAAACTGAATAATTCTATCCTGAAAGATGAAGTGTTTAAAGAAAATACACGCATTATTCGTAAGGTTAATACTGAATTTATTCATTTTGATAAACAGCTCAGGTGAGAAATGTGTAAAATTAAAATTAAAGAATTTAGTATAAAATATACAGTTGATGATAATAAAAGAAAAAAGAAATATATTGCTAATATGGAAAGTGAATATGATAACTTGTGTAAGAAAATAGATGAGGGTTTATGTGCACATGATATAGATAAAATGAAGTGTTTGATACAAAAGGCAGACAAGTGGTATGAATATCAGTGCAAAGGTGCATTTGTGAGATCTCGGGCAAGGTGGCTTGAATTTGATGAAAAGTCAACAAAATATTTTCTTCGGCTTGAAAAGGCCAAAGGGAAAAAGAAAGAAATAGATTGTCTTGAGACTAACGGGAAAATTATCAAAGATGAACAGAAAATTTTGACAGGCATACGAGAATGTTATTGTAAACTTTATAAGGGAAATAATACCGGGCTGGGTTTACAGAATACATATCTGATATCCACTTAAATGTTTTGAATGAAGAAGATGCAAATTTATGTGAGGGAAAAATTACAGAGAATGAATGCTGGGAAGCATTGAAGTCAATATCAGTGTTGAATTTTATAAATGCTTCTGGGGGGATATCAAACAAATGGTAATTGACAGTCTGAATGAGGGTTACGAGAACAAACAGTGTCTTGCACACAAAGTCAAGCTATTCTTACTTTATTATATAAAAAAGGTAACAAAAATGTTTTAGATAATTAGCGACCTATTTCGCTTTTAGGTCTCGGTTTTAGCTATTAAAATTAAACAAAACGCCAAAATATAGGGAATCAAAGTCCCATACTTCAATGGAGACAAATCTGATTATAAAGATATACGTATCGTTCAGTATGCAGACGATACGACGATTATTACTAATTCTGTTCAATTTGATAAAGAAATAATTAAAGAAGTAGAAATGTTTGGAGAACATGCGGGACCAAAAATCAACTGGACCAAATCAAATTTTATGAAACTTAATATAAATGACGATGAAGTTGAAGATTTATATTTTACCGAAGACCCTATAAAATGTCTTGGTATATATATAGGTAAACATTCTTTTGACGTTCAAAATTTAAACTGGAAAAGTAAAGTAGAGAAAATAAAGAATACCTTGGATTTATGGAAAATGAGAAAACTTACATTATACGGAAAAGTTGTTGTGATTAAACATTTATTTATGTCTCAGATAGTACATACTGCCACGGCAGTTCCGATCCCTTCTAAAATAATTAAACGTATAAATAAACTGGCTTACACATTTTTATGGAATTCTAAAAAAGAAAAGGTTAAACGAAACATCTGTCATAATACTGAAGTAGAAGGGGGGTTGGGAATGATCGACTTAGAGTCGAAATGCCGGTCACTCCGTCTATCATGGATTTATAAGCTTGGAAATTTTTGTTTAAATATTTGATACAGAAAATTGGGGATTTGCCTCTTTGTTTGCATTTTAATTGCAAAAAGAGCGATATTATCGCAGTGGCGGATCCCCCCTAGAAAAAACCAGGTAAAACACCCTTTAAAAAAAAAAAGAAGTTGGGCCCCTCCACTGGCGCCCAAGGGGTGGAAAAAAATTTTTGCTCACTACCCCACTGAGCGAAAAATCGACCGGCACGCGATTTTCAAATTTTCGCACGAAGTGGGCCCCTTTTTAGGCCCCCTCCCTTGCCGCCGGCTGGATCCGCCCCTGATGTATCGTATTTGTAGACAAAAAAACCGTTGCCTGACTTTTATGTTGACATGTTTTGTTCCTGGGCTGAATTGAAATATATTGATATGTTTAAAGTAACAGATATTGAAAATGAAATGATTTGGTATAATAGCAATATTAAAAATAGGAATGAGTTATTGTATTTTCCAAACTGGATAAGAAACAATATTCTTAAAGTTAAACAAGTCTTAGTAAACAGTATCTGGAAAGAAGTTGACTCCATTTGTATTAATTTTCAAGAAAATTTCAAGAAAATGAATTACTTTCCGCCTTCAAATTGGCAAAGTTAAAAAGTGTATTTCCGAATTTTTGGTTGCAGAAGTTACGTAATAGGATATAATATGTAAATAGTTCACCGTCTGCAGTGGAATCCAGTACAATAGAAATGGTAACAGGTGACTCTATTGATGTAGCGGGCATGAGAGCCAAACACTATTATAATTTGATGTTAGAAAAAAATAAACTGGATCTGCCGTGCATTTATTTTTGGAACGCTTATTTTGATTTACCTAATGAGTTTAACTGGAAGACGGTGCTTCATTATAAATTTTACTTCATAAATGACAACAAAATTAAGCAGTTTAATTTTAAATTTATTCATAGAATATTACCCAGTAAAGACAATTTATGTAAATGGAGGATTAAAAATAATAATCTATGTGATGTAAGATTCCAGATACAACTAACCACCTTCTCCTGACTTGTAAGAGGGTTTCGCTTTTTTGGAAGTTTGTATCCAAATTAATTGATACTTTGTTTAATTTAAGAATTTTTTTGAACGAAAAAATTCTTTTAATAGGTTATGATATAGAGAAAAGATAAATGAATCTTGTCAATCTTATTTTAAACTTTGCTCAGTTTATTATCTATATAAACTATATTAGAGAATGTTTTGAAAGTGAAAAGCGCAGGACACATGTTGTATATTTGATAAAAAGAATTAAAGGTAGAAATTCGCACCTATCTCGATATGAAATGTAATCAAAATAAATTCGATACAAACGAAGTAAAACAAATATTTTCAATATTTTAGTTGGTGTTTATGTCACTCTAGTTTCATGTTTTGTACTATACATGTATGTTACAATTGCATGAATTCTGTATATAAACATTGTTGTAAATAACTTTTATCTTATGATATGAACAAATAAAGTCCCTCGAAAGAGGATAAATAGAAGGAAAAAAAAGATTAAAGCTTACATCTAAAAGTATTCAATAAACGCCCTTATTCAACCGGTCCACTTTTCATTCTCGAGTTATGAAAAAGAAGAAGAAAAAAAAACACATCAAATTTACAAGGGGTATGAAATAATATTTAAGTTGTTAACTGTACGTGATGATGTAAATTAATTATTTTCAATTCATATCAATTTCAAGTCAAGTTCAAATTACTCCTCTGTTTTCCATGTTCCATGACGTTTAATATTAAATACCACCGCTCTAAAACTTGTTCAGGATTGTCACATGTTACAATTTAAATTATTATTTTTGCTCCTCGGATACCGTGAATTAAGATGACAAAAATTTACAGAAGAATTCGAGTATGTGCCTAGCGACGAAACAAAATATGTGACATGCTAGGGCAAAACATAACTCTTCATAGTAAAAATGAAATTGAGTTCTAGGTATCACTGGGTCACCTCATTCAAAGGAATGGATTGAAATTTGACGAAGTTATTGCTACTATTTTTCGAGATAATAGAGTTTTAAAGTTAAGCATTAGGTTCCATTTTTGCACTAAAACACATGCACGCATTCATTGCACTTTTACTCAAGATCGCCCAATAGAGTCTTATTTAAAGCGGGACTGCACTACTTGTAACTACTTGCGCCCTCTATATATAGCAAACAATGCCTAAGCGGTACCCGTTGGCCCCCCATGATCCCCTTTTTCTTAATTTAATTGAGAGCTTGTTTGATGAGATAACCACCTGTCAGTGACCACACAGGGAGGTCTAATCCCTCCTGGCCAAGCTAGTGCAGACAGCCTTTAAAATGTTCATGCTTGTCACTTTCATTGTACCAAATGTTTCAGGGATCAACGCGTAAGTGGTAAATTAAACGGTAAAACCGGAAGCGGGGCATCAAGAAATTTTCATTCTTTTGAACGCATTGTTTCAACTAATTTCACTCGATCACATTTCACAAGATAATGCATTCATAATAATAATAATATAGAATATTTAGGAGCGCTAAAAACAATAAGTACCATAAATTATAGCGCTTACAAATACAAATATATGAAAAGAGGACACAAATTTACAGTCTCACAGGCAGTAGATCACTGGGGAAAGGTAAGTTTTGAGGATTTTTTGAAGGTGGCAAGACAGGTAATTTCCATTTAATAGGGGGTGTTGTTCCAAGTCTTTGATGAGGCTACTGCAAGACGTTTTTCAGCTGCTGAGAGTCTAGATTTGGGAATGATATAAGTTTACATGTGTCGGTTGTTAAGCGAAGATTACGAGATGGTGTATATATTTGGAGGATGTCATTAAGATATTCAGGTGCCAAATGAGTGAGTAGTTTGAAAGCATACAAACAGACTTTAAACAGGACACGTTAGTGTAGAGGTAACCATTGGAGTTCCTTAAGTAAGAATGAGTATGAGTTCTAGACCCGAGGCCCAATATTAATCTAGCGACACGAGTTATAGTAACAAAATATCATTACAAATATATCTAGGTCGTCTTTTGACTTCTTTAAAACAATCTTAAAGGTACTATGTCCCATTTGCAGGCCAAAAAAATGAAAAGGTTAAATTCCAACGGCATTTGAAAGACAATACTAATTTAGAACTTCCCTAAAAAAGGGGGCTTGAAAATGTCTTTAAGTGGGAAAATAACGACTATTAGTTGTCGAATCGACTTAGGAGCTATAGAGCCAGTAAGTAATAGTCTGATTTTCAGACCATTGTACCGAATGGTCGTACGTTTTATGCTGCGCAAAGATTCAATCAGTTTAATTTTGGCCATTACAAGAAGTGGGTTATTGATGTAGACAAATGCTCATGTACCCTTTACAGCTCATTTTATGTATGTTATTACCAAAGATGAAAAAGCCAGTCAGTCACTCAATAGTGTCTGACAGTGAAGTCTAGCAAGTAAACGGGTTTCCTTGCATAATTTGAATATTAGGATACTGCTAACGTTTAAATTTCACAGATAGGACATACATGACATATTCATAATTCCTGCAAAGTTCTAGAGAATTTGATGTTGGCCGCAAAAGGGACATAGTATATTTAAATAAATGTACCAGCCGAACAATAAACATCTAATGTTGGTCCCTGAAGTAAAATTTTCGTTCACATATTATTTCAAGTAATTGAAGTATTCATTAATAAATCTAGCTCTTTAAAACTAGGAACAATATCATTTAATGTTGTTTAATTTGATCAAATCGAGTGTTAGGCGGATATACTCTGATATTCGTTCATTTCTCAATCTCTTCATGGTCTGGTACAAGAGTTCGAATAATTTTTTTTATAGATGTGTCTATTTTGAAATGTTTGGTGATAATTTATTTTTGGGGCAAAACTACCATGAACAATACATTTTGTCGGACCCTAGAGTTTTTACCATATGATCTATTTTGGTCATGCGCCCTCCACGTCAAAAAATATTTAGTATATAGACCCCGCCCATCTTCGGGATGGTGACGAATCAAAGATGCGAGAATTTCTGCGAAGCCCAACCCACTCAACCGTAAACCGATGAATTATTCATGAGACAAGTTGCTCAATCTCGCTCTCGCGCCCGTGACGAAATCTCGCTGCATGGCGACTGCTCAAGCGGCCCCTACCGCCAGGAATTGTCCGTTGGTTACTCATACGCTTATGTACATCATCGTATATATTCCATACACTTGACTAGTATCATCATGTTATGTAGCCGGGTCGAACGCACCGGCGGCTGACTCAAACTTCTATTTCTGATAACATTTAAAGGAAATACCACATCTTCACACGGTGACACCTTGTGGATATTTTGTACATTGACTTCAAATCACGGACCTCCTACGTGAGCATTTGGAGATACATTTTCTCGCAGAAAAGGTGATTTGAACACCTTGTTTAATCGACGGGTGCTTTGAAGCGCCATTGAGGGTTTATCTACGCCAGCGCTGTGGGCGGGCTGGTAGTCAATATACCGCATCTTTACGACGTAGCTACCAGTGACTCGCGCAGACGACAACGATATCGCGATTTGGTAGAATTTCAGAAAATTCATCTGTGAACATCTTGAGAGTGATTGCATGCTTGACTTGGAGTTTTTATACCTGAGCACTTGTACCCTGGAGCTTCCAACATACATCACTTCGCTGACTTTTGAGGAAAACTATGTCTCAATTTTCCAGGACTAAATTTTTCTGGCCAAGTCCGATGGCTCTGCCCAAGGCAAAATCAGGAATCATATTTTTTGTGAACGCTGTGCTTCTGCTTTGGAGCGTCACACTGGCTAAAACACTGCAGCCGATTGCTTGGGACAAAAACAACTCAAAGTAAGTCAATATTCTCGCGATTTTCTATCTCACAACTTTCATTTTCCACACTTGTTATAAATTATTATCGTGTAAATTTGTACAATGATCATGTATCCATGTTGGAGATGAGTTTCTAGGTGGTTTCCCCATTTACTTTTGAATTGTTGTAACAGGTGTATTTTATATTCTTCTCCACAACTTCGCCGAATTAATTGATTGCAGTTTTATTCAGTTTTATTGCGCAACTATAAATGAGGTATCTCCAGCTGTCAAAAGTTGCAGAAGTAGAATTGTAGTTTGTCAATTTTCTGGTTTTATTTGAAACTTGGTATAGTCTACATTAGTTTTCCATTTTAATATTCTTATTTATACACATGTACAGTATGTTCCGTAATTAACTTTGATTATAATATGATCGGATTAGGATATTAGGCCTATATTAATTAGAAGAAAAAAAAGACTGCGGAAAAGTGTTCATTTTTGTTATTAATTTTCCATCGGCATACCTACCGACTGATACAATTTATGAAAGGCTTGTCTTCATTTACATGAGGCTTTTGATTCGAAAGTCGTACTTTTCTATAATTTTTACGACAATCGGAAATGCCAAATCTTTGTATTGCTTCCGAAAGCATTATCTTTTTACGACCACATGGCTCAACCGCGGATTTGTGATGTCAGTAGCCGACGATTTAGTGCCCAAGTTCTCCATCTCTTTATCCCTCTTTATTCTTTGGACAGCTATATTACTCATTGTAATGCAATAGTTTAGATCCCCCATTGTTATTCTAACTAATCTTCACTTGCAATTCATGTAGTCGGCCTAAAACCTCTTGAAAAAAAGCCCCTTATTATAGCGACTTGTATGAAGAGTTCATTACTGTTTTTGTTACGGCTCGCAACGCACCATTTTGCACTGGTCGAAACTAGACACAGCTGCATGGCCCACAAGCCGCTGAAATTGCCAGCGAGTTATTCGCTTCGCTGACCCCGACCGAACCCCGACGGCTCTAACCCGGCTAATGCGCTTCGATTTTTTTCTCTCACTCTCTTCTCACTTTCTCTCCGCTCAAAAACCAATTCCAAAGGCTGTTTTGTTCGATAAAATAGGCGATGGAAAAGGGTATTATTATAGAGGTTCTTTTGGGAATGGATACTATGCTAATAGAGTTTGGAAACAATGCTGATTGTGACGGTAGTGGCCCATTAATGAAGGACTTTCTGGGAGAGGTCTGTTCAGTGAGGCTGTTTTATTTCACCAGAAGTTAATGAGGTCCCAGGATAATCGTGATAATCGGTCAAACGCAATCAATTCTTGCAGACTCTTACCAGAAATCAATTCTTAGAAGATATTTTGGTGTTCATGCTTTCAAATTACTGCAAAGTGCAAAACTTTTCTCAATGAACATTTTTTTCTTCTTCCATGTTTCTGGTTCTTAATAGGCTAGTTCTTAATGTAATTATCTTATTTTTCTGACCATTCTAATAATTAATTTTTCCATCTTTTACTTGTGGCAGTGTTTTCAAGTGTTCAATTTATCAAAGTTTTTCGCCCCTTTATTGCTTGTGATATGAAATATTATTGTTTATGACATGAAATATTATTGTTATGGAAATGAAATTTACTATTCATTTTTTGAAATTATAGGCCTATATATACAAATACAATAATATTCCTACTTTTGATCGTATATTTCCATCCCAAGTTTGCAAACAAATTCTTTTTTTATAGTATGGAAAAATAATAAATAGATGAAGGATTTTCTCGGTAGATTTGTTTCATTTATTAAAGAGAATGAGAGAGGAAAGGCTGTGAATTTATTAAAAAAAAGTGTCAGCCAACAATTATTCAGTGGTCAGTATCAAAGTTACATACATAGGTCTACAATGATTTTCATAATTTCATTTATCAATAAAAAAACAAAAACATGGCAGAACAACAATTCTTTCCACGTCTAGACAAAAATCATATTACACCTTTCCAACTGAGCCAGAATTTGTAAATCACCCTCAAAGCATGATCCCGCATATTCACGCAGATTTTGTGGTTTTGAATTTTGGAAAGAATCACTATTTTGATAGGTTGCATTTATTGTTAGTCATTGGTCATGGAATTTTTTGATTTCTGACCCCAACGACCTCACAATATGCATGGAAATGGCGTTGCCAATTTGAGTGGTTGGTGTCTTGGTGGTCTGTAGAGGGTTTGAGAAATAGGTAAGGTATGTGTGATGTTTTGGAGGGGAAGGGTGTTTATAAATACTTGTCAGAGGGGCATTAATTTTAATATTATGGATAGGCCCGTCCAGCCACTTTGTACATGTACTATGAACAGCCAAGACGAATGGAAAGGGGAGAAGAGAAGCAAATGAGAGAGAGAGAGAGAGAGAGAGAGATGGAGAGAGAGAGAGAGAGAGAGAACAGAGAATGCACACCAAATACAAAAAAAAGAGGGATGAGACAAAGAAAGATAATAATAATAATAGGCATTTATATATAGCGCCGTCTATCTTGAAATACAATTGTGACAGATTATGAATCAGAAACAAAGAAAGAATGAGATAAAGAATGAGATAAAATAAGAGAGAGAGAGAGAGAGAGAGAGGGGAGAGAGAGAGAGAGAGAGAGAGAGAGGGGGAAGGGGGGAGAGAGAGAGAGGGGGAGGAGGAGGGTGATGGAGGAAAATGATAGTAAAACTACTAAAAAATAACTAAAAGTTAGGAGAATAAGATTACCCTTGAACTGGAACTACCTGATGACTTATATATTTTATCTGGAGTACATTTAATCCTATATTTCAATGTTATTTCCTTGTGAAGTGTAATTGAATTTGAATCTGGAAATACACCCTGTCATTATGGTTATCTCAGACAGGTGAGAATTGAGCCCCAATCAACAACTCTATTCCCAAACTCAAGGTGAATTCAATTCAACCAGTAATTTGTAAACTCTCCAAAGTGAAACTGCAGAGAGTTTTTCATGAGGAGAAGTCATTCTCTCCAATTGGATTTATTGACATGAAAATACTCCATGCCAATTGCCATGTGCAATGGCGTAGAACCATTGAAATTACCATGTACACACTGCAAAATATTATGGATTTCTGTGTAAGTACAATTGTGATCGAAATCTAGTATCATTAAACTACTTTGTGGTATAAGTCCTAAAATCAGACAGTGTAACAAATTATACTTTTTAACGAAGTGTACGTCAGTCATTTACAATGTAGGTGTTGTACAGAATTTTAATTTTCAGTTGAACTTGAATATTTTCTCATAGAAAAAAAATAATGCACTTGTGATGGATTAAATAGAAAGAGAAGAAAACAGAAGGAAGAGAAAAATGTCAAAAAAGGGATAATGTAGTAAATGTACACATTTCAATGCATCTTCACTAGCTCTTTATTTTCTCAGGCTCTGGTAATAATTGTTGTGTGAAATTTGATTAGTATTTTGAATGCCAGACTAAATTGTCTATTGATGTACACTTGAGAGGCCAGATCGAGGCTAAGCTATTGCAATGAAATTTAATGCAGCAATATAGGCATATTACAGGCTTTCATTTTAGTGTACATATACACATGTATACAGGTACTGTAGATCCGCAGTTTGATGGGAATTTTCAGAACATTTTCCCAGCAATCCTTATCAATAAATCTTCCACAATAGTTGTTTCAAACTTTGATATACATGTAGTTACATTTTAGTACATTCGAAAGCCATGATTGAAATAATTCTGAATAATGTAAATTTATTCCTCAAATTGCTATTCTATTACTATAAAAATGTTCCTCCTTTCTGATAAGATATCTTCTCCAAACTTTTAATTTCAAGACTGTTTTATAGGTTTACAGACTGTTTTATAGGTTTACAAGCCTCTAAGCCTATAGGTTTTGGGCTTTCAATTATAATTGTAAGATGACCTGATTTTTCCTGTTAACAGTGAAGATATATAGTACATTAAATGCAGGGAACTTTTTTGTCAGATCTAATTGTCCCACATGTACTGTACATAAGGCCCACATCCGTAGAAACCTGTATAGATTCCACCACAGTTTCCGCTAATGGGCCACCCGCCGGGCCAAGTTCAACCTAAGACAGCGACAGGATCTAAACATAGTCTACCACCGGCTTGCCCTAGCGGTCGTTGGGTCTCCGCTTACGCCCAAAATCCCAGCCGGACGGGCGACGACGCCGCGAACATTTGTCCAACAGATGTCGCATCAATGTAATCCCCTCTCTCGACTTTTGTCTTAAAAGTTGGGAGGAATTCGGGAGGCTGGGTTTGGATGGAGATGTATGTTTTATAATGCGAGGAATAACATGTGTTTGTTATGGTGTGTGATATCGGTATCACCCATAGGGAGTATTGAAAAAGGCAGATTTTTCCCATAGATACTAAACAGTGTGAAGTACATGGGGAAATCTGATGTATCAAGCCCAATTCCCGCTGAAATTTTGTCAGAAAAGCGACACTTTATACATTGTATATTGATTTGAACACATGATATGCTTTAAAATGTTCTAAACTATTCGGTATTGGATTCTCCTACAACTGTCAATGTCCTGTAATAATAGACACAGACAATTTCTTTAAATGTATGATTTTACATTACACTGTAAATGTTTTTTCTGACTCTATGCAGAGAGACATGGATAACAATAATGCTGTGACTATTCACTGTTAATTCAAAAAAGTCTAAGATAAATGTGAGAAATTTATATTTTTAAAGGGCTGAAGGTTTTTAGAATTTTGTATTGATTTCTCACTGTGTAGGTCTATATTGTTGTTTACTCCGATATTTTTTTGCTTTAATTCAGCAGGTGATATATTGATAACAATCTAGGGATTAAGAGAGAGATATATATACATGTACTGTATGTAAATATTAAAATATAGCTAGCCATTTCGAATAGGTCTACATTGTACATGTATAATATGCCATAGGTTGAACGTAGGTTCCCATTGTTTGTGGCCGCATAAAACATGTTGATTGCATGCGTTTTCTCTTTGATTGCGTTCATACATGTAATTGATGAGGAGCCTGACCCTGAAATTCATGCTAAACATAAAACCCACGAGAACGCTCAAGGTGATATCCACAAATCATTTTGATGAATAGTAAACTGGGACAAAGGAAGGAAAATCATATAAAAACTAGGTTAAGCAAGGTTCAAATGATAGAGGAGAGGGATAGAGATAGAGAGGAAGGGGGGAGGGGTGGAAGGGTGGGAAAGAAGGAGGGATTAAAAATTCAAATTCAATCATAAAATAGTTTATTAGACAAAAATGTTGTGCAGCATAGCGAAAAATACACTGAATTGCAGATAAAATACATGTATTTTAACAAATTAAAAATTAACATTGAAAATGCAAGTTATACAAGAGGGGGGCAGAGAGTGAGGGAGAGAGAAAGAGACAGAGAGAGTGGTCAATGGAGAGGGGGAAGGGAGGAGAGGAAGAGACATTTAGATAGTGTTAAGTCCTACATGTAATTCTTTTAGCGATAGATTTCAAGTTTAAAAGAGTTTTAGGAAGATTCCTTGATTTTAATAACTTGCTAAGCACATCCTGAAATCCAATATTTTGACATTTCTTCACAGTTCCATCACAAAACATTAAGTTTTTCCTGGCCTCCATTTTTTTCATTGGCAAGTAAATGAAGTAATACTTGAAAGTTTTAGAGGTATAATCAATATTATAAACTTTCACCTAGATTGCATAAAAAGGCAAGTAGGTCTACATAGTACATGCACTATCTCTTGTCAGCAGAAAGTCACATTCTTAGTTCGATATCAAAGATTTTTTTAATGGCATTTCACCAAGATTTCTTGACATTGCCCAGACTCTACCAAATGGACGCATTGCAGTGCTTGGTCAGATATAAATCTCCCGTTATTATCACTTCACCTCCCCATTGGCTAAGTTATGAGCGCTAGACAACAACATTCCAACGCTGAAGGTGCATTTCCACTAGCCATCGGTCCACACTAATTTCATCGTAGTGGGTCTGGATTGCATTTTTTTCAGTGTGTATGCATGAGCCTGTTGTAAAACCTATTCTTGGGTTAATCCCGCTTGGTCAGATAAAACAAAGGAGAAATAAATAAAAGGAAATGATGACATGTTTGTTATTTCTTCTCTAAAAATCATGTTTCTAACTGTAATTTACTACGGTACTGTATTAGATTTAAGAAATTTGCCTCCTTGGTACAATGTATATAATAATAATAATATTCAGCTTTTATATAGCGCTTAATACAATGTCTCTAAGCGCTTTACAGATATACCAAATTGAAAACAGGCTTTTCATGTCCCAATAAAAGAAAATGACCAGAAGAGATAGGGGAAAGGCTATAGGATGAGTAATTCCAAAGGCCTTGGACCGTGATGGTAAAAGCCCTGTAACCGTTGCGTCTAGGGAATCACTTGTATTGGTTTCTATGCATCTAGTAGTGCCATTCGACTACACCAAATCCTGCAGTTTTCTAAAGGGTTTTTATTGCTCGAGTTTCTGTTTGTTTACCTCTGAAAATGGAAAGCTTTGTGTCATCGTGGACTTATGTCCAAGAAATTTAGAGTGAAGCAAATGATTTAAGAGTGAATGTATTATGCGTAAAAAGGTGATTCTTTGTAAAGATGGTCATTTGTTTGCGTTTGAAGCTAACATACAATTGTATTGACTGCATATGCGGGTAGGACTATACTGCTGCTACATGTACAGTGCATAATTTACGTAATTTTTTCAATTTCATATGGCATGTTGGGATACAGGTAGAAGCAGTTCTAGATGGTTAATGGGGAGGGGCTTTGGGGACCTCAAGCCCTACCCCCAATTTTTCTTGATGAAAAATGAATTTTGATGAGGCACATGGAGAAAATGAATGCAAGTCCCTCAACACTCCCAAAACTTATGCTTCTAGAACTGCGTCTAGAGGCAGGAGGAGGTCCTATATGTTATTCTTATCCTCTTGTCCCTCTCCTTCTCCCTCTCTTTCTCTCTTTTTTGCTATCCAATGGGAAAGGGGAGGACATTTCCCCCTTCACAGGGCCCCTCAGAGATACACCTCTGGATCTTCTCAATAAACACAGGAGCCAAGTTCAAGACAAATATTGTGCTTTGAAGTAAACATTGGTGAGTCTGGGATTGGGTAACAGAAGTCAATGGGTGGTGAAGATTTGTGGTAGCTCAGCGGTGGTTAGCCAAGATGGGCGAATGGTGGATTCATGGACTTTTGTAAGTCCATGGTTGATTTAAAGATACAGTTGAGTTTTTTTTTTTTGGGGGTGTTTCACAAAGCTACACTGTAACTATGGCAGGCCATTCATGCCACTGTTTACTCTCACCATTATGATCTTTAGATCATATTTTTCCCTTCAATAATGAATTATCAAAAAACGTAAATTCTGTAGATTTGTGACCATGATTTGTACGTCCCTTGAGAGACCAATGGCAGTAAATGGTGAGAGCAAACATTAGCCATTACAAAGTAATACATGTACATGTATAAGCCAATGATAAAATGTTTCAGAAGGGCTTGATACCCTGTATATTGATTTTTGTGAATGGGGGATTTCCCACAGCCCCATTTATTTTCCCTCTCTTCAGTTTCTAATGGACATTTAACAATTTCAACGATGTACATGTAAATGTCTTTAAAAAAAGACGTGATGTGAAAAGGATGTGATGTTCATCAGATAAATGTAAAGGTCGGATTGGGTACCGGTACTTCTTATAATAAATTATTATTGTAAAATGTTATTTTGTTCTTTTATTTATTTCACAACAAATGAAAATTGTCAATTAGGTTTTTTCATTATGATGTGAATGCAGTTTCTACAGATTCAATAGTACTCGGTGACAAGGAAATCAAATTATTTTGTTCCCTAGATTTTGTCAAAGAACATTTTCTAGTGGAGAGTAGCTTTAAACGAAATCTAAACATTTCAACCAGAGGTGGTTTTCTTTGCCTATTCCAGACAAATTTATAGCGCCTTTTCATTGCCACTATACAGTAATAAAATCTAACCTGATCTACCCACTTTTTACCTAGCTGCTAAAGTTTGATCGTTTATTTTTCCAGCCACGCAAGCTTTTTGAATTTTTGATGCAGCAATTCCTTGTAAAATGATTAGGAGGACCCATGGTCATGAATAAATAACTGATGTGAACTTGAAGTACATGATCGATCAGTTTTGCAGTTCATGAACTTGCCTCAACAGCTATTCATGTTTTTTTGAAAACTCCTTGGTACTTGTCAAGAAATGCCTAGGCTTATATTGTACTTATGCATTCAATGCTATTGATTATGAATGAAGTTATGGATACATGTACAGTATGTATAGCTTCTGTTTAGAGCCAAAACGTCACTAGCTCTGTGTTAAATGACTCCGGTTAACGTTCTTCTAACCGTGAGTAGATGAAAGCTTGTAACGTCTGTTTGGAGTCAGAAGGGCATTATAACTCATATTCTTTAATACAGAGTTAACAACTTCTGGCTCTGAACAAGTGATATAGTGCTGTGAGGTACAACTTACATGTACATGGCTGCTTGTGTGAAGGTCATGCTTTGTATCTGTGCTTTGCCTGAAGTCTACTTGGAATACTTGCAGCAGCAAGCAATCTGATATTCATGCTGCCAATATACCTCTGATGAGATGTATGATTATACTGCAAAGCATTTCGGTGACATACATTTAATGAATTATGCATGAATTAAAGTACCTTAGCCGCAAGGAAATTTTGTTACAGTCTGTAGAGTATCATGTTTTATTATTCATGTACTTGTCTTTATTTTAATTCTGATGTATTAAATGTTTCAATTTAAATGTGTTAGCAAGAAAGCCTATAGATGGTCTACAGGTAACCCTTTTGCAGCCCCATAATACATTCATGCATGATACCTTAGTGATGTCCATGATTTATTGGAGTAGCTAGCCTTGTGACCAGGATGACATTGACATTTATATTCTCTCCAATCCTTCATACATCTGGTGAGAATTATATGATGAAACTTGATAAGACTTATCCATAAATATGAATATATTAAAATCGGAAGCATTCTTATCGCTTTCCCTTTTCCTGCTTCAGTATTGTACTTGACTAACATGAATGTATATGAAGCTACCGGTATAGAGTAGAACTTGAAACATGCATGGCAAATGTTCATGTTTTACGTACGCACCAGAAATTTACATTGCAATTTGCAAATAAGAGAATACTTATGTATAAATCTGAATACATTAGCTGAAATCTTTCTGATTATCAGTAGGGCCTACAACTACTTAATTTCAGCCCCATAACCTACCAATTTCAGTGCATGAAACGCTATAATATCTGTGATGCATTAAAGGGCTGATATCGAAGACCTTTAGGGATGCAATTTAAATTTCGTAACTATTTTGAATGTGATTAAAGGTATCATGTTTGATTGAGTCATGCATAGATTTGAATACATGCATAGATTTGAATACATTCATAG
This sequence comes from Mesocentrotus franciscanus, assembly GCA_037976565.1. NCBI lineage: Eukaryota > Metazoa > Echinodermata > Echinoidea > Camarodonta > Strongylocentrotidae > Mesocentrotus > Mesocentrotus franciscanus. Next base: position 9,874,611 of record CP137670.1, on the reverse strand, counting down.
ATTTGAATACATTATTTCAAAAATGAGGGAACCATTGTTTCTTAATCAATAACTATCCCTGTCCTGCCACTCTCACAATCCTTTTGGCCTACAGGTAGCTATATTCTCTTTTGTCCCATAATAATCATAATAATATACATGTATCCGTTCAATAGATAGAAAGTACAAAGTCTGATTGAAAAAAATCATACTCAATGATAAAATCATGAATCATGCATAAATTTGATTATATTGTACAAAACAAAACCTGTTTCTCAATCACAACCCTTTCCCAGCCCCCTTATATACATGATTTGCCAATCATGGCCTGACTTATTAAAGCAGGCCCGCAGACACGCATGTTCAAGCGTGCAGCTGCCTCGCTGAAATTGCATATTTCATAACTCTCTGCCCCTCAATTACAAACGAGACTTCGGCGGTCCCTGTTGGAACCGAACAGCAATCAAGATCTCACACCTCGCGATGGAGAGTTCCGCTTCAGGGGGGTAGGGCGGCCATGGCCACGTCGTTTGTGTCTTAGTGACGTTCACATTAGCGTTTTTTAAACTTTTTTTGCAATGATCTGAAAATACATTTTGTTAAAAATATAAAAGGTTTTTGTGTTTAAAAATATTTAAAATCTGCTTGCTTTTTATGTTTGTATTAATATATGTAATTATGATGTTCTGGTGAAAGTAGTAATCAATGTTTCATCCACTTTCTTATAACCTTGAACAGTGTTTACAAAAGCATTCTAATAATATACAAAATTATAATATTCTGTAGTACAAATCGTATTCACAGGCTTCGGAGACAGTGAGACTGCTCTTAAATGACCAATTAAAAAGACATATTAATAAGAAAAATTAGAAGACAGAAAAATCTATAGCAATTTCAATTTAGAATTGTTAAAATATATATTTGTAGAGAATGTAGAGATTGTTTTGTCAGTTTTGCCCTGGGCAAAACAATGATCACCAATAAAATAGTGTAAAAAAGAACAACTGTCTGGATTTATTCTCCTAGAACTTTTAAGTAGTTGTCAGTCAAAAAGGACATTCTCGTAAACAGGAGGTTCTTGGTTTGAAAACAAGTCGACGTGCTACTGCCCTTTGCTAAGGCATTAATCCTCATTACCAAGTCCCTCGGAGAAGACTTATAGCTGCCAGTCCCCTGGTTGCTTACTCAAAATCATACACATGCAATTTTAGCAGTCAGGTAAAACAAACCAACAAACCATACATTTCATCCATCTCATATCCTTGATAATAGTTATGCAGTTGTGTATCAGAAGCTTTGTCATTTATAAGCGATGATCTTGCATTCACGATTAAATTATGATTGAGCAAAATCTGGTATTTGTGGCTACGTTCTGAGCGAGCAAAACACGCCAATTATGATCAATTAAACAACCTAATAGCTCTTACCAACACTCTTAACAATTCTCTCAAATCACTCCCAAGTTGTCTAAGTGATCGTGTGAACGCATCCATTGTTTAACATACCAGTCCGATCCCAGCCGTCAACGTGCTTGATTAGCCGTCGAAGCGGCTTTAAAAATTGAATTAGATGCTAATATTGTATGATGGGGGAAGGGGTTCTATACTTTCCTCTCCCAATCTATCAAGTCCGCAATGTTGTTTTGAGGGCACGCACGCGAAAGTTCTCCTAGCTTCAAATTGAGTGCCGAGACGGGGGATATCTTTAATTAATTCGGTAAAGATGATGAGAATGGCGGAAGTCGAAGGCTTGTTGCGGAGGAGGTATAAAGAAATGGGGAAATATCTGGACGAATATGGCTTCCAGCTATGTTTTTATGAGCAACAAAACGCAAGGTAATAATCTTGTCATAATTCTGGAATAAAAGTACTGATGTCCTTTAGCTACATTTAATGAATACAGTGAAACCTGTTTAACCGACCACCTGTAAATAAAGACCACTTGTCTATAAAGACCGTATCTTTTTGTCTCTCCTGAGCATAGTTTCCCATTGAAACCTGTATTAAAGGAACCTGTCTATAAGGACCACCTGCTCATGAAGACCACTTTTCTTGTCTCCCTTTATTGGTCTTTATAGACAGGTTTTACTATATCAGTTTCTTTCTCAATCCAGCTTTAGGGGCTTACAACCTCTTTTTATTTTTGTTTTTCACATGACATTATTGCCTTATTGGTAAATTGATAAAATGTATAATACAATTAATATTTCATGCTAATTCTTTTTCTATGTATGTATTTTGTTGAAGAAGAATAATACTAAAATCTATCTCAAACAAGTGGGGGGATTCACGACCTGTATAACCAATCTTTGAGTCTTCCAATATTGCCTAATTATGTCGCCTCTGTTTACTCAATTGCTCATATAGGTATACATTGAATGCAAAGTTAATTACAAGTATGATGTTATCATATTCCCATTCCAGAATCCAGACATAATTTGTATATCGTCTGAAGAGAGCCATATGGGTGTTAGCTCTATGACTATGGAGCAGCATACAAGTTAACACCCTTCTGGCTCTCAACAGATGTTAAACACATCATATAATTGTCACACCTTGGTCCTGTTCTGTAATTAACACAAAAGGTATGCGAGTAATTGGATTTTAAACAGGTGAATTACTTGCATATCATCATCATGAAAATCAAATTCCTGGCATAGTTTATGAATGTTTTATATATATTGCTCCTGAGTATCTGCCGGTTGTGTTATTATCGAGATAGAGGGTAATTAGATTTTGTACGGGTGTATTACATGCAGATCATAATCTCATTTCTGACATTGTTTGGTACTTTGGTGTATATTACATCCTTTAATACCTGCATGTTATGTAATTAATACCTGCATGTTATGTAATTAATACATTTGGATTCTATGATAGTTTTGAATATCATAATACCATCTCTGGCATTGTGTAGAGTAAGTTACACACATTACCTTAATACCTTACCTGTATTCTCTTAAAGGGCACTAATTGGATTTTGTACCAGTGAATTACATGCATACCATAATTTCATTTCAGGCATAGTTGGTGTAAGACTGTAAATTACACAATTTAACACATGCATGTACCTGTTGTGTTATTAACTCAGTTATGGGAGTAATTGCATTCCATATAATATATGCTGGTGAAAATTACAATCCCATTTTTGTGTGCATGCATGTATAGGCTGGCACTTGTACATTACCTGACACATACATACATGTACATTACTAGAATTTTGTGTAATACTGTAATTAACTTAATAAGTAGGAGGTAAGTTGATTTCATACATGTTGATTACAGGTTGATTACATGTTGATTACAACGTAATCCCATTTCTAGCATACTTGATGTAAGTTGCGTACATTGCCTGTACTTGCATTTCTTTTGTAATGAACTACATAGATACATGTACATTGACGTAATTGGATTTCGTACAGGTGAATTGCTCGTGACCTAGAATAGGCGAAGGGGGACAAAATCAATCGCGACCTTGCCTTTTGTTGTGGAAGAAAAGTTTTGTTATGCACCGACCTGTAGTATCTAGTGTACTGCCTATAAACTGTGTATATACAGTGTATTGTTCAGAGGGGGATTAAAAATAGGCAAGAAGATAGTGGTGAGTCTGAGATGAAAAGGGGAACCGGAGAAGGGTAAAAGGATAGGGGGCAACGTGTGGAGAAGAGGGTTGTTATGTAATAGACGAAATGAAGTGGAACTTGCCCATCTGGTATTAACCATGTGGAGTCAAAATTAGAAAATGGAAAACTGGAAAATGAATTGTGATTTATAATGAATGTAAGTGGCAGTGTAGACCTGCACATGTAGACAGTGATGATAGTCATGAAAGTTATGGAGTGAAGTGAGAGAAAGAAAGGGAGGGAAAGAAAGAGAGATAGATAGATCTCTATACCCTGTAAGATAGATATATGTAGGTAGACAGATAGACAGAGAGTGAGAAAGAGAAAGAGAGAGATAGGTAGATAGATAGAGAGTGAGAAAGAGAGAGAGAGAGAGATAGATAGATAGATAGAGAGTGAGAAAGAGAGAGAGAGAGAGAGATAGATGGATAAAGAGTGAGAAAGAGAGAGAGATAGATAGAGAGTGAGAAAGAGAGAGAGAGAGATATATAGATAAAGAGTGAGAAAGAGAGAGAGATAGATAGATAGAGAGTGAGAAAGAGAGAGCGAGTGGAAGAGAAATAGTGGGAAGAGAAGAGGAGAGAGAGAGAGAGAGAGAGAGAGGAATGAGAAGAGATTGAAGAGAAGACAGAGAGAAATAAAGACCCAAAAATAGAAAGGGGAGAGAAAGAGAGACGGAGCAGGGGGGAGAAGACACAACAAGAAAATAAACTTAGGTCGGCTGAGAGAAAGAGGGGGAAAATAAGAGCATACATGTATTCCAAAATTAAAATCTTACCTTGCAAATATGATTATAATGGAACAATGTGTATAGTAGGCAAACTAATAAACCATATTCATACAAACGTGAAAATAGAACCCCCACCTTTCTCCATCACGCACTCTGCAAAAATATGTTATTGAATAAACATTCCTCTCCTTCCCCAAAATATTCAAATAAATCTCATGCCAGTCATCCGCTGAGGATGGATGAGATGAAAATAAACAGAGATAGTATCTGCAAATATGATAAGAGGGGTTACACATCCATACATGAGTGTGTGCTTTCATACATGAGTCATGCCTTAAATACAGACTTAGGCTCTGCTATTAGTTCCAGGGAGCGCATCTATGTAGATTTGAAGAGAAAGATGAGGTCCTGCGAAATATGAAAAAATAATTTAAATTGTTAGTTTGGAGAAATGTCATAGAAGAAATTTACATTGTGAATTGCTCTTCGAAGGTCCTTTTTGTATTTGAAATACACAAGAAATAGTGGATAAGTTTGGACCAAACTGTCATGTCCCATATACCCATTTTGGTGTGTAGTACACATGGCTTTCAGCAAGAAAGTTCCAAAAGCTCATAGTATAATACAATGACTACATATTCCTTTTTCCAGCTGCTTCTAGACAGTTACATTCACAATGTAATCACAATATAAGAAGTAAAAACTCGACTATATCTTTAACTGAAGATGGTGGTGGTTGAGGTAATGATGAATTTTCTGAGACTTTTAAGTGCACAGTTGTATTTCCCGTCTTTACGAAATGTTTAAAAAACCTATACCTGTCTCCATTTAAAAATTCTAAATACATGTACAGTGTATATAAATCAATATATGATATTCTACAATGTGCATGTATTCAGTATTTGCTTCATAGAGAAAAAAAATGTCAATTTCTCAATGGAACATAATTTCAAATATGACTTCATTTCAATTCTTAATTTCTGATTATATTTTGATGATATATTTCACAAGGTGGATAAGTTGAAACCTGTGATTGAGGAAAATTTTGCTTTAAAAAATGAAACAGAGAATAAATTGAATAGGGGGCCTATTCATTTACTAGCTGTAAATGGCATTGATCGAGCAACAATAATCCATCATTTTGGGGGTCTGAAAAGTGTCACAATTGACAGCTCAACAATAGTTATTTCACGCTGAACCAAACTTTATTGATTTGATAAAAATATACATTCAGGCTTGTATCTCACTTACATGTACGTTTTGAAATGAGAACAGTGTTAAAAAATATATATACTTTAGCTTTCAGAATTAAGTGATAAATGTTATGTCCTTGTTAAAGTGGATAACTCCTGGGATATCCCTTACATTAATACATTTTATTGAATTGTATTAATTCTGTCCATTGATGCATCTCTAATTCTTCAATCAGTTTTATAGTATTAATAATGATGAATAATGTGAACGCGACCTTAATATATATACATGTATATACATGTATGCATCCATATTAATGTCTTCATATATGTTTTCTCATGTGCATCAGCCCATGTCCATCTCATGATTGGTATTCAACTTTGTATTATTTATCAGGATAAATAATATAAATGCAACTGTAGTTTACATGCACTGACGCTTGATAGAAATGGCTTCTTCTATGTTTTCATTATGCATCATCCAAGTTCACAAGTATTCAGCTTAATACAATTTAAAATGATAAATAGTGTGAAAGCAACCATGACATGCACCCACATCAACGTCTTCATCTACGTTTTCTCTGGCGCATCGTCCCGTTCCGTAATCGGATTGAGAAGTTTATTTCATCCCGATGTGTATTTGTGGAATCTGTGCCGCCAATATTGGGGTTTCTAGTTTCCACTATTTAAAGATGGAGGAGCTCTCCTAAGAAGCTGTCCATGCTATTTGCCTTGCTACTCAGGCCCACCACATGCGAGATGCGTTCCCACTGATTCCCAATGTCTCCAATTTCCAGTGTTTCATGTTGTGCACAACCCCTTAACTCATTGACTGTACAGTGTCCTATAACTTATAAGCACTTCTGATATTTTACCATACAAAATAATAAAATCAATTTTGGCAAGAGATGACGTGCATCTAGAGAAATATTTATTATAACAGTACAATGGAAATGTGCTTAGTGGGGAAAGCCTGATTGACTAAGAGTTTCATTTTCAAAGAGAAATTATTGTTTGGTTGTGGAACAGAAGTGCTTGAATTTAGAGAGGATTTGATTATCGTGTTTCAGTTTACTTGCGGTGAGACGATGAGATGTCTTCAAGATTTGTGCAAAATTTTAGCATGGAAAATTTTAGGGTGCCTAATTCAGAGTTTGTCTAATATGCACTGGGACTTGAGCTAGGAAAGATGTAATTTAGGTTTTATATTATGAACTTAATGTAGAGAGAGAGAGAGAGAGAGAGAGGGAGGGAGGCTTGTGAGAGAAGTTTCTTTCGAGTTTAATACAGAAGATAAAGCAGTATGGGATGAAGTGAGCATCATATTTTAAAACTTGTAACTGCTATTAGTCCAGTCAATGTTTTTGAAACCTTTTTGAATGTCTGGATCTGAGATATTTGGATATGTTGATACTATTTTCAAAAGGGCCTTTTGTACAAAAAAAAAAGAACCGTAAAGAAGAATTTTACTTTCGACTAAAATGGCTAATGCTGATTCATCTATTGTCTAACATTGATTGGACTTGTCTGCTTACATAATGATTACTATATTATCTGTGGTAGATCCAGGATTATTTTGCCCAGGAGAAAGGGGGGGGGGGAGGTCTAAGTGAAAACATGTCATATCTTTGTGTAGTCTATACTTGCTGCCATGGGGGAAATAGGGTCCTTTTGGGTGTACGTTATGTAGGGGGGGGGGATGTGCCCCTTGTTCCCCTAGATCCACATCTGTCTTTTGTCAAACCCTTTTAGTCATATGGCTAGACAATAATTTACAAAGACTATAATAAGATGACTAACTCTAGTAGATTACATGTATTCTGTTTATTCGATGACCTACATGAACAAACACATGAATGTTGACATTTTAAATTAAGATTGAGAAGATTGTGTCATGACAGTTTAATAAGGTGTTAGATTAACTGATTGATGTAAGTCAATTTGTCTAGGTCTTTTGATTGATTAGGAAGGAAAGAAGGAAAGAAGTTTGAGAAGGGGAGAAGAAAGATATGGGGATATTGAAGGAGATGAAGAAGGAGGAGAAATAGGAGAAGTTGATTGATAAAGCAGAAAAGAAGGAAGGAAGTTTGAGAAGGGGAGAAGAAAAATATGGGGATATTGAAGGAGATGAAGAAGAAGGAGAAATAGGAGAAGTTGATTGATAAGGCAAAAAAGAAGGAAAGAAGTTTGAGAAGGGGAGAAGAAAGATATGGGGATATTGAAGGAGATGAGGAAGGAGAAGAAATAGGAGAAGTTGATGGATAAGGCAGAAAGGAAGGATAGAAGTTTAAGAAGGGGGAGAATAAAAATATGGGGATATTGAAGGAGATGAAGGAGATGAAGAAGAAGTAGAAAAGGGAGAAGAAGTGGGAGAAGAGGGAAGAAGAGGAAGAGATGGGTGGTGAGAATGTAGGGAGGGGGAGGGGGGCAAGGAGAGGGATGAGGAGCTGGTGGATGATGATGGGAATACAAAATAAAAATAAGGAAGAAAGGAAGAGGAGGAGAAGGCATGAAGGAAGGGAATATGAGGAGAGAATGGGAAAGAATAATGAGAACGCTGGGAGCAAAAGAAGAAGAAGGAGGAGTAGAAGGAAGAGGAGGAGGAGGAGGAGAGAATGGAAAATAGAAAAGAGGATTGATGAGAGGAGGTCGGGAGGGAATGAATACATTTTCAATGAATGGACCATAAAGGGTTTGAAGAAATAGTCTTTATAACAAATGAGCAATGAAGTTTGCTGAACACATTTTTGATAAAAGCCTCTCTATTCCAACATGGTAGTCAATAAATCTTCGTTACAATCGACATGGTCTATTTCACAATACATGCGGTCAGAAACAGTTTACAATACATGCAGGAATGGGATATCACAAATAATAGAAAATAGATGGTAAGCTTCATAAACAAAAAAATGCTTGTTATCAAGCTTGTTTACTTCTTCTTGAACGCATTATGGACTTGTCAGCTCGCCATGACAAATAACGGTATAGTCTGGTCGTTGAAAAGAAGGACAATTCTTACATTAGCCACTTGTCGCCATTTCTCGCAGTACTCTTTTCTTCGGCTCGCCACGGAGTTCAAAACCTTTCTTTCTCTCTACCCAACAAAATAATTGGCCCAGTTTCGCCATTGTTCCCGTCTAGTGAAAAAGGGCAGTTTATTCTACTTTTAGGCTATCGAATTCCATAAAAACGGACTAGGATTTGGAATGGGGACTCTGAAAAATGGGAGCCGGAGTGAGCTTGGTTGCAGGAGAGAGGATATTAAAAAGTTTTTTTTTGAGCGAGAGTGGCTTTATTGACAAAAGGGGCTTGCAACTTTTTTATTTTCCCTTTTTTCGCTTTACGAACCGAGAATGGGGAAGGTTTAGCAACTGGGTCAGGACCCCAATGGGAATTAAGAGTTTTGGCTTACACAGGGATAACAATAGGAACTAAGGAGGGGTGAATGTGCTACTGAAGGGGTGCAGACTCGCACCCCTTGGTAGAGTGTGCCATGCACTCATGGCGGGGTGAACCGTTAAACCATGTTGCTTTTTTGTAGCGGTGGTAGAACTATCGCATGAAGTACCTGCATGCAGTAGCTTGTGCGTGAGATTGGGAGCAGCTAGTTAATCTTGTAATGAACGAAGTGGGTAATGAAATATTTTTAGGGAAATGTGGATTTGAAAAAGGGAGAGAAAGATATATAGAGAGAGAGAGGGAGAGAGAGAGAGAAAGAGAGAGAAAGAGAGAGGGAGAGAAAGAGAAAGAGTGAGAGAAGAGAGAAAGAGAGAAAGAGAAAGATATATATAGAGATAGAGATATATATAGAGAGAGGGAGAGAGAGAAAGAGAGAAAGATATATATAGAGATAGAGGGAGAGAGAGAAAGAGAGAGAAAGAGGGTGAGAAAGAGGGAGAGAAAGAGAAAGAGAGAGAGAGAGAGGGGGACAGAAAATGTGATTGATGTATCTTATTTGTATCAATTTACACATTACTGAAATTGCCCCTGTAAAAACTTTTCACCCATTATCTTGTGAGAGAAAGAAGGATGTAAGCACTGTGTTAAACTATATGAGTTAATGCCCTTCTTGCTTTCAGCATACAACATGCGAGCCCAACATCATGACATGAGTCATAATAAAGTGCATTGCTTTTATGATGAGATGTAAGCGGTAGAAGGGTGTTTCTTTGTATGCTTGTGTGATAAACTGCTTTTGGCATGTGCTCTTCTGCCTCTGCACCGTACAGACTAATGTGTGTTTGTAGAACCTGTGTACAAAGGCCACCTGTCTACAACGGCCACTTATCTGATCCATTTGGTGGTCTTTATAGACAGGTATAACTGTATGTATGCTGTATATACTGTGCCTAAAACCTTTCTACCTCTGCCCTTTACGGACTAAAGCACTAGGCTATGATATTCACATCAAGCCATTCGAGGAATGTAATTAACAACTCGTGTTAATTACCCCTGGGGGGAAGCCAGTGTAAATTACAAGATGGTATCTGAAGCAATGATCCACCTACTGCTACATGTCATTATGCACATCCAAGTCATCCACAAATTGTTAGTATAGCTTACCGATAATCCAAGTGGGAAGAAAACCGGTCCTTTTGTACCAAGTCATAACATTGACCATAATTTGGTCTAGATAAATAGGGACAGGACTTTTAGAGGAGCTGGGCTATTCCTTAGATCCCGTTTTAATCCATTAATTCTACATTGGTTGTATGACCACTCCAATTTTGACCTCCCCCTCTTGTAAACGCTTTCAGATCTTTGTGGTGTTCAAATATAAGAACAACTGAGCAAGCGTAGATCTGTACACTAAGAAGGATTTCATTATTTACTTCTCTAATCTTTAATGCTTGGACTCCTTGGAGCACAGTTTAAATACAGTTGTATAAAGATTCCATAGTAATATATTGTCTGGTTGGAACCAGAGGGCTGAGAGAGGCATTAAATTGTTAGCTTGTATTTTTATGGTCCTAATTGTTTATGTACATGAATACAAATTGTTTGTTTCTGTAACTATAGAACCCCTTTGGAAGCGAAATGATCATTAAAATTATAACTGTATTGACCCAAAACCAAATACCGTAACCAATTATTTTCAAAATCTTTATAAAATTAGATTCTTCGCCTGTTACTCTTTCCCTCTACCACTTTATCGAATACAGGCTATTGCATAATAGGTAAAAGCATATAAAATTGCATATAAAATTGCATATACTTATTGACTACAATTATGTCTATGTAAAGTTGGCTATGTAAATGCAGCCTTATCACATGTACGATTGCTTACTGCAGAGGGAAGGCATATAAGGGTGGATGGAGCTCTGTACTCGACCCTAATATCATTTAGATTCTCGGCAAAACTCCATGCTGGCAAAACTCCATGCTGGCCCTACATGCACATTTAGCAAACATTTGTCTCACAAATTACCCCCATTGGAAAGGCTCTTTCAGACTGCTCCTCAAGTTGTCCTACAACCGTAGCCACAGAATATGCAATCTGCTTAGTCTGAACAGTGCAAACGTATAATTGTATTTGTGTGTTGTGCTGTGAATTTGGAGAGGTTGTGCACTGAGTGTTAACGAGAGGTACCATATTATGGTGACAGTGAAAACGTTCCCCAAGATTCAATGCCTCTAGCTATGCATCCATTGAGAAACTTAGCCACTGCACCGTTTTGTACGCCCACACGTTGTGTTGGAGGCAGCCTGAACGCAGCCTTTCCAGCAAGCGTAGAACTGGCCTTTAGTAAGGTTCATACAAGAGTCTGTAAACTTCAAGTTTAGGTTGTGGTTTTAAACTTTGAGCGTATCTTATAGTTTATGGGCTGTGCAGACGCATGCGTGGTTATGAAACTTGAAATTGATGAAACTTGAAATTTAACTTTTAAACTATGAGTGATCTTATCATTGTCGTGTTACCTACGAGCTGTTGGGGGCTCTCACTCCACTTTATATGCTGTGCAGATACAATTATTTTGAAGGTTAATAATAATAATAATAATATCGGATATTTCTATAGCGCACATACATGTATCCACCATGCAAGGTGCTCAAGGTGCTCCAATATTACCCCGGCTCTGCCAGGCTACCATTTTTATCGTTGCTCACAGCATTCAAGAAATTCCTTCCAACCAGTACCCATTTAACACCTGGGTGCAGAGTGGCAAATGTAGATTAATGGCTTGCCACAGGACATTGGTGCCGCGGCGGGATTCGAACCCGTTACCTCGTGGTTCACAGTCCGGAGACATATATATCCACTAGACCACAACACCTCTACAATTATCTTGAAGGTTATTCTACAAGTACCTTGTAGTTTAAAACCTTGAATACTCATTAGGCCTGTCTTCATCATATAACCTGCTATTTTCAGACTTGGGATATTTTCCCGAAACTCAAAATTGCGTCTTCACCAGACCGATATGCTCATCACAAACTAGCTCGGACGGGCGCAAATTAGCCCGCTATTTTGGAAACAAGACCAAGATTTCTCAAGATATTTTCTCTACCAAATAGCCCGCTAATTACAACTGCAGGCTGATGAAGACGCAAATTAGCTGGATAATTTGGGATCGGGATAGTTAAAATAGCGGGTTATTTGGCAATCTCGAGCTGATGAAGACAGGCCTATTGTTTCAGTTGTTTGTAAACCCCCTGTCGATGTTAGTGGATTATTGTTTTAAACTTCAAGGTTCCATAAACCTCACGTTTAAAACTACGATTCTTCCAGTGTTAACACAGCTATAGAAATCCAATAAGACGTAACCTTCTTACGAAGGGGTAGAAAAATGTTTGCATTCACCTCCTTTTTTTTTTCTCCTAGATTTAATTCATTTTGAAGTTCATGCCTTGAAGGCTCAGGGATTTGTATGGAGGGTTTATTTTTGGATAAAAGTGTTAAAAACGTAGATGGAAGCGTAGTAATGTTATACAGGGGCTAAAGCATTGGTAAAGGAATTGTTGTGAGTAGTTCAATAGTGGAGTTTGAGGGACGTAATTATGCTCAATTCATCTGACAAATTTGATTTGAATGACAGCTTCAAAATGGTGTGGAGTTGCCAGATTTCTGAAATATTATCGTACATAACAAGAATAGCACACTCGATAGAACGTAGAATTTCTTTTTAGTTAGAATGTGAAGTGTAGAATTACTAGAAATTGTAATTTTTGTGAATGATCGGTACTTGCGAGAACATGCAAAAACATATTGCTTTAGAAGTTTGAATACGAATGTGTACAGAAATTGGCAGAAATTAGCACTGGCAGATTTGGCAGAAATTGTCATTGTTGGGATAGATTGATGAGAAGAAGGAAACATATTTTTCATAACATAGAATTAAGTTTAAAGGTACTATGTCCCATTTGCAGGCCAAAAAAATGAAAAGGTTAAATTCCAACGGCATTTGAAAGACAATACTAATTTAGAACTTCCCTAAAAAAAAGGGGGCTTGAAAATGTCTTTAAGTGGGAAAATAACAACTATTAGTGTTGTCGAATCGACTTAGGAGCTATAGAGCCAGTAAGTGATAGTCTGATTTTTCAGACCATTTTACGTTTTATGCTGCGCAAAGATTCAATCAGTTTAATTTTGGCCATTACAAGAAGTGGGTTATTGATGTAGAAAAATGCTCATGTACCCTTTACAGCTCATTTTATGTATGTTATTACCAAAGATGAAAAAGCCAGTCAGTCACTCAATAGTGTCTGACAGTGAAGTCTAGCAAGTAAACGGGTTTCCTTGCATAATTTGAATATTAGGACACTGCTAACGTTTAAATTTAACAGATAGGACATATGTGACATATTCAAATTCCTGCAAAGTTGTACAGAATTTGATGTTGGCTGCAAAAGGGACATAGTATCTTTAAGACCCATACTATTCAGTCGTGTGCCAAATCAAAAAACGCACTTGGTACTTGCTAGAGCAATATCGACCTGCCTTTTGCAGACTATCGACCTATAGTCCTGTGCTATCCAATCTTATGTTGTATGCCCATCACTAATGATGTAGTCTGTGGATGTTTGTTTATAAAGATGTCTAGCTATAGCCATAGAGAGGATAGAAGTAGGAGGAGAGAATCATTTTGATGAGCATTCCACGTTGAATGTATGTGCTGGGGTTCAAAAGAGCATAAGGGAGGATTAAGATTTACTCGGAAGAGGGGTGATGGGGGTGCAGGGGAGCTAGGGGAGGACAGGAGTTTGGGATGGTGTAGAAATGGGGGTTCCAGAGAGCATAGGGGAGGATTAAGATTTAGTTGGAAGAGGAATGATGGGGGTGCAGGGGAGGAAGGGAGTTGTGGATGATGTAGAGATGGAGGTTCCAGAGAGCAAAGGGGAGGAGTAAGTTTTAGTTGGAAGAGGGGTGTGCATGATGGGGAGAGGGGTTATGTGGGTGCAGGGGAGGGCAGGAGTTGGGGATGATGTAGAGGTGGGGGTACCAGAGAGCAAAGGGGAGGAGTAAGATTTAGTTGGAAGAGGGAGTAATGGGGTGCTGCTGGAGGAGGAGATCAATTTGATGACCATTCCATTCTGAATTTGTGGCGAGGTTCAAGAGAGCAATGAGAGGGTAGAGACTGATGTAGGAGAAAAGGGGGTGCCTATGGTGTTGATGGGATTGTTTGGGTAGTATGATAATCATGGGGGAAAGAGATGGATGGCTGTATGACAGGAAAATGTGCCTCCTAAACTCTCACCAAAGTCTCTGTCATGGTATAAATGAAGATAACCATTTTGTGGCAATACATGTAGGTTCTAATGCATGAAATTTTCGAAAGCATTACAGTTCGCCTTCAAGCAGCCTCAGTATACAAATAAACATTGTTTTTATTTTACTCTGTGGGAGTGTGGGTGATGAAAGGTTATCTTATAGCAGATTATATTTACAAATTCAAATCATTTGATATCACTTGGTTCAGATTTTGCTAGTGTTGACATCAATGAAACATCTTCTCTTGATGAATTGAACGATTTCTATCTAATGATCTGAGTTACTTTACATAAAGGGCAAGAAAAGAAGGTCAATTTGTCTTCCTCCCTCTCTCCCGAGCGATAAAAAGTCGGTAAAATGGATGTACTTTCTTAGTATGTCAAGATCATATCTCTTATTTATTGTAACTCATTAGATGCCTAAGGCTGATGCTTAAGATGGCACTAAACCTTCCACGAGCTTGCATAATTAATGCTAATTTCGAGCCATTTTTTTTTTATTGAGGAGCAAAATACGGAGAAGACGCTTCGATGTCTAGCTCATGCTGCATCACGATCGGTTGATTAAAATTACCGCCCGTGTTAATCTCGCTTAAAGGTGCTATTGCAACTTTGTAAGAGACTTTCTCTTGTAGTCAAATCATTGGGAATTGAAGCAAATCAAATCTAATCAATTCAAATCAGTTTAGTGAAATAAAACATTCACAATTTGAATCATCATCAATATCTTGATAGAGTCTTACATAAGTTTGTGCATTTCAAGCATTAGTAAGAATTTGTTTTTAAATTGAATAATCACAGTATTGGGAATTTTGATTAGATTATTTTATGGCATGTCACTTTCACTGATCTCATCCACTTGTGAAAATCAATATTGTGAAAGTTTCTTGTTTTATGAGCAAGAACCTTCCGATACCTTGACGAAAAAAATATCACCAGGTACTTGAATGCATGTGAACCTTCACAGCAAGGAAAATCATTTGATATGTCTCGACAAATTTTGTAGGAATGTTATTCGAAAGTACATGAAGTACATGTGTGAAGTTGTAATATACATGTACCGTCTGCGACTCTGCTTAGAGCGAAAAGGGCACGGTCTCATATCGTTTTACATGGAGTTTATGCCATTATGGCTCTGAGCGAAGGAAAGTATTTGTTAGTACAGTGCATGTGTAATTTTGAGTATAGTTTATTGTCTCCTTAGAGGCAAAAGGGTGGTATAGATATTGCTTTTCAAGGAGTTAATGCCTCCTGGCTCTTAGATGGAAGTTAGGTTCACACGGCACTAAGGACAGTCCGTTAACGTTTTTTTAACGTCAAAGTTAACTTGTAGTTAGTGCGGGCGCACTTGCGATTACGAAATTTGAAATCTACTTGAAGTTACAAACAACGATTAAATTTATTTTAAAGGTTAGCACGATAACTACAAGCATTGGGAGGAAGGGTACTCAAGTTATGTGCCGTGCAGATGCGATTGACTTCGAGGTTACGCCAGCTTGCACCGCAGTTAAAAAAGGAATGTTTTCCTAGCTCGTAGTTTAAAACGTTGAATACTCACTGTCTCGTGAGAACCCTCATCCTTGTTAGTTGATAGTTTTTTTAAATAATTGTGAGGTTTCACCTAACTAAAAGTTTAAAACTGCGAAGTTACTGTGTGAACATGGCTAATATGATGTCTCATTTTGGTGTATCTGGTGGAGGTTATGAAGTTCAGTGAAGTGTTTATTGAGCTGTCTGGAAATAGAATAAGGTGTGACGCAGAGAAAGGTGATGAGTTTAACACGTTGAAAGTATGCGAGGAGAACAACACAGGAGGGCACTGAACGTTTGGTAGAGGGAGAGAGAGGAAGAGAGATGGAGATAGAAGTGAAGAGAGAAAGAGATGAAGACGGAGAAACGGTGAAAAGAGAGAGAGAGAGAGAGAGAGAGAATGACACAGAAAATGAGAAAGAGATAAAGGCAGAACAATGGAGAAAGAAAGAGAGAGAGAGAGAAAGAGAGAGGGAGACAGTGATGGAAAGAGAAGGATACGCATAGAGAGATAGATGCACATAGAGAAAGAGATAGAGAAAAGGAGAAAGCAGGAATGGAGAGACAGAAAGAATGACTGAAGGAGAAAGAGTGATAGGAATATTGTAGAAAAAAAAAAATCAATAACGGAGGGATATACATATACCCCATTGAGAAAGACGGTATATATATATATATGTTGTGAGACAGAGAAAGAGAGAGAGAGAGAGAGAGAGAGAGAGAGCGATTAAAAGAAATATGTGAACACACCTATCTTGGTCCCCATTACATGTGTCCATCTGTCTGCGTCTTGACCTCGTTTGCATTTCCTCCCGCCCATCTTTAATCCTTTTCCTTTAATCCAGGACCAGTACCTTCTTCCATCGTTTCACTCAATGTACGATCTTCAGTATGGACACACCCATATGTCCCCATTATATGTGTCCATCTGTCCACATCTTGCCACTGTTCACCTACTTTTTCTTTACTCTTATTACCTTCTTCCATCGTTTCACTCAATGTACGATCTACGGTATGAACACACCTATTATATGTGTCCATCTGTTCGCATCTTGACATCGTTCACACCTCCCCATTGCCTATCTTTAATACTTTTTCTTTACTCTAAGTTATTACCTTCTTCCATCGTTTCACTCATTGTACGATCCACGGTATGAACACACCTATCTATTATATGTGTCCATCTGTCCGCATCTTGACCCTGTTCGCACCTCCTATCAACCCGTCTTACTTCTCGTTTCCTGTATTTGATGTCATTACCATTAAAGCATCTCACTCAAGAAGATATCTCACAACTTTCCTCGCCTACGTTTATAGCACTCTACTTCTCTGCCGATGTTGTCGTTTGCGGTTGCCACGACTGGCTGGCTCAGTCAGTCAGTTGTACATTTGCTCTGCACGTGTGTGTGTGTAAATGTCTCAATGTCTAATGAAATTCCTTTGCCAGAAGTTTTCTAGTGTAGTCAAGAGTTCAATTTTTGTTCCACTCATTAAATAACGGAACAATAAAGATAATAACATGTGTAAGTTCTACAAAGAGAAGTCCTGAACACATGCACATACTTCTTGTAAACAAATTTTACATATATATCTTTATATTTCTTCACAAAGAAAGGGAAAAAAACAAAATGAAAGTTAATCAAAAATCAGATGAATTAAGAGGTAATCTGTCCTTGTTGATAAAATACCTAATTATGATAGTTTAATGAGTTTATGTCTGATGTACAGTATATGAAATCAATATACTACTTTATTCTGTGTACTAAATATTGTTTAACCGTTATGCTAACCATTTGTGTTTGTTTCTTCTTTTCTTTTCATGTGCTGTTCTTCCTGTCATTGGTTCATTCAATTAGGTAAGTGATTTAAAAATTGATATTATAGTAGAAATAGAAAAGCGAAGAGAACATTAGAGAAAGAGAGCAAGAGCTGTAAGTTTTATGGTTCAAGAAACTGTTTAAGGGTCTAAGTTGACAATTGACAACCTCATGTAGAGAGGAAAGTGGTTCTGAAATATGGGATTAAAAAAAATGGTTATGACTCTACCCATCCATCTACCCCTCAGTTTGGGTAGGAGAGATGCTGAACGCTACATGTCATCGTCATGACAACTCCTCCCATCTGTCTCTCTCCTCCCCAATGAGGGACTAGGTTAAGAGGCGTGCTGAGTGGTTGCCTACGCTAAAACAAGAAACCTACCCACACCGGCAGTCATAAAACCAACTGTATAACACTAGACATGAAAGTGATAGCCCGGTAATATACCAACCCTTATTGTCATCGTTGGCGTACTTAACTATTAAGGGCCTGCGAAATGTGTGGAGACGTGACAAGCCACATAATTTTGCGGACGATGGCTCGTAAATTATTCCACCGATTAGGAGCTGTGTCGCCACATAAATTGTCTAAAATGAAAATGTTATCACTGGATCAGTGGGCTTTAACTGAGATAAAAATGTTCTTGTATGGTTGTTTCTGTGCACTTAAAAGTTATCATTCACATAATTTGTGTATAAACTTTCGCAGACCAAAGGAAGTGTTTAATGTTTAAAACTTACAATACAATGATAATACATAAAACGGTGAAAAGGATAAAACAACACATTTTTCATATGGTATTTTAGAGTAATTCACACATACATATCTTGGTTTCATTCGTTTACATCAGTGTTGTATCAACAGACAAATTTGATAATAAGGTAGATCAATTGTAAATATATTAATATATGATATCATGTGTTGAGGCTCAAATTTCCTTTACCGTACCAGGGGCGGATCCAGCTTTTTATAAAGGGGGTTGGGGTGGTATGCGAGGAGCGTAGCGACGAGTCCAAGCGGAGCGAGCGAGGGAGGGTGGGAGGGGGTGTCCCCCCTCCCACAGTAGGGAAAATTTTTGAAAATCTGTGTGTGGAAATGAAAGATAAGATTTAAAAAAATGGTCCCCGGATTTTTTGGGGTTGCAACCCCCCCAACCCCCCCTCTAGATCCGCTTCTGCGTACACTGTCATCCCTAAACCATACACAAGTCTAAAAAAACAAGACATGAATATTAATCTGATTTCATTTAGTTAGTAGAGAGAGAGTGAGAGAGAGAGAGACTAGGGCATGTTGAAAGACATTATGGTGGAGAGATGTTTTAAAGATACTATGTCCCTTTTGCAGCCAACATCAAATTCTGTAGAACTTTGCAGGAATTATGAATATGTCATGTATGTCCTATCTGTGAAATTTAAACGTTAGCAGTGTCCTAATATTCAAATTATGCAAGGAAACCCGTTTACTTGCTAGACTTCACTGTCAGACACTATTGAGTGACTGACTGGCTTTTTCATCTTTGGTAATAACATACATAAAATGAGCTGTAAAGGGTAGATGAGCATTTGTCTACATCAATAATTACTTCTTGTAATGGCAAAATTTAAACTGATTGAATCTTTGCGCAGCATAAAACGTACGACCATTCGGTACAATGGTCTGAAAAATCAGACTATTACTTACTGGCTCTATAGCTCCTAAGTCGATTCGACAACTAATAGTCGTTATTTTCCCACTTAAAGACATTTTCAAGCCCCTTTTTTAAGGGAAGTTCTAAATTAGTATTGTCTTTCAAATGCCGTTGGAATTTAACCTTTTAAAATTTTTTGGCCTGCAAATGGGACATAGTAGTACCTTTAAGATATTGGTCCTTTTTGTCGGTCCAGAGCAAGAAAGTCATTAACTGTGTGTTAAATGGTATGAGATACCACCCTTCTGATTCTGAGGCGACGATTTGTTCCAACGCAAAGCCTGAAGGCATTTATGGCTTTGGCTTATGTCTCAGGTCATTGACTTATTAACAATGATGTGACTTTGAACGCTTTTGAAACGCTATTGAAACGAAACAAAAACAGAACCCAAACAAAAACATTCATGTCGATACGACCCCCTTCCCGACCGTGCTTCAGACACCATCCCGTCTCCCCTTTGACGTCGATTTCCCACACTTCCATTCCCCCAGTGGCGCACCTTTTACCCTTTCACCCATTCTCCTTTACCCCTCACACAAAAGCCCAGCTCTTTAATGTACCCCTTTTCCCTCCCCTTCCCCCTTTTCTTTACCCCTTCAACAAAGGTTTAGCTCCTCTACATCAGAATGTAACAGTCTGCTACTGTATGCAAACATGCTTTTATAATGGGGACGAAGTGGCAAGGGTATGCATAATTGATGACCCCTTCCCACTTGCAACTAAAGCCCCCTTTCTCGGTCCTTTTGATACAGGGGTGAGAATGGTCCTCTGTCTTTGGTCCTAGTCTGTTATGTAGACCCCTTGGACCCTGGACCTGTATTTCACTTAGACCAATGCATGGCAGCACTTGTTATCAACATTTTCTTCAGACCAGAGCCCTGTTTTCTAAAACTTGTTGTCAGTAACAAGACAAAATAATTGTTATAATCTACTGAAATCCTTACATTTGATTGGCTATGAGCAGATTTGTCATATATCTGTGGCAGTTATTATTACCAATCCTAGAGGCTAGAGCAATTTTCCTTTCTTTTCAAAAAACCCCACAAGAACATAAAATAAAGGAAATAAATGATATATTCTACTATTCTAGTAACAATGTATCACAAGACCTTCCAATATTCCATACAAAGGACTGAAACTGGAACTATCTATTTTTTCAACCAAGATGTCAAATTCTAAAACAATATCCATCAACATATTCCCATCGCACCTTCCCCCAAAAAAAAACATGACAAATAAACAATGGAGCCCCCAAACTTCCTTGCAAAAATAAGCAAGTCATTTGATTCATTAGCCAAACTATAAACAACATTTTCCAACTGAGTTCGAAAAAAAAAATGGTAGGAAATATTACTGAAATATGAGCATTTGGGATAACATTAAAAGGGTCTGCTTCTCTTCTAAGACAAGACTAGTCCTAGACCATCTCCACTTTCTCCTCCAGACAATACTTGTCCTTCTTCCTATTGTTCTTGGAGAGCGGTGCAGTTCTAAAGGAGTGTTGATGGTTGTTTGGGGTACACCAGTTTCCGTTATTTACATACTTAAGTGAAAGTTACATGCTCAGGAATGCCTGGCTCTCGATCTCTTCCCGACTTTTGTTTGTGTCGATCTGCTGGGGCTATAGCCAGCAAGTTTATGCTGGTACTTATGACCTGTGTTTGTTAAATCATTTATTGTTTGCAAAATGGTTCTTCCTTCAAAAGCCCCAGAACCCCAATTTAGTTACCTGTTTGTCTATGAGTAATTGGATGTCTATGAGTAATTGGATGTCTAGGGAGAGATTCCACATTGCGGCATGAATGTACATGTACCTGGGAAAGATCAGTTATTTAGCAGTGGAAAAGTCGAAAAGAGCTCTAGAAGAAATCATTATGTGTTACCTGATAATTTACCCAGATAGTTGCTATAACAAGCACCCCTCATTAGCCTATTGTACTATATTTAAAGCCCGTCTGCATTAGTTTGGCCAGGAAGGATTAGACCTCCCAGCATGGTCACTGACAGGCGGTTTCCTCATCAACTCAGCTCTCAATTAACATAAGGAAAAGAGGATCATGGGGGACCAACGGACACCGCTTAGGCATTGTTTTCTATAGAGGGAGCAAGTACCTAGCTACAAATAGTACAGTGGGGCTTTAAGACATATAATATGCATGAACTTTGTTTAAAGGCTGAGGAAACTTGCTCTTAACCATGCCCTTGTATGCAATATTTTCTCGAGGTGTGTCCAAATGGAGTTCTGCATTTTTAAAAGTTGGTTGGGGTAAGCAACTTTTTAGTGGGGCAATACTTTCCCTTATTTACATACATATATGTTCTTCATTTCTGTCAAGTTGAGTGAGATTTACAAGTCCAGCGATGTTCTCCTGAAGTTATTTTCCATTTCATGAAGCTGAGAGAGCGAGCAAATTGCTACTGCTCCTGGCCGATTATCCATTTGCGTAATGATATACAGTTGTATACTTATCATCTGTTGGGAGCCAGATGATGTGCAGATTTTGAAGTGGGGAAGCGGAGTGCATTTTGAGTTTCATTCATAAATGTATATCCTCAGGCCTATGATGCAATCATGTCTACTTTAGATCATGAGTCATCCGTAATTGACGGACGTAGTATGTGCAAAGTTGGAAACATTGAAAGAACACCAACCAATATTAGAGTGTCAGTGTCACTGTCACCTAGATATATGAAGTTCAAAAAGGGAACCCCCTCTTGCTTCAATTCAAACAACCCATATTGTTGTAGGATACCATTGTAGCACACAGAAAAAAGGCCAACTTGTGAAGAAGACCGTTCATGTCATTGACAATATGTAGTTCTTGCAGCCTTCTTGCGGGCACCTGATGAAATCATAAGTGTTTCTCTAGGGTGTGATATTTAGTATTCATCACTGATTACATCACTGCCAAATGCAAGCTATACAGTTGGGAAGAGGGGAGGGGGCTTATTCTTTGGATGCCTTTCAGATACTACCCATAACACTCCATTTTTTATGTCTCCTCTAGTTATGAGGGGGAATCGCTGTTTGGTCCACAAACAGTTTGTCTAATAACCATTTGATGATTTTTATCATTTATGATTAAATGATTATTAGACCTAACGATAGTAGACAAAATAAGCATTAGACAAACTGGGAATTAAACCTACTGGAAATTAGACTAAATGAGCAATATACCAAATGGGTAGTAGACCTATTGTAGATTAGACCAAATGGAAGTTAAACCAAATGATCATTACCTATTAGCCTAAATGGTTATTAGACCAAATGATAAGTAGACAAAATGATTATTAGCCAATGCGGATTGTAGACGGACTGGGTGTGGACCATATGGAAATAGACCAATTGGGTAGTAGACGAACTGGTTGTAGACCAAATGGCAATAGACCATTATGACCCCTCTCCTTACCATCTCTCTTTCCTCCCCATCTATTTGATTAAACATGTGTAAATTCGGGGGTGCCATCGATCGTTCGTGAGATGAACAGTTTGGATCCTTGAGAGGTGATGATTTCTTCTGCTGTATTCATGTGTTTAATCGGCCGTCATTTCAATTACTGAATCTTGTAACATTATCCGCCGGACCTCCTGCACCTCCACTGACATCAGAGGATGAAAATTAATGTCTCCATTCTTTACCAAAGCCCCCGTGTGGTATTCCCATCTTGCGGAATCGGTTTTTATCCCTCTAAGAATGCATCACCCATTCCCTGTCTGTCAGTATCTGTCCCTCCCTCCTCTCCCCTCCCTCCCTTTCCCTCCCCTCCCTTTCCCTCCCTTTCCCTCCCCTCTCCTGGGCCCTCACCCTTCTCTTACCTTCCCTCTCCTATCCCTGTCCCTTCCCCACTCTCAATTAAAATCAATGTATAAAATTGTTATGTACCATACCTCACATGGTCCTCCCATCTTCCCTCCCCCAACTCACCCCTTGCCCCTCCCCCAACTCACCATCTCCCTCCCCCTCTAGTAATTTATTTCCTGACCCTCCCCAACTTTCTCCCAAATCTCCACTGAAAATTAATGTATCCCTATTCTTCACCAACTCCCATGTGGTATTTTCATCATGCGGAATAACCCCTCTAACCCATCATCCATCCCACATCTCTCACCCCCCTCCCACAAGCCCTCCAATCCTTCCTTATGAGTCATACGTGCCGGAGAGCACGATAATTCACCGCCGGGCATTCGCTATGAATATTGTAGTCAGAGGGCGACATTGGATGGCCTGGGGGTCGTCCGCATCCCGTTGCCGTCGGCGATGATGCAGTGGAGGAGAGGGGAAGAGGGCAAGATGAGAAGTATAATTAATTTGATGCGGTGATGGTGGACGAAACCGTTACCCCAGATTGGATTATGGCTGTGAAGATGATACAGTCGTGTGCATCAATGTATCTCTACGTTATGATAGAGGGTTCACACAGGCATTCTGGATTAGGGGGGGGGGGGATATTAGAGGACTAAATTTGTATTGAGCTCTGTTGCTAAAAGTTCTTATAGTTCTTTTATAGGTAGCACAAGTCAGAGACCTCAAATTACTTTCGCATTCTCCATCAAGTTTGGCAACATAAAAGTTTAAATTCGTATTGATTTGATCAGCTATTTGATTGATTTATAATGATTGATTACATTTAAAGTGATTTATAGTGCACTTGAACAAATAACTACCAACCACTTTGCCCACGATTTACTCTGGGAGAATAGCAAGTCTATTACTGCACTAGAGGATTTCGCTCTATGTAGAAAATGAAATACTGATGATCGATTTAAATATCGCAAATCGATTGAATATGTAAAAACACCAAAAGAAATGGGGCTAGCATGATATGAATATCTACATGAGCCTGATGGTATCAACTCTGTCTACAGAGCCAGTAGGGTGTTTACTCTGTGTTAAAGTATATGAATTAATGCCCATCTGGCTCCCAACACACTTGTTTATTCATTTGTTCTCTTTCATGAAAAATGTATTTATCTGCAACCCTGCGTATAACTGGCTCGATATATTAGTTGAAGATGAGGTAATTATTATATCCAAGAGCAGATGTGGGATTTAGAATAAGAATACTTTTATGTAAAACTATTACTTAAAAAGAAGAGGAAAAAACGTCCAGTTCCTCTTTTTAGACAAATATGCAGTCTTTGCGATCATTCATAAATTAGTCATTGGTATAGACTTGTCACCTCTATGTTTAGACAACCCCAATAATTTATTGGTAGAGCTCTCCATAATTTATGTATTCTTTGCCAATTTACTCCGCGAATCCTAAATATTAGTCCAAGATCGGACGAGAAGATCTGCATCGTTCTGTTTACATCTCTCCACAATTGCCCCACACCTTCAGATTTACGCCCCTATCACCTCCAGGAGTGTTCCCCAGGCTCTCCTAGATAAATACAAAGCCTTGACAAATTTGTAGGGGATGAAAAAGAAATTAAAAAACGGGGAATGAATGAAGTTTTTTCCGCCCTCGCCTTTTCTCCGTCGCCGTTCGTAAATGGCAAATGAGCATGATTGATGCGCGGCGGGGTCGGTCTGAGTAAATTTGCGCTCGTTGAGCGAGAAACCGGTACCGTAATTCTGTTTGTTCGCCATCGCCGCTTTATGTGCCGTGTACACAGCGTGTGTATGGGGGCTCTGTTGACCCAGTGTGGTATATACAGGATGGGTGCTTCAATGAGTTTGTAGCAACTCAGCCACTTCTTCTTATAATGTTTTTGTTGTTCGCTTTAAAAGAGAGGTGAATGATGAGACATAGAGAGAGAGAGAGAGAGAGATAGAGAGAGAGACAGAGAGAGATGGTGAGAGAGATGAAGGGAGAGAGAGAGATGGAGAGAAATAGAGAGGGATATATATATATATAGAGAGAGAGAGAGAGAGAGAGAGAGGGAGATGGAGAGAGAGAGAGAACAAAATAATAAGAGAAGATTGAATCATGGAAGAAAACAAATATTAACAGGCGGATGCGAGGAAAAAGAGAGGGAGAGAAAGAAGAAAGAGATAAATTTATTGAGGAAGGGACATGTTGGCGTATCTATTTTGGAAATACAGAGAATGAGAGAGTGAGAGAGAAAACATTAATAAAATGCTATAGAAAGATACATGAGAGAATAATACTCCCTCATTGATATTATCATAATGTACTATACTAAGTTTCATCATCAGATCATTATCATGATATTCACATCATCATCGTCATGGCAATATGTGAACCCCACATGCCACATGCGTTCATTTCATTGATTCCCTAAGATTCTATCTCCTTATAATAACATATCATTCTTGAATAACCAAAAATTGAGCTAGTCTGCTGGAACAGGCTCTAATATGACACTTTACCACAACTCCTATAGCCTTGAGCAGAGCCTAGCTTTATCAGTCTCTGGCTGTGTCCTGACATAGGTCCATGGTCCTGAGCAGCTAATGTACAGAGCCTATGCAGTATGCTGTCAGCCTAGTCTCACAGTGCAGACACAGTTACGCACAATGACTGAAAAAGTTTGTGCTTTCAAACTACAATTGAGCTGCTTCTTTTTCTTTAAACAAGAAATACGAGTACATTCCAATTCTCCCATTGTGTGCAATTAGTATCTCTATTTATATGGATGTTGCAAGCAGTAGAGTCATAAAAACAGTTGTTTTTCACCCAATTAGCTGCTGATAATGAGGTAGTTAGGTAGTCGATACGAGATGTAATGATAGGCTTTTTATGGGGCAGTTCAAGTGGTTTTGATGTCTAGAGATGGGGTGCCGTTTGAATGTATCATTTGTTGGTTGTTTCTTGACTGTTGTACAGACTAATGACCCATTCATTCATTCATTCATTCTTTATTCCATTCATTCATTCATTGATACTATTACTTACACATGCAATCATATATACATACATTCAAATGTTTATTCATTCATTCATGTATTCATTCCTTTTTTTTATTCTTTCCTTAGTTGTCTACATCATTCATTTGTTCATTCATCTATCCATTCTTTCGAGTAATCATCTTCATTGCATGCATACAATTTTATCATTCAATACTATTACATTATCCTTAGAATGCATTCATATTCCTCTTTGAATGCATTCTGCACAATAACTGAATACATGTACATCACTGGTGTATCAATCACTAAATACATTCATCATTGAATTCACGCAATCGTTTAGCTATTTGAATGCAATTAAAAAAAAGATTATTCAAGTACATTTCTGTGTTCATTTCTAAATTATGTATTTATCCATTTTCTGTTTGAATGATAAACATTATAGTACGTCATTACCAGCCTCTTTTGGAAAAGAAATTATAATAATTCCTGTATTGTGATATACATCATCTGGGCCAGAATGACGTTAACTTTTCATCTCAGATATAAACAGCTTACGGCTCCCAACTGATGATAAATGCATTCAAATAAGCAGCTCTCCCATCAGAAATCAAAGTTTAATCCTCTCCCCTTCAACGGCGTCACCTCCCGATAAAACCTATTCTCCATGGAAAATGTCTTTCAATTTCAGCGTCTCCTCCCCATCTCCCCATCTCTCACTTCTGAGTCTCTGGTAGAACAAATATTTGATGGTTGATTACGGATCTGTTCTGTCGTGCAAGAACCATCATTAGATTTGGATTTGTATTTACTATAACTCTTGATTGACACTGTTATCAATATTGTCTAATTCTTCTTGATATTTGAATACTTTCACCAAAAATTATTACAGTTTGAAACTTGATGCGTTAGCATGGAGGGAAAGTACCTCATTTACATATTTTGTCTTCAACTTCATGACAAGAATCATAATTCAGTTGCACTCTAAACAGTTTATGACACACTTCTTACAAAATATAACATAATACATATTGTGCCGTCACTTATACACTAGAAGTGGCATTCATTTGGTATTTCAAAATGCTTTTAAGGAGCATATTTTAGTGATATATGAACATGCACTTAGCTAGGTGAACAACTCCGCTCTGGAGAATAACCCACAATTCAATTACAAGTGCAGAAGCTGGGGAGGGGATGAGAAATGGAGATATTGACGTCTGAGAGCCAGAAAGGCATTCAATCTGTGCAAAATTGAATGATATAACGTCGTTTTGACTCTCAGGTGATACATAGTGGAAACGCATTAGCCATCAAGAAGCCAGCCCCCATTTGTGGTTGCTCTAGAAGAGCTCTTGACAGTCGCTAGCCTGATGTCCAAGCACTATGATATATTTGCCTTTTGGGTAAAAATGGGTTCAACTGAGTCTGGAGTTGGTAGACTATCACATATCATTGAACATCTCAAAGAGGAATGCTAGCAGGATTAGTCTACACTTATGTTCACCAGACCCAGTTCATGTTGTTTTCATTGATTGAAGGTTAATATAAATCTGCCTTGAAAGAGGCTAAATGTCCTTCACTCAAGCCGTAAATATTCGCAACTGAATGAAACACGCCTTAAAACTAAAACAAAAACAACTAGCCTCAGACTATTGCACACATAGAGGCAGAGGGACAGACCTTTGGTAATATTCAGGGTGCATTCTCGGGGGTTGAATATGACTAGAATTTTACGAATAAGAGGATGGATTGAATTTCAATAATTGAATGTCAATCTTTATTTTCTGCAAATGAAATGAAGGGTATGTGTGGAATACTGATCAGTTCAGTATCATTGAGAGAAGTTCCATTGATGCTAGATGAAAATAGATGAAGATAGCATTTTTAGACTGATTATGTTTATTCTTATACAAGTGAAAGAACAAACAAACAAACAAACAAAAACAAACAAACAAATGAAATGAAATTATGTCTACTCTGGACTAAAAAGGAAATTTCATTAACTGATATAATTTCAAATATTCATTCTCAGTTATTGAGATAATGGGTGTTATACAACTTTACTTTTAAATTTAGAAAGAGAAATTCTTTGAAATTGTTAGTAAATGCCAAACACACAGAAGGACAGACATACTGACCAACCCACCATAACAGACAACTTGCTAGCAATACCAGAGTACATTGTACACCATATATTATGTACTTTGAGGCAAGTACTACTACGTTCTGGTTTAGATTCTGAATATCTGGATCAAATAAACAAGATGTTTGAGAAAATAGCATGCTAGCCCACTCTCTCTGGAATAAACTGTGGTTCGATTACTTCCATATTGCGATAGCGATGATATGATAGGCAGCAGAAATTCTACCACAGGAGGAAAGTTCAGTGACCTATTTGTATAGTGTAAAGCCTAATAGTGTACCAGTGTAAAAATTAGATTTTGTTCAGAAGAGACTATTTTTGTTTCAATTTGTACTGCGGTGAAATTCAGATGTATTTGCTTTTTGTGTTAGTATTTTCTGTATCTGTAACAGAACCTCTTATATTATTAGTTTGAACAACCTCTTCTAAAGGTTTTCAGAGCTAATTTGTGTACAAGGCTATTACAAGCTGTTACTCTTGTATAGATAAGTCTGCAAATATTTTCAAATTTCATGCAAACCTCTACTGCAGTGAGTACTTTGCCAATCGTAGTACCTGTGATATTGCCACTGATTGCCAGACATAGCAACAGTTGATGTATACCTTCTGCTCTCTGACTGTGTGTTAATGCACCCATGGATATGCAATGCACTTGCTCTCGATGAAACGTCACTTAATCAAGGGGCGTGTAAAATCACTATTGTGAATGGGGCTGAGAGAGAACGAGAGCGCAATCGTGCACATGCTGTGAAGTGATGTAGTATTTTGTTTCGTCTGTGGTTTGTTTCATCTGTGGTTTGGGGGAAAAACTGAACATTATACCACGTTTCTTGGCTTTTAATACTTTCCCATTCTAAAATTCAGATTTAATTTCTTTTCAAAATTCCAACCACATTTTGACCACATTCCATAAATAACTTACAGTTCTTTCCTCTTTGGTAATGTTGCAATCTTATCTGAATGACGCAGTAATATGACAATGTAATATATTGATTAACGTTTCTTTTCTTTGTTCTTTCTTGCATATTCTTCTGTTGCTTGCCTCTGTTTCCTGCTTGGCTGTTGTATAGGTAAGTGTTATATCATTATTGGTATTTGAAATAATATGATAGGGATAATATTAGTATTATGCAGAGAGACTTTATTATACTGATGGCATGAAACAATAGTTAGATTTAGAGAGATTCCAAGATAGGGAGTGACATAGAAAACAAAGGATAGAGAAAAGGAGATAAAAGGCAAGAGGGATATATGGTAATGAGAGAGTAACAGAGACTGGAGAGAAAGAGGGAAATAGAGAGATGGAGAGGGGGTGGAGGGAGGGAGAGGGGGAAGGAGGGGGAAGGAGGGGGAGGTAGAGGGGGATTAGAAAAAGGAAAGAAGAAAGAGAGAGGGAGATGGAGTGAGATGAGATGAGAGAGAGAGAGAGGTGAAAGGTAAAGAGAGAGAGAGAGAGAGAGAGAGGAAGAGGAAGAGAGAGATGAGATGAGAGAGAGGAAGAGGGAGAGAGGAAGAGGGAGAAAGAGGGACAAATAGAGAGATTTAAAGATGGAGAGAGAGAGAGATATATATATATTATAGATATATAGAGAGATATATATAAGGAGAGAGAGAGGGAGAGAGAGAGAGAGAGAGAGAGATAGAAAGAAAGAGAGGGGTGGAGAGAGAGTAACAGAGAGGCACATGGATGGAGACTGGAGAGGGATGGAGAGAGGGAGAAGGAGAACTAAAAGAAGGAAAGAAGAAAGAGATAGAGAGAGATGGAGTGAGATGAGATGAGAGAGAGAGAGATGAGAGGTAGAGAGAGAGAGGGAGAGGGAGAAATAGAGAGATATAAAGATGTAGATATATATATATATATATATATATATATATATATATTTAGAGAGAGAGAGAGAGAGAGAGAGAGAGAGTTTGAGAATGAGATACAGAGACAGAAGAACGACTAGGAAGGAATCTGGAGACGGAACAAAAGAAAGAATACTCCAGACAGACAACACCATGTTAACACACACAATCCCTCCAGATTATAATGTTCCTGCATCGATTCAAATCGAATGAATGTCAGCGTGGACTTCCCATTATAAAAGATACATGTATATCTAGTACAAGGTTAAAAGGGAGATGAGCGGAGAATAGAACAGATCAGTAAAACGGGAGAAGAGAAGCGATATCCTCTAGATGGGAAGATGAGAAGAACAGCACGCTCTTCCTTCCTCCAGAGTTCTGCCCATCATTCAACCTTGAATTACATTCTGTAATTCATTCTATTGATCAATACATCATATTTCTGGCTCGAACGTTCATTTCATACATTGTATTTTGGGCTCACGTATCGCCATGGACCGGATATTATAGGCTTTCATATGAAGGACTTATCACCGTCTTCCAAAGCTTTTTTTTTGTTGTTAGTGGAAACGGGGAAGAATTTTTGAAAATGCATGTAAAATAGATTGGTCTAAAGGTGATGGGAGCAAAATGATATGGGCAATAATAATGCTGTATTTAACCAAAAAAAGTACTTGTATAACAGAATTCCTATTTCTACAAAAAATTAATCTTCTTCTTCTTGTAAATATTGGAAATGATCAGCAATTTTCCAGATGAGACATTGAATGTTTTTCTTCAAACCTGCAGGGATATTTCTTTTACATTCTTAGACAATTTGATTCATATTCATATCAAAATGTTGGGTAGATATCTAAAAGTTCATTTATGAAACAGATGAAGTGTAACATGATTTTTCTTCAGTTCAAAGAAGCATCGCTGTAGTACGTTTTACCAAGGAGAGCTTGCCTTGAATCTCCTTGGTTTTTACCAAAGTTATTTGAAGGGTAGGCCTGAGGGTTGTATCATAATATTATCCCTTCGCTGTGAGACGATTGGTTTGGTCTGGCTGAGCAGAGAGCAGGAGGGGGTAAGCTCACTTCCAGGGCTGTAAATAACGTCATCACTTTTGATCACTGCAGATTGGTCTTGAAATGAATAGGGACATTGTATCGAAGCATGTGGGACTGTTAGGCAGTGATGATTACAATAGCATGGGGGCATACCAAGATAGCAGTGAATGGGGATGTCTGTGTGCACAACATACATGGATGTTGATACATGGGACTGTAGCAAGTGCAGAAGGATACATGAGTTTGAATATGTGGGGCTAGCGATAATGTGAAGGGATACATAAATTTGAATATGTTGGACTGTTTAGCAGCGATGATTCCAGTGTCATAGGTGATGCCATCATAAGTATCCATGTGTGAGTGAGAGAGAGAGGAGGGGGTATAGAATATAGAGATAAATATAAATACATAATTTCTTCAGTTTTTGACATCATCCTTGATTTGTCCCTTTAAACCATCCCTGGTCAGTATTTCAAGCCTATGATTTGAAAGGACAGTCAATATGGCTACCAAATCAAATAGAATTCCAAGGAAAATAAAATAAAATGGGAAGGAATGTGAGAAGGTAGATCTGGTGTATATCAAGCAACGTGTAAGTACCATAAAGTGCGGAACAGAAGGGTTGTAAATGTCCAGTTTGACGCTAAAAGGATAGTGCTTGTGAACTCATATACTTTGATACAGAGTTAATGTCTTTCTGGTTATCACCAAATGATCTGTGTGTTTATGTGTTGAGTGACTGTCCAGGTGTGCTAGAAAAAGTAAGGATGTTTGTGCTGTGTTAAAGAATGAGGGGGGAAGTGGGCAGGGGGGCAAGATGAGATATGAAACGAAGGTTTGGGGTTTAGAATAGAAGAGGGTTAAGATTTCTAGATATATGAAAAGATTAAGAAATGTTGGTGAGTGGAGAAAGGATTACACAGATGGAATATGATAAAGAAAACAAAATAGGGAGTGAGGGAGGGAGTGAGGGAGGGAGGAAGGGGTGGGGTAGAAAGAGAGAGAGAGAGAGAGATTTAGGATATGGTGTGGGTGCACATGGCATACTCATAGAGCTAGTGGAAGTCAGTGTTTTAAAGAAGGGAAATTCAGTGTAGGATGAAATAATAATTTACTAATTTAATTTTCAATTAATATAGGAATATCTACTAAAGTCAATTCACTTTTCATTCACATTTATTACTTTAGAATTGTTTTAGGTCTAGAGTCACTTCCTCCTTGTGACAAATTTTGTGAGTTGTCAGCTGCAAGGCAGAGTTAACCCTGGATGATGTAACATTTTATCTTTATTACCATATTTTTCAAATGTTTATGATGGGATCATGTTCCAATTTTTCTGATGCTAGACTAGCTGGGGAAGTTTTAAGTATCTCGTGTCCCTGTGAAAGGCTCTAGGATTTAAGCGTTCACTAAAGTAACTTTGACTGGTCAAGGATGGCTATTGATTAAAGGGAATTGAAGCACATGAATAACATTTTAACTTAACACCAAAATATGGATAAGTTAAGAGTGTACACATCATAAGATTTAGGATAGTATGTTAATAGTGATGAACAAAATGATTGTGTGTCATCAATATGGATGTAAGGCCCTCTGCGAGAACAGTATTTATACTGATATGGCTACCCTAGGTATACAAGACATATTATTATTATTTAAATCTACTATTGAAATGTACCACGACACACAGAGTATAGGCCCCTATCTTCTTTCTTCTTCTTATTCCCTTTTCTCTTAATTTGTTTGGCCTGTTTCTACCCAATATTAATCTTTCATAATGTTTACGTTTACTCCAGCCTTGTAAGAAATACGAGAGAGAGAGAGAGAGAGAGAGAGTGTGAGAGAGAGAGAGAGAGGGAGAGAGAAGGATTTGAGATAATGAAAAGAGAAATTGTTCAATTGAGAAAATAATGGAAAGGATAATAGACAGATATGGTACTAACAATGGAAACAGAATTATGTAGAATCCATCTGTTAGTGCAGACGACCTCAGTCTCTGAAATCATCCTTATTTTTTAAAGCACCCATAAACCTTCATAAATCGTTTCATTGTCATCATTTAATTTGGTCATCAAAACATTGGCTTTCCATTTGATTTGTTGACGCTATATCTAGAGCATTCATTCCCTAGCAGTCAACATTTTAATCGTTTCTGGACAAAAGTTGCCAAATTGAAGCTATGAAATAATTCCCATCCATCGACTCATATCTATTCTTCTGTAGTACGTCATTAAAAATTCCAACACAGATCGCGCATATGTCTGTATTGCCATTCCATAGAGTTACTTGGCTAAATGATGCACAATAAATCGAACAATTCAACCCAGTCATAAATACCTCTATCTCTACCTCTAAAAATATAACATAAATCCACGAAACCTTACAAACAAGTATTTACAATCAGGATATTTGTTCCATTATTGGCAAAAACCACGGGGGCGGCCCCATGCAGATTTTCTTTTTGTTTGATGAAGATGAATTTTACAAGTTCTTTTCGTGAAGAAATTCCGAGTGCGGTCATGCGACGTCGCTGTTAAGCATTTGTTTGCGTTTAACAGCTTGTAACTGGGGATCATATTGGCAAAAGTAAAAGCTGCAACAAATCTTCAACCTTGATAAAAATTGCACAGCTTTAGAAAAAACAGATTGGATAAAAGTGAGCTTTTCTGTGAAAATGCTATATTTGTACTTGTGTAATGCCATTTGTGATAGGCAACTCTTTGTGTGTGTGTGGGAGTGCGTAATTATTTGTCCCTGGTACTGCTGACATTATTGGTATTATGTTGTAATGGATTTATGGATTCTGAAGTATATTGACTATTGAGAGCCAAAAAGGGCCTTGTTTACACCCCTTATGAGTCTTAGCAGATGAATCAATACTAAATATATATATACACCAGAATAGTGTGAAATCTGCTATATAACAATCTCCTGTATAGAAAAGACCACATTTTGTTGTGCCCTTTGAACATTGGTTCTTGTTGAAACATATTTTAACATAACCTGTACGTTGATACCATGGTGAACAACCATCTGAATGTGAGGACCACTTTTCTTTGTCTCCCTTTAGCAATTTTTCACTGTAGAACAGGAACCTGTACGTAAAGACCACCTGGCCATAAGACAACTTTTCTTGTCTCCCTTGAGCGGTCTTTATACACAGGCTTCACTGTATGAATGAAGAAATGGAAAAACTCAGAGATCGGCAATCACGTTAGCATCGCCCAACATTGACCGACTGATTGAATTTGACCCAGGATGTCGTAAAGCCAAGCAGAGCATGCCGATGCATACTCGTCTAGCGTTACCCATCTCAAATTCTCCCCAAACACCCGTCCCCAAATCCTTCCGTCGCAAATCGACCAAGTGAGCACGCAATGTAGACATTAGCATGCAGGGCAAAAGTGACATTTGCGACAACGACGAGGACGCAACCCCGAAATAACCGTGAACGAGTTCTCATTTATTTCCACGATGACTTTTTCAGAGTGGTCTTTGGGTAAATCATCCGTTGAGACCTCAGAGCCAGAAGGGCGTTACCTAGTGTAAAGTGATAGGGCCTACAAGTGAACACCCATATGACTCTCTGGGCAGATGAAATCTTGAGGCAGACTCTGAGAACATTTAGGGTGATGTATTGTCTTGTCTTCAAACGAGGCAAGCTTATGCCCTTTTTACACCCAATAGACGAAATCTTGATGCAGACTTCAAGATCATTGAAGGGTTATTTATTGTCTGTTTAGAGTCAGAAGGGCATTCACCCCTAAGAATCAATGCCTTTATGGCTGTCACCAGAGGATACCTGAGGCAGTCGTCAGATCATTTAGGATGATGTATCACCTGTTAGAGCCAAAAGGATGTCATCCCCATGTTCAAACGACAATGCTCTTCTTACCCTCAGGAGACACATATCTTAGAGCAAAAAGGGCTTAACCCCATTAAAAAAATGATCCAAACTATTTCCCTTGTGTCTGGAGAATATCTTGATAGAGACTTCAGAATCAATTAGGGTGATGCATGGTGAGCAGGGGGGCCCTCTGCACCCCTCAACCCATCACCAGCGCACATTTGCATCAGGATATCAATAACTGACAGTGATCAAGGCAGTCTGGGATGCATTTCTTCGCAAACCACGTTTCGTTACATTCTGTTTTTTTCACGAGAAGTGACAGGGGTTGGATAGAGGGTAGATTATTGTTATTGCGCTATAAAGGTATCCTATATTATTATCATTATTGTTATTATTGTTGTTGTTGTTGGTCTTGTTGTTGTTGTTGTTCTCTTTATTCTTCTTACTATTACTACTAGTACTACTACTATACTACTTCTACTACTACTACTTCTACTACTACTACTACTACTACCACTATACTACTACTACTACTACTACTTCTACGACTACGACTGCTACTACTTCTACTACTACTACTACTACTACTACTACTACCACTACTACTACTACTACCACTACTACTACTACTACTACTACTACTATGACTACGACTACAACTACGACTATGACTACGACTACGACTGCTACTACTACTACTACTACTACTACTACGACTGTGACTACGACTGTGACTACGACTACGACTACGACTACGACCACTACCACTACTACTACTACTACTACTACTATTATTATTATTATTGTTGTTCTTATTTGTGAACATTGCATTGATATGTTTCAATATTTTTCAAAACTTAAGTTACTTAAGTTACTTTAAAAGTTTAAATCACATGTTAAATAAAGTGGGTATTTTGTGAAAGAGATGAAAATGCTTGTACTCGGGGTTAAATCAGAGATAGGCTCTGTAGAAATTGTCTAAATTTTTTATTATTCAGAGCAGTGTCTCATTTCCTCAAATATTCACCGTATTGAAAAGGTACACAACCTATCCTTGCCTATACTAGATGATTTATATACCAGCAGCAGTACAGCAAATGGAGTCGTTTAGTAATTGATGTACAAGTATTTTACAGAGGTCCAAATATCAATAGAATTTGGACAAGATATCTCCTAATCCTTGTTCAGGTTATGATTAAGTCCATCAAGCACGTAGATATATTGTCGAGATATGATTTAGGCGATTAAATGAGAACAAGTTTTGCACCAAGGTTATCAGATGACCTCGACGACCTTAGCTGAACATCAACAACAAAAAACAAGTTGAGTAAAAAAGGGATAAGCCCCATTCACATTGCAGAATAACCATTTTGAAAAAATATCGTTTTTTGGAACTACCATTTACACTACTGGAAAAACCCATAAAAATCGTTGGTGTTTGCTTATAATTCTATTTTTTCAGTCAGTTGTGCACATGCCCTATTTGTCGCGGCTGTGCATCTGTTAGTATGGAAGCGAGGAGAAGTCATGTGACCTCAAACAGGAAAAGTTTGCCAGTGTTTTGAGCACGAGCATTTACACTTGCAAATATCGGTGGAATTTTGGCAGGCATTTAAAAAAAACACTCCAAGAGGTTGGTTTTTCGATCTTGTTTTTTCGTTGTGTTTATGGGAAGTTGTGTATCAACATCTGACGAAACATCGAAATGTGAGAAAAACGATGGTTTTCGCTTGCAGTGTACATGCAGCTTTTGATTCACAGCCGACAGAACGTCATATTTTTGTGCTCCAATTCCTCACGGCGGATGTACTTTATAAATATCTATCATTTTGTCGGAATGAAAGGGAAAAATTTGTACAAAACAAGCAATATCAGGAGCATAATACAGGGGAATATCCTCAAAGAAAGGAACAGTTGATTACATACTGCAATACTACAGCAAGATGGGCTTGATGTCTAAGTACAATGTCTGATGTACGTGACGGTTGTGACGGTTGTATTTTTCAATTCGTGAATCATGACTTAACCTGGGGGCGATTTCTTGTCCTCTATTCAGTCTCCCCTGATCTCATTTTTTTCTCCTCCTCTTTCTCCTTTTCTCTTCATTATCCCCCTTTCTCTTCATTTTTTGGCCGCTTTTGTTCAATTTCGGTCATTCATAACGCTTGGGTTCACCCCAGCCCAGCCTCCCAAAAAAAATATGAGATGGTTTATTATTATGTGCGGAATCCCTTTGCATCTGGCCGGCCCTGTGCTGGAGATTGTTGCTGGGTTATTTATGGGGAAATAGATTGAGAAGCGGTACAGGGGCAATTGAGAACGCTTGAACTGTCTTTTTTTTTCATTTTAAAGGGAAGGCCATGCACTCGGTTGTTTTGAAGCTTGGTTTATCCTAGTCATTTGTAGTTACCGGTATTGAAGTATAGCAATGTGTGGGGGATAAGTAATCTGTTTGGAAAATGTGACTTTTTTTCCAGAAAAGGGAATATACGTTACTGAAGCGTACTCACTAAATTGTATGAATTAATAATCAATATTCTTCCTAATACCCATTCCTTGCACAGACACAACATATGGGTTCATAGCGTTGACATATTCACAACATCCTCCATGATCATAATTTCATTAATACACATACTTACACTTGGGAGCATCATAGACAATGGTTGCTCTCAAAGTAATTCCAATATGCCGGAAGCTGGCCTATATCTCGACCTCAAATAATGAATTATGAATGTTTTGTCCGATATCTGTCAAGGGTCGTTCACATACGATACAAAAAACACATAAATTTGTTCTTCTTCTGAGTTTCACATTCCTATATCTTAGCACACAGAAATTGAGTATGTGTATTTTTTCGTGAATTGCATATATTGTAGAGGTGTTGTGGTCTAGTGGATAAGTCTTTGGACTCTGAACCACAAGGTACAGGGTTCATATCCCTGCCACAGCACCAATGTCCTTTGGCAAGGCATTAATCTACATTTGCCACACTCGACCCAGGTGTACTAAGAGTCTTAGTGGGTACCTGGTAAGATTTATTGAATGCATTGAGCACGATGGTTGCCAGAGCGAAAGCTGAGACTATGATATCTGAAGCGCTTTCCTATTAAGCGAATAGTGATGTTATATCATAATACTATAATGATAATAATGGATTCTTGTATAGCGCTCGTATCTGTGAGAACTGACTCTCATGGCGCTCCACAATTATTACTCCGGCTTTAGTATGGCTGCCATTACAGCGCTCTA
The DNA here is from genome assembly GCA_037976565.1 of Mesocentrotus franciscanus. Taxonomy (NCBI): domain Eukaryota; kingdom Metazoa; phylum Echinodermata; class Echinoidea; order Camarodonta; family Strongylocentrotidae; genus Mesocentrotus; species Mesocentrotus franciscanus. Next base: position 9,836,379 of record CP137670.1, on the reverse strand, counting down.
GCATTTCAAAGAGTGGCATATATGTTTTTATTATCATTGGAAAATAACCACAACAGTCTCTTGAGATGTATATGTGAACACCCTTTACTGTCACAGACAGTAGTATATCGCATAACATATTCGTTTTCTCTCTATACGGCTGGCAGTCATATGACTCATTGGCAAGTTCAATATCCCGAGGTTTTGTTCGAAATAAATGACAAAAGTAAGTCGGCACAACAATATAGATCCGTCTGCTCTGCTGCTCTGCTGCTCATCTCTACAAAAGATGCATGCAGCATGGTTATCTCAACATGATCTTTCATATTGATGAACGCCGTATGAGCATGGATAAAAAGATTTTTATATTATATTTATTTTTGTGGGGGAGAAGGGAAGTGAAGATATTACATGGAAACCTACCAGAGGAACAAACATGACAAAGATATGATTATCAGCACACGATCTTTGATATGACTGAAAGGGGTACACAACACGTGCGTGGCATGAAAACAATATTGAGATAGGGGAGGGGGTGGGGAGTTCGACGAGGGGGGGGGGGGCCTCTATCAATACACCAGACATCGGTTATCTAGGGAGCTATAAGAAAATGAACATGGTTATGGTTATTGATTAGTAGTTATATTATCTTTCATATCGCTGCATGGCGTATGAGCTTGGAACGTCTTTGTTTTTTGAATTTTTTCTAAGGAGAACATATTTTGTAACTTTATGGAGCCCGAAGTAGAAGCTTGAAGAGAGGAGCAACCGCTATGCATTGTGCAAAAGGTTGATAGAGGGCAAGAAGAAACAATGAAGAAAGACAGGGAAGCAAGGGATTATTTGGTATGAGCAATGATGCAAGGTAGATGAAAGATCAGAGAGATATGATTGTATTTTCATCTTGATTTTCTTCTCTCAATTGGGTGGGGGAAGTTTGATGAGCTGTTCTGCTAAGCTTAGTTACAGAATAATTGCTTGGCTGGTTTGGGGGAATTGTTTGGATGGAAACAAAGGACTTGAGAGAGAGAGAGAGAGAGAGAGAGAGAGAGAGAGAGATAGAAGGATCAAATATAGAATGAGCACGCATGGAAAAGGGGAAAATACATTGAAGCAAAACAGAAAGATAAAGAAACCGAAAGAAAGATAATGCCGACACGGAAGAAAAGGGGAAAGATAGATCGTTAGATACAAGGTAGATGAAGAGATCATGATTGATTGATCAATCGATCACAAGAGAGAGAGAGAGGGAGAGAGAGGTAGAGAGAGAGAGAAAGATGGAAAGGGGGCTTGAGTTTCGCTCCTGTAATTCATAGAGTTCTTTTTTATAGCATATTTAAGAAATCAAGATCTCTTTAGTGACATCTGTAGAAAACCTTGAAAATGTCATGGAATTATACATTTTCTCTTATTTCTCTTCAAATTTATTTATTTGGCAGCCATTTCAGGCAAGATACAGCGAGAAAACTTAGAAAAACACAGGATTTCATCCCCTGTTATATCATCTCTCCTTTCAGGCTTGTGTGTATTTAAATGTATTATCACAATTTTATGCCTTTTGTGTGCATGTCATGTCAAATACCATTGCAATATGTAAAGTACACTCTTTCCCAGGAAATATCGGCAAAATTTGAATAGCGACCAGAAAACTGCCATGAGCCCTCCATTTTTAATGCTTCTTTAAACGCTTCATGGTGAAGTTCGAGCACAATGACCGCAAACAAGCTTGACCCCATTAGGTCATGGATTTGACCCGTGCGACCTCGGGCCAAAAAATAAGGGGGGAGAGTGTGGATGGCAGGCTTGATGATATGTGGAATTGGAGGTGCAACTTTTTTTTGGGGGGGGGGGATTGTAATGAGATTTGAGGATTATTTTTTCGCCACCTGCATAAAATTGAATTGTTGAGAGTGCGAACTGGGGTAATTGCACTTCTCAATTCGATATTTTGTTATGATTGTGGTTTTAAGGATAGACTCACAAGCCAGGAGTTTAGATGATTAATTCAGACAAGAGGTTGGCCTATGTACATGTAATAGTATTACTGGGACGTATACATGTACTGTGTGATGTATTCTCTTGAATGCAATTGTTTTAGGATTTGCATATATCTGATTATTGTATGACTTGAAATGATTTGGCATCAGGAATGAAATAATTTTAAATTTCTTCATTGTAAATGTCAGATAGATTAAGAAAGGTTAGAAGAGAGAGAGAGAGAGAGAAATAGAGAAAGACAGAGAGAGAGAGAGAGAGGGGGAGAGGAAGAGACAGAGAGATGAACTGTTATTGAGTTTATGAGTACCGGTAGAAAAAAATGAATATTGGGATATATATGATGACCTAGATTATAGGCAAAACTATCTTATGGCAGACTAGTTTTAGACACGAAGAAGAAATACTTACAATACATGCATTATTGATCCACACAAGTCACTAGAACAAATAATAAATCTTATTCGCAAAGAAATTGGCACAGAAAATATTGAATATGACGATCTATATCCAGCCTAGATATTGAAATTGGTAACCCTAATTGGGCCCTCGACCCTTATCAGAAATTTCTTGTACTTTTGTCATTGCTTGTATATCTTTTCTGTTTAGAGCCAGAAAGGCATTAAATCCCATGTTTCTTAACTGTGCATTACCATTGACCGGTGGGGTGCCTCAAGGCTCTCTACTGGGCCCATTATTGTTCGTCATATGTACATGTATTAATGATATGCCTCATTCCTTTGAAAAATGTAAAATACATCTAGATACTATGACACAGTGAACCTCAATGATTTTGTCCTGAGAGAATTATATTCCTGATGAAGTTTATAGTACACATTACATCATGTAAGACTACTTGTCAGCTTGTTTAAATAATATTTTAACGTCAAAGCAAACCTGAAAATTAAGTTTCCTGAAGTTAATTCATTGGTTTCTGTAACACAGATACTTACCGCCTAACAGGGTTATAAATATCTTGTCCACTTTAATGAAACCAAACCTAGAACTTCGCTTCCCAAATGGCAAAAGTCAAGACCCTTTTCATCAGCTTCCCAAATGTTGTTTCTTCCTACAAGGTTCAGACTGGTACCCCCAAACTCATAAATAACCTGTCTAAAGGGCCCTATGGAGACCCAAAGAAGTGATAAATGTCTGCTCTTACTGGCCTTTGTGACCATAGGATGGGTAGGAAAAAGTGTCTTATGAGATGAAAATATTATGATGTGATGATGGAGTTGGCTGGATACAATATCAGTAAAGTGAAAATAAAGGACCATCGTGACAAAAATTGTAGCTCTTAACCTGTTGATATTGACCATGTTAAAACTAAACTATTCATGTTGATCTTGAGGTCAGAGGTCAGACTTGTATAGGAAGTAGAATTCTTGCTTCTAAACTTCATAGTGAGTATAATACATAGGCAAGTAGGAAAGTAGGCCTACGTTATTGTTTCTCTTATGCAACATCATTCAGATGCAACTTTTCATTGACTCTTGAGCTAAACTTCATTCAATTTTAAAATCATCCTCTGTCTCTGCAAAGTAATCATAGCTACAATATCTTATATCGTTTGTCATATGCAATATCATTCAGATGCACCTTTTCTTTGACTCTTAATTATGCTTTCATTTTGAATTTCATTCAATGCTCTGTCTCTGCAAATTGTAGGCTACATTGTCTTACGTCGCATATTCATTAAAAAAGATCTACATGTATATAAAGACATACTTATTATGTAAACTTCTCACTATAGAGGAACATCAGTTCACAGCCAGCATGATAAGGTTAACAAGCTCATTGATCTTGCCTGAGAGCTGCAAATTCTACACTCTACTAGTATATATGGGAAGACATAAATCTGCTAAAATTGCCCTTTAGACAAATTATTGAAGAACCCAAAATGCTCACAACAGGACAGGAGATCGTGCTTATGAGGGATGCTCTGTTTCTCCAAAGCTCCAAACACAACTGTAATGGGTCTCTTGATTTATGGTCGGACATCAGGGAGTAGCTGAAGACCTTTCCAACCACCGATGAACATGACCTGGCTCTGAAGGTCAAAGGTCACTCGCTGGAGAGAGACGGGTTAAAGGTCGAGGATGAACCTGTCAGGATGGATAATGCAGGTTATCTCAAAATCAATGTTTGTCAGACAACGCTTATCATTTCTACTCTTGTGTTTCATTGTCTAGAGGTGTTTTTGGGGGTGGAAAGTACGATTGTAACTCGAGCTGAGATGGAAACGTTTCATTTACTTCTCTCTGGAAATATGTCTTGTCCAAGGAATTCTTCAGCCTCACAGTAAACTAGGGGGACTTCACTCTTTCAATGCACTTTTATTCTAAATTGCACTGATTTATATTTATTTACCAGATAGAATTCCTTAAGAAATTAGGCCAATGTTTAACCGCTTTATGTAAAACTACCCACTTCTTAATTGCATTTCAGTATGCCCGGGATGCTTATAGAAGACATGTAGGCTATACTGATCTTCATATAATTTTGTGTAGATTAGAATGAAGATGAATAGAATTAGCAAACCATAGTTGATTATTATAATTAACAAAATATTGTATGTTATGATAATAATAATAATGATATGTCTTGTTTACCCAGGGTAGCCTCCCTGATGGTCCTTCATTATTACCCAGTTGTTGCGTTTAATGAACCATGCTAAATGATATTACTGATTAAACATTAGAATTAATTTTGCTATTAGATATTTGTACCGAATTGTGCACTTCATGCTTCAGAAAGTGAGGTCGATGTCAGCCGTATGCCTGAAACTGAGCAAAGTTTAAATGTGGTTTAAGGAAAACTGGATTACAAGTGCATTATAAGGAATGAAGTTAAAATAATGCTTTTGGCGATGCATTTCAAATATTATTAATTGCTGCATGGCAGAATAATCACATTAGGATATTACCTGGTTCTATGAACTTCTTATAAATCCTGTTAAAATTCCTCAATATTTTACTTCGGCTTTGGACCAACTTCTTTTTCTAATAAACCAATATTGAGTCATGCTCTACAAATCCTTGTAATACATCTCTGTGACATGAAACGACCCGTTATTCTGTGAAAAAGGTTATGAATTATCGTCCAGATTGTAAGTGGATTAACGAAGGATCATCTAAATATTATTGGATGAAATTCACCAGGAGGGGAGGGGCAGTTTGATGAAAAGGGGATTAAAGCTTGCAATAGGATTGGCGTTGAGTTTGCAGACGGTTGAAGTAATTAGCTTTAGTTTATATTCCCTGGTAGCGGTTTCAACTTGGACTCAATTTATTTTTATTTGGTTAAGTCTAGCTTCAGGAAACAAAATAGGTTAATACGAATGTGTGGTCGCATGCGTCTTGTACTTTTAAGGTCAGTGCCATAGTAGGTGAAATGACTTTCACATCTCTCTCAAAACATTGTTCAAAAGGTTTCCAGTTATTGATATTTCTTCTTAAAACCACCTAATGTATTGTCTGTTTAATAATTATGTATGAAAGGCTGAAGTGTCAGTTAATGCCCTCCTAGCGCTCAGGAGATGATATATAAACTTACAAGTTAAAGACATCTAGTCCAGGAGAAATTGATCCTGGCCCCTGTTTCATAAAACTTGTTATCCATGACAAGTGTCACATTTCTATAACAATTTTGCTCTCAGCCAATCAAACCCAATTATTTTAGTAGCTTATAACAGTTATTGTTACTTGTTTCAGTAGCTTATAACAGTTATTGTTACTTGTTTCAGTAGCTTATAACAGTCCTTTCTAAATTTTATTCAGATTGAGGGCATGCACTGTGCAGACAATAGCTTGGTCAAGTACTTTCTCCTTTCCCAGATTCAGGCTGAAAAATTGCCGTGTTTATTTGTCCTACACTTTCTTCTAGAGCAATTATTTTGACCGAATTGCACCAGAAATCAAAAGTCCAAGTCTTGGCCTAAAGGGATGAAAAACTGTATAAATACCCAATGAAAACATCAACACATATTAAGTGCTCAAATTTCTATCGCAACAAAAGAAATACGGAGGGGACATATGCAATCCTGGTAAATTTACACCTTTATGGCGAGGGATAATGAAAAGGATTTTTTAAAATATTGGATGAGTGGTTATTAGAAAATGGGCGAAATATCAAAAGAAAATATGGGGAAAAATGAATAAAAGGACTCACACCTGGTTGGGCTTTATAAAAACGACCCTCAGCCCTGAAAGGAATTTTTTTGTTGCTTTTTTGGGGGAGCGGCTTATATACCAGTGGTCAGTGATTGGGGATGAATACTCTAGAGTAGAAAGAACGATTTGCTGGACATAGGAGATTTTCTAACAGTCTTGGTTCTGTTTGTAAGCACTGATTCTGTTTGTAAGCACTGACCTGAAAATTCAATTGCAAGTGAGAAATGGGAAATGATATCTAATATTATTATTCCTGCAATGTGATCATATTTTGTTTGTGTAGTTGGTGTTTTTAGAGATAGAAAGAGGGTGTAATGCAATATAGAGATTTCCTTTTATGAGAACTGACCTGAAAAATGCAAACTTATTGTAGTCTATTTTATGAGATTATTATTACAAAGCACATGATTATTTAGAGTAACATACTTTTAGATCTCCTGGAAAGGCTTCTAATTATGATTCCTTAAATTAAAGCCTGTGGTTTACCAAATTACCACGCAATTATAGCCATCTGTTAACAATACTTTCAATTGTATATTTTCAAACTGTTTATTGGATTGGGATAGCAATAACCATGTAAATAACCATGTAAATAACCGTGTAAATAACCATCATTTTCTCATGTTTTGCAAAATGGAGACAAGGCCGTGTTTTTAAATGACTTTAATCCTCTCACATTAACATCTTAATTTCCCCATTTCGGTAGCCATAGCACCATCTATGCATTTTGGTGTTAGACTTTGTTCCCAAACCCTAAGCTCTTTGTGTCGCCAAAGACTGTATAATTCCGGTATGCTTTTCACAAAACATGTTATTGCAGGGCGCTCTATTAAGCGCATTTACGCCCCCTTGTTCAACAGAGGTCGAACATGTTTGGCTGTTTCATTAGAAATTATGAGGAATTATCAAATTCTTTGCCCCCTCAGGCTTCGGGGTAATTATTTGAAAAGAGAGGAAATAATATTTGCGTTTTTGCCATTCGATTGTTGGGGTAGATTTGGTGAGTAAACCTCTTTAGAGCTAACCTCAAACACACATGGTTAACAGATGTATAGAAACGGAGGAGAAGTGAAGAAAAGAATTGGCAGGAAACAGGAGAAAAAAGCGGTTTGAAAACGTGACCTTATCCCCAAAAGGGAAGGAAAAATGAAAAAAATTTCAAGGTCAGATTTAATGAATGATAATTGTTTGAAAGTTGAGTGGTAATTCCTATATATCCTGTACTTTGTGTATGTGCAATTCTTTCTTTTTGTGTGTGTGTGTGTCTGGTTTGGCATGAATAGTGGTCCATTTGTGCAATTTCATTTCTTGCATCATTCATGGCAGTGTTATTTGTAATTCTTGTTTGGTTTAAAGGTGCCTTTTTATTGGTCAAGATTTGATTGTGAAATGTAGGCCTTATTAGATGGGGTCAGGGATTGTTTGGTAGTATTGCTCAATAGCATTTTAATGATATATTTCTTTTGTTAAAAAATGATGGGAAGGGGTGGGATGCCGAGATATAAGACTTTGAGATAGACAGGGAGAGGTTTATAAGAGGTAAGGGTGAATGAGAAAGTTTGTTAGAGAAACGTAGTGAGAAAATGTAAGGAGAGAGAGAGAGAGCGAAGGAAAGAGAGAGATAGAGAGATAAAGAGAAAGAGAGAGAGGCAGAGAAAGAGAAAGAGAAAGAAGAAAAAAGAGAGAGAGAGAAAGAGAGAGAAAGAGAAAGAAAGAGCAAGAAAAAGAGCAAGAGAGAGAGAGAGAGAGGGAAAGGGTGTTTTGGGTGTGGAGGTAAAAGTGAGATAGAGAGAGAGATAAAGAGAAGAGAGATAGAGAGATAAAGAGAGAGACAGATGGAGAGAGAGAGAGAGAGAGAGAGAAAGAGAAAGAGAGGGAGAGAGAGAGAAAGAGAAAAAGAGAGAGATAGAGAAAGAGAAAGAAAGAGCAAGAAAAAGAGCAAGAGAGAGAGAGAGAGAGAGAGAGAGAAAGGGAAAGGGTGTTTTGGGTGTGGAGGTGAAAGTGAGAGAGAGAGAGAGATAAAGAGAAGAGAGATAGAGAGATAAAGAGAGAGACAGAGGGAGAGAGAGAGAGAGAGAGAAAGAGAAAGAGAGAGGGAGAGAGAGAGAGAAAGAGAAAGAGAGAGATAGAGAAAGAGAAAGAAAGAGCAAGAAAAAGAGCGAGAGAGAGAGAGAGAGAGAGGGGGAAAGGGTGTTTTGGGTGTGGAGGTGAAAGTGAGATAGAGAGAGAGATAAAGAGAGAGAAAGAGAAAGACAGAGGGAGAGAGAGAGAGAGAGAAAGAGAAAGAGAGATAGAGAAAGAGAAATAGAGAAAGAGAAAGAAAGAGCAAGAAAAAGAGCAAGAAAGAGAGAGAGCGAGTGAGAGAGAGAGTTGGAGAGAAAGTGGTATGGGAAGAGAATAATAATATAGCCTGCTTCAGATCATTTTGATGAAGTATTGTTTCTCCATAAATAACTAATTTTTGTTATTACCAAATGCATAGGCCTACTCATTATCATTTTGGTGTGAACTGTTGCCCACAGTTACTAACAGATTTACTAACATACAAATACTCCCTTTTACATATAAGTTCTAAAAGTTTATTATGTACCCACAAAATGTGCAGTTACATGTATGTATATAGGCTTAGAGTACTGACTACTGCATGTATGCTTAGCATTGCTAAGGAGCTTATGCACTAAGTACGCACTTAACTTGCAAGAAAGCAATAGCATCTTAAGCGTTCTCATCCTATCTCCTCCTACTAAACAATCAATTCACACTTGCAAACGTCTGCACATATAATGTTTTGAAGGACGTTTCAGGGCAATGCAGTTGCTTGGAAGTTTGTCCTTTTTTGTCACCCTTCTAGACACTATAGCCCTAGGGTACAAGGTGGGCTATTCAAAAGGTGTTGTCTGTTCGGACGGCCTTTTTGAGTCTCTATTCTTCCCACCAGTGGGATTCAATTATGTAGACTATTAAACATCCATTGGAAAACTACCTTTGTTTGTGCTTTGTAGTTTTGCTTTTGAGACTAGTAGCTGGGTGACTCCAAGCTAAGATTATTATAGTTTATAGAAGCAGAAATTCCCCTGAACTTACAGGATTAAAGAAAAGTTGATTTTCGTAAAATATGTATATTGATTAGAATATGTTATGTTTTAAAACCATCAGTGCTAATTTGTTTCTTCTTTTCTTTTTCTTTCTTTCATGTTTGAACCACCTTGCTCATCCATTGTCTTCTGCTACAATAGGTAAGTCAAATTACACACATTTCTTTACTTGGTTATAAAAAGAAGTGCAAAAGATTTGTTAATGAAGGTGTCAATCATACACGCCTTTCATAGGATAACAGGTAAGGAACATGGGTGTTTGTGAACCGAACAGCCCGCAAAATTGTGTGCATCATCATTTTCTGATTCTCCCGCACCACAGCGATTCTAGTCATTGTAATATTGTTATGTAATTAATTTGCAAAGATCATAGATGAAGATTGAAAGCTCCAAAGATAGAACAGGAAGCAGAAAGGACGAACTAAAAGAAAGACAAAAGTACATGGTCACACTAAAGCTCTGTTTCCTCCTAACCCAATCTCTCGTTCCCACCCTCCAATCTCTCGCTCCCACCCCAGTCCCGTCTGTCATCACCAGACTTACACCTCTCCGCGGTCCGCTCCGTCGGCCACCTCCGGCTTCTCTTCCCAGCATGCCCCATCACGTATCGCCGTGGCGACTGTCGCTATGGGCTATTTTTACAGGACGAGGTGGTGTCTCCGCCTTAACCTACAAATCCATGTTTAGGTTTTGTCTCAGCTTCCAATGGCCTTTGTCCAGCACTTTCCTGAAAACCCCCTTCTTGGAAAGTTTTAAAGGGATGGTGAACTTTTAAGGATTGGGTCTGGGCCTAGAAGTAATTCTTTGGCAAGTCCAAGTTATGATACCAAAGAACCTGCTTTAGTTTAGTGACCACCTGTTTACAAAGACCACATTTTTGGTTTCCCTTGAAAGTGGTTTCTCATTGAAACATGTACTAAAGGAACCTGTACATAAAGACCACCTGCCTGTAAAGACCACTTTTCTTCTCTCCCTTGGGTGGTCTTTATGGACAGGTTTCACTGTATTATGGAGTTGTAACCATTTTGAAATGACAATATCAGTTCATTTGATGGTATTTAAAGGGAAGGTGTACTATTCAAGATGTTTTCTTGAAAAGGGGAAAATGTTTGTGATGCAGTAAATATGCATACTCAGGAATATTGACTAATTATTCATGCAGGCCTAAGTGTAGACTTTAATATCTGCAGCAAATATAAAGTGCTAGCCACATCAGTGCTATAGTATAGGAAGTACATGTATTGTACACCACAGATGAAATGAAGGCAATTACAATTTCAGCCACCATGGTTACAAATTACAATGGGTTTAAAGAAGAGAAAGTGCTTGGACCCAATGTGACTGCCATAAAAGCTATTTTGTGGCTGGGTACTATATCACCGCATTCATAGCGCTTTGGTTAACACAACAAGTTCTACATGTGTCGCTGAACCTGTCATCATATAGGCAAGTGAAGGCAAGAAACAGTATAGGTTTACACAGAATGACCTCATAGGAAGGGGGTGTGAGGTTCTTAGTGGGTGACGTGTAGGGGGTTAAGCCCTCCTCCATCAGTCACACAATACCCCTTCATTTTTATTTTTTTGGAGGGAGGGGATGGGGATCTAAGATCCAAGACTTTGCCTTCAACCTTACAGAAGCATTATTACCGTTTGACAATCTTACAGCAAGCTTGCGAGACTTCAAAATGTACGGCTGCGAACTTGTGGTGCCAAGCTTATGATTGGTGGAGGGAGGGGGGCTCAAAGTATGGTTTGATGGTATTTCTAGTTTTTTTGGTTTTAGTTTTTTTCTTCAAAATGAGGTAAAAGGGGTTCCATGTTATTTGCTGTTTATATATTTTCTCCATACCGATACATACAAATGCTGTGGGATCAAAAATTGTATACATACTTTTCTTACTTCACTTTTATTTACATATATAATGCAACATGAACTACAGAGATTCTAATAAGTTTCAATTGATATCATCAATGTTACTTTATTGTCTAGATGATTCCTTTTTATTTCATATCCAAAACAAAACATCAAATAATGATAAAAAGAGGCTTGCATATAAGGGGGTTTGCATAGAAGGGGTTTGTATTTTGAAATGCTTGATAAGCCATTAACTAGTAAGTAGATGTTTAAATCTGTTGGCTATTTGCTGTTGACAACTTATGGTTGCCCCCCTATAGGAGGGCAAAGGGGTTCAGTCATCTCAACAATATTCAAATAATGGTGCCAAAGAATTTTGGTTGGCCACACAATTTGAAATTCATACTCCCTTTCCCCCCTACCCCTACCACCACAAGTCTACATCAACAATGCCCACTCCTTGTGTTAATGACAGACAAATAGCTGGAATTCTGTATTCCCTAATACATGTAATTCACTATAGTAAATTACCACTTGTGATAATTGATAACTTGTAATCTACATCTTTTGTGTGTGGTGAAGAAAAGAGGTTGGAACAAAGGAGTGGAATTAACACCCAGTCTTTTAGACCACCAGCCAATGTTTTGTTTTGTGGGAGGGGGAAGGGATGGATTTCGAACCATGAAGTCCCAAAAAGGTGATATTGATTGCTAAACCAAGCAAAAGGTTTGTTAGCCTTGTATTAATGCACTAATCTTTGTCCCCTTCTTTATTGGGGTGTGGGGATATTGTGAAATGTCTTCTTAACAGTGTAAATCTTGCATAGATCTATTCATTTTATCCCAATATTGAACTTTCTTGATATGGCCATAGTGATTTCAGAATGTATCTTTATTCCTTGGTCACTTCAAGATATTTTTGTAATGTTTTATGAAGTGAATGGATAAAATATTTATGTTATGTCCTGTGAACGACTCTGTGATCATAAAGTTAAGTACAAGAGATTGATTGATTTATTATGTATTAGTTTATAGAATCTACTATCCCTTCTTACTGCTGCCTCTGAAATAGCCTACATAATTTAATAATGCATTCTTGTATAGTGCATAACACATTATGGTACAGTCAAACCTGCTTTAGTGACTACCTGTATAGAAAGGACCATCTGTCTACAAAGACCACATTTTTTGTTTCCCTTGAAAATGGTTTCTCATTGAAACATGTACTAAAGGAACCTGTACATAAAGACCACCTGCCTGTCAAGATCACTTTTCTTTTCTCCCTTGGATGGTCTTTATAGACAGGTTTCACTGTATAACGTCCCTATGTGCTTCCAATACTTTGATAGTGAATTAAATTTATTTGGAGTGGAGAACAGAGAGAACAACCTCATTTGGTCTGGTGGCCAGGCTAGCTCATCATTTCCACCAGGATAGTACGTAATTGGTATTTGTGAGACAGAGAGGTGTTTAAGGGCTAGGTGTGGGATATCGTAATGAACGTCCGGAGAGAGCGCGAGGCTGCAAAAACTCCGCGGTACGTTAAGGAATCACGCGATGGTGCGTGTGGATGCCAATTTGAGGAATGACAATTTGAGGAATGACACCGTTGAAAAATGATTGTATCGTGCACAGGGTTCAGGTAATAGGTAATTGAATGTTAGGTAGATATTCTATTGCATAGGGAGTGAAATAACCTGCAGCAGTCTGTTAGTCGGTCAGGTTAGAAAACAGAGGATTGGGTTGTTGTTCCTTTTTACTACATAGGAATTAAAGGCTTGTGGATTGTAAAGTAAAATCAAAAGGTTATCCCTCACATTAAAAGGTTTTTATCTCTGAAGAGTTTTTACATTATGATGCAAACAAAATTCAGAAATAAAATAGAATGGAAAGGAAGGTGAATAATTGACACCTTCTAGTATATGGAAATTATATTGAGATTGAAATCTGTATGACACTTCAAATTAAAGAGGAACTCTGGACAGTGGACAGCATATACAACATTTGAAATATGCCAGTGAGAATTGTTATTTCTACTTCTACAGCACTGATCATTAAAATGAATGATAGATCTTCTGAGCTCGTCCCTCATTAAGTCATTCAGTCTTGGCTAAAGCCAGCTACCTTCCCCCACAAGTTGAGACAAGTTATACCCGATAGTCTAGGGCTTAATCCGACGACAGAACCCCTACAATTTTCCCCAAACGGTGAACATTTTTCAATCTGCGAGGAGGTCTTCGGTATGTTTTCATTGCCGGTCGCCGTGATGCGGTGTGTCGCGATTGATAATCCCATTCGCGACTGTCCTCACCTCATCGGAACTGTCGAGGGAGCCGTTCGGTCGTGGCACAATCGACACCTGAACTGGGGCAAGCTGCTTTGAAGAGGGTGAAGGAGATAGATGTGAGGGGAAGGTGAAAGAGAGGTGGTGTGTGGAATACAGATGGATGTCTTGGTTTGGAATGTTGCAAGTGGATAGCTGAAGATTGAAAATAAGTAGATTGAAATCAACATCTAGATTGAAATTGACATGATTGAAATCAACTTAAACTTGAAATTGACATGATTGAAATTAACTTAAACTTGAAATTGACATGATTGAAATCAACTTCAACTTGATATTGACATGATTGAAATCAACTTAAACTTGAAATTGACATGATTGAAATCAACTTAAACTTGAAATTGACACGATTGAAATCAACTTAAACTTGAAATTGCCATGATTGAAATCAACTTAAACTTGAAATTGACACGATTGAAATTTGAAATCAACTTAAACTTCAAATTGACATGATTGAAATCAACTTGAAATTGAAATACACATGATATAGAAATTATCATCTACATTCAAATTCAAATCCACAAGGGTATTGAAACCAATATCTATTTTAAGTTGAAATTGACTGGACTATTAAAATCACAAGTGAAATTTAAATGAATGTAAAAATAGCATCTAGATTTAGCTTGATAGGAATATTGAAATATACTTCAAGTTTGAAAATGGCTATTTAATCAAGGTTTATTTAAACATGACTGGCAGTCGCAGACTTAAATGTACATGCTTTTACAGTGCAAGTAAAAAAGAAAAAGAAAAAGAAAGAATGGCAATGCAAATAAAGTGAAGCAAGGGAGTGAGCGATCATAATATCTTGTATTTTCAGCGGTATAGTTTACCTCAAATTCACAGGCAGGGCACCCTGTACTCGGTATTAATATGATCCAGCTTGTCTTCAGCGATCCCGTACCTGTCCCGATACTACCAAGGGACCAGCAGAGCAAAGAGAGACGGGGATCGACTTGATGCGAGCTGGGACTATCGGATGTAATGAACAAGAGTTAAAGGGAGGGTAGATACATTCAATTCAGTTCAATTCAATTCAATTTAGATTTATTTCAATTCAAATGTATTCGCCCAAGATATAAAAGTGGAAATGTTACATGGGATTTTTTACAAGCAATAAAAATACATATATGAACAACAAAGACAGTTATAATGGAAATATTTAAGTGATAAATATACATAGACGTTGACATTTTGGGCATTAAAGTAAAATTACCTATAGCATGAGCACTAAGAAAGAGTAAAAGGGGAAAGAGGGTGATAGAGGAAAAACGAACGTAGATCGATGGTAGGGAGAAAAGGGAATGAGTCAGAAGAAGGGAAAGGATATAGAGAGAAAGGGAAAGAGAGCTGATGCGAAGTAAAGAACGGAGAAGTAAAGAAGAAAATAAGATATCAAGCAATATAAATGCATGAATATGTAGATTTAGAGAAATCTATAATAAACAAAAGAAAGAGAGAAAAGTGAAGAAGAAATTGTTGCAAATCCACCTGTTTTTTTATATATGATTAACATGTTTCTTGGTGAGACAGTATAGTATACATAAGCATAGTGTATTGCTGATGTCAAAAGTATTATGTTAAACACAGCAAGGTATTAATGGGAAAGAGAAAGGAACGAGACGTAAAAAGAAGTTGATAATTTATGAAATGTTTAACGTGTAGCCTTTAAGACGGGGGAACAACCGATAGAATGCCGTGACCGATTTGCTACATCCCTTTCGATTTGTCGAAAATGTGCGAGGGGCTTTGGCGAAATCCCCAGCAAAGACGGAATTGCGGGATTAGGGCGTTTTGTGCTTTTGAATCAAAATGGATGGGTGGGATTAGGGTGAGCAGAAGAGATGACTTCAAATGAGGATGAGGTCGTCCACAGCAACTGGAGAGAGACGAGGAGAGGGAGGGAAAGGAGGGGAGAGGAAGAGAGAAGGGGAGAAGGAGGGAGGATGTGGGAAGGGAGAGAAGAGATGACTTAGAGTAAGAATGAGGTCATCCACAGCAACTGAAAAGAGATGAGAGGGAGGGAAAGGAGGGGAGGGGAGAGGATGTGGGAAGGGAGAGAAGGAGAGAGCTGAAGAGATGACTTAGAGTAAGAATGAGGTCATCTACGGCAACTGGAGAGATGATAGGAGAGAGAGGGAGAGGAGGGAAGAGAAGGGGAGAAGAAAGAGAGAGGAGGGGAGGAGGCGGGAAGGGAGAGAAGGAGAGAGCTGAAGAGATGACTTAGAGTAAGAATGAGGTCATCTACGGCAACTGGAGAGATGATAGGAGAGAGAGGGAGAGGAGGGAAGAGAAGGGGAAAAGAGGGGAGAAGGAAGAGAGAGGAGGGGAGAGAGGAGAAGGGGAGGAAGGGATTTTTGGCATATGTCCGGAGATGTTGAGATTTTCTATCTGTTTGCACAATATGGATGACAATCAATGTAGAACCCTGTAATGATACGATTGCGTAGGATTTATGCACTGTCCTAAAAATTGGAGATATTGTCTCGTGCACTGTTTGTTGTTGTGACATCTGCCAAAGAGCAGAACTGATTAATTGGACATTAAAGATTTATCTGAGTACTTTATTACCTGGCTCCCTTTCATGATTAATTAACACCACTTGAGCGTGATACTAGAGGCAAATTGTCATAGCAAAGTGAGTAAATATTTTTAAATTCAAAATCAACAGAGCTTAAATTTTGATATGAATTGGAGATTAACAAATTTTGATTTGGATTGTTTAGTAGAGGATAAATTTCTAACCTCAATAATAAAACATACCATAAAACTAAATCCAGTAGAAAAGTGAACATCGTATTCATATTACATAAATAGCACACATAATGTTGAGCCTCAAGTGCATTTTGAACAAGCATATATTCCTGATGTACACAGAGGTCAACGAAAGCTGGGATGGCATGCCGATAGCCAAAAAACCACCACTACACGCTCTCGCGAGCAACCTCTCCGAACCAAGAATCACTTGCTCATGTAATGGAATGTGACGCAGCCTTGAGTAGATTTCTTCTATCGTTAACGGCAACGACATCAGAACCGGAGTGGGATTTTTAGAGCAATTTATCCGCTCTTGCCCCCGAGTCTACTTAGCGCGGTGATCATTTCGTACGCAGCGCTGAAAGCAAATTTTCAATTTACCGTCGTGATTGGGATATGGTTTTTCTTGTTGATGGATAAATGTCTCAAATCATCATCGTAAAGATGTTCATCTTCCTTAATGTGTTTTGATCAATTTGCGGTTTGTCCTTATTCGTATGCCTCTATGTCGAAAGAAATACCTCATGATCAACAAATTATCCGCTCAGAGCCAGAGTCATTGCCCTACTGGTTCTTAACAGATAAAATAACAATCATTATTATGCTCTTCTACAAGGCATTTTTGTACTCCCCTCTGTGATCCTTTGCATATGTGAGGAAGTTCATTGGAATATAAGCTATAATATCTTCTAAACTTGTAGTGGTCCTGTTCATAGAGGAAACATGCATAGGATAATGGGCTGCTATAGCGATGTATGGAGTTCATCATTGCTAATTTTATCTTTCTCTCGGTTATCTCGGTTATCTCCAAGCTAACTTGTGATAAACACCCTGTTAAGACTTTACTTTACTAGCCTGATTAAAAAAAATTGTATTAAAATTGATTGCATATGGCAGTGCTATAGATAGAATCTTTTGAATGGTTTGTGTCATTTAAAGCCTGTCTGCACTAGTTTGGCCAGGAGGGATTAGACCTGCCAGCATGGTCACTGACAGGTGGTTATCTCATCAACTCAGCTCTCAATTAACATAAGTAGGATCATGGGGGACCAACGGGCACCGCTTAGGCTTTTTTTTATATAGAGGGAGCAAGTAGCTACAAGTAGTGCAGTGGGGCTTTAAAGATATTCATACCTTTCCAAGCTAATTCTACCAGTCCCACTCCTTTATTTTTGTGTAGGGTTTGACCACATACCCCAATGCTATATCATAGCACTCTCAATGGAAGTCACAACAGCAATGTGTGATTTTTTTAAACTCCAAAAACAGAGTAAAACGAGAAGTAAGGCAGTGGGATAGTTGCTGTGTTCAGTTGCTAACTCGATTACGTTGTATCAAAACGGCGAATGAAACAAGGTTTCGGGGTTAATTGCTAAGCCAAACTTGACTTTTTCCCAGCCAACGTCATCAGGATCATACAGGTAGACGGTGAGAACGATAGTGTTTGCCTGAGAGTCTTGCAGAGAGGTCTTACCTGATGAGAAAGCTGTGGAAGACATTAGAGAAAGAGAACAAATATGTTTTAAAGTAGGTTAGCAGGTAAAACATCCACCTTTAGATTTGTTTGTGCTTTCATAACGGTGCCGGATACACAGTGGCCGGTGTATGTAATACCCAATATCTTCAGTTCACCAAAGAGAAAAGTGCCCTCCCAGAGAATCCTCATTGTGTTCCTGTGCCCCCTTCTTTTCTTCTGCCCAAAAGACAGCTTGAAATTGTGATTGCACGCCCTTCTTTTTCATTATTTTTCGTCAGAAAACTTTTCAGCACTGCATGCGCCCCCCTCTTTCAAAGTATCCTTGATATACCCCTGTTTCAGATTTATATATCAAAAACTCAAACAAAATCTCCAACACGGAATAACAGTCATTGTTTTCAAATAAGTTTGATTGAAAGTTTGGAATGCAAAACATGTTGTGTTATTTGAGAAGTGTGATATATTCTGGTACTGAAAATGTTTTTGTACTAGAGATGTGTTTTTTGATACATGAAAGTGTCACTCATGTGATGGCTATTGTTAGCTGCAGTCAAAATGAAAGTTGACGTTTATAATGGGCTTTTAATGCTTTTCATATGTTGCCAATTTGCTCATGTAACTGTGTTAAGTGATTGCACATGTACTGAACCTAGTATGTGGTCTTCTAAACATTAAACAATGACGGGATATCACATGACGAAAGCCAGAATTAAATCACACTTCGTGAATTGTTTTTAATTAATTTATACCCTTCTTGCTCTCCATAATTCATAAACAACATCTGCTATAATTGTGTTACATCAGAGACTTAAACCTACCAGAGTTTTCTAAGTTGTTGATACTTCAGCGGTAAAGGAACAGAGACATTATGACAAAGACATACAAAGAAAATGAGAATGTGACAAGAAAAGCTCAGGACTTGACCTGATTAACGGTCCATGCAGGGCAGGTAACGTAAAAAGATACAAATCATTCAAAATAGCTTCTAAACATCAACATGGTATTCATACATATTAGGTAGCCAGGTAATGTGATAAATGTTATAAAATATCGAAAGTGGTCTTGACTTAAATAGTCAACGCTCCTCGAACTCCTGGCAGACAGTATATGCTGTGATTCTGTTGGTTTCATATTAACAAAATTTTCCTGCAGTTAGATTAGATTCTTAAATCACTGAAGATATATATGTACCTGATTGGTAATGTAACATTTAGAAATGGTTACTTTTTTAATTAACAAATTAATTACGAAAAATGACCTGTCTTGGTAAGTTTTCACTTGCTGTCTGCAAGCTTCTTCAAACCTATGATAAGATACTTTCAAGAATGCAACACATTTATCGATCATTTTAGACGGTATGCAACAGAATTGGGCCACATCTGGTTTGATCATTCTAAAAATGTCTTGAGAGTGACACAAGTTCAACACCGTATCTGCATAATCGTTCAACCTAAATTAATCCCCAGTGCAGCAATTATTCGTTAAAAATAAGGCGATAAATCTGTCGTCACCAACTTTTAGCGAGTCTGAACCCGGCGTGACTTTGACCGCTGACCAGACAAAAGTCCAGATTAAGAAATCAGGTCTGATTATTCATGAAGCGCCAAACCCAATAGTCCAATAATTAGTCCTTCGGTGTGGGAATGCAATTATTGAATTGGGTTAAAAAAATACTTGGATCTCTATTTTGGGTTATAAAGACCCAATAGTAGGGTAATTAGTCTATTCGTCTGGCATTGCAGTTATTGAATCAAAGAATTCATATTTTGGCTAAAAAGACCCAAATAGTCCAGTAATTCATCCATTTGTCTGGCATTGCAATTATTGAATTGAACGATTGATACTTTGGATTCAAAAAGTGAGTTTTGGGGCTAAGACGTCGATCAAGACACGCCTTAGGTATGAAGGATGAAAGTGTTCCTTCTGACAAACTTAATTTACATCAAATATGTTTACTCTTGGGAGATGTTTCTCCATGATATTATAGAGAGAAAAAGCTTTGCCTTTTGAATTTTTAAAGGAGATTAATGCATTTGGGCTTGTAGAGAATGGAGATCAACAGTGTTACTCCTTATGGTGCTTAAAATGACAATCAAAACAATCATTTAAAAAACCCACAAAATATATGGAAATCCAACTTTTTGTAGGTGCTATCACAAATTAATTTCATTATTTTTCAAGAGGAAAGAGAAAATAAGTTGTGAAAATAGAAAAATTGTGAGAAGTTACACAATGCTGTGTAATTGTTCTTGACTAAATAGCCATGCTGTATAATTTCAGAGATTAATAAATGTAATTTGTTTTGATCTTGTGGTTATGTCTTAAGTTTCTTTTTAACTAAAAAGGAAACACAGAATGAAATGTTGCAAATTAACTTCTTTTTCTGTCTGAAAGGAGCACAGTATTGGTATAGAGTTCGAGATGGAAATAGTAATAGAAAGGCATGTATGATGTATGGAATTTCACAGGAAATCAATCATATTTGAGCATTGCCAAAGGAATACCAGACATTGCACCAACTTTTACATTTTCTTGTATCGATTCTAACAAGTTGAATCCACATTTGGTGGTCATTCAGAAAGATTCATTCAGAAAGACGCTGTGAGCTTACATTGCAGATTGCGTCAAAAACGTGGAAAAACCATTACACCATACACTTCACTTCCAATAATGAATAGGAGAGTAAGATCGTATCCGAGGTCAAAGGTCGTGTCAGGATCTCATCAGAATGAGTCCTATAGCATGTTCGCTAAATGTAGCATCCTTTTGAGTGTTGCCGGTCGTGCTACAGATTAGCGTCTTGGGGCGCGGTCACGGTGGAATACTTGACACGCATATTTGATGCGTTCAACCGATGCGCCTTGTAAGAAGTGCCCGCTTTGTCACGATTCGCTCGTTATTGCTTGCAATCTGTGTAAATGCAGATTACTATCATCCATATTTAGGGGGAGGGGTGGGGTGAAATAAAAAGGGTATTTACGCTTGCCTGACATAGCAGCAACTTTGTTAAATACATGTATAGGTGTGTGATCTATGTTTCAAAATACAGTGTGAATTTTCAAGCATGTGAATGTATGTCAGTTGTTAGATTAATTTTCTTGGAGTTTACTTTTAATTCTGAAACTGCAGAGTATCACAATCATAGCTAAGCTTAAAAGGCCGTAAGTTCAGCACATTTTATCAGACACTTACGACTTTCTTGTCCTTAACGAACAAAGGTACTTTATGAATCCGACAACTGCAGATCTATGAAAGTTAATAATCAACTTTCTTTCAATACTTTCATCAAATTAAAGCTCCCATTAGTTCTCTACTTTCATTTATTAAGAATTGTCTCCAGCTGCTCGGAGCATGTGTTGGTACCGATGGGAAACAAATTTGTTCTTCGGGGCCGCTTAAACACATGGTCCTGCTCGTCAATTTGTATCTCAATTCCAGTCGTGTTAACGCTCCTACTACCACAGATCTCAAATGCAATTGTATTTATACACTGTACCTCTGGCTTTGGTAGTGGTATTGTTAACATGGACAGTTCACTGATCCCTCAGCAGTACTTCTACTATGAACAATGATGAAGGATTGCTATGCCTTTGTTAGTGTACATTACATGGTGTATATTGCTGTAGTGGAAATCTACTTCATGTAAAGTACAGAAGTATTTGTGGGTCTGAAATTTCATATATTTTCCATTGAGAGTAAGATAGGTATAATTCTGTGTAGGAGGAAATTTCTTCAGTCTCTTGATCAGCAGATAATATTGCCTTTTGGAGCCAGAAAGGCAAATGAACTCTCAGATTTAATGCCCTTCTTTCTCTAGACTATATTATTAGATGTGATTCTTTTATTCTAAAAGAGAATAAATCATATTCTAAAAGATGAAAGGTAAAAGAGAATAAATCACATTCTAAAAGATGAAAGGATATCCTCAAAGCAGTTAGAGATTCAACAACAAAAAAAGATAAATTCTGAATGCCCCTAAATAAGATTTACTTTATATAATGTTTAGTTTGTGATTGTATGACCAGGAAAGTTGATGAAATGAAACAAAATGGGGGGGATAGGTGTTTGACTATAAAGTCTTAAAGATAAAGAACAAATATTGCTTTTATGAAAATAGCCGACAAGATCTCGCCAAATTAGGTACAAATTTGATTGAAAAAAGATTTGTAATGCCTCCAAAATAAGTATTCCCTTATTTGTATGTGTACCTTAAGATGATATCAACCAAGAAAGATAGTATAATTAAGGAAAATGCAAAAATATTAGCTGTTTAACTATAAATTATTCAGCATAAAGTGCAAATGTTTGCTTCTATCATAGTCTCACCTCCCTGCTTCTATGAAAGTTGCATCTGTTTCTATGGCGATTGAAGTGTATTAATGACGCTGCCTCGCTGGTGTGAATCTCGCTCCGTTTACAAGAAATCACATTTGACACCTTTCAGTCCCACGCCTAACATCTCACGTCGTGTTTTTCATGTCTGCCCCTAAAAGTACATCGACTCGACACATGTCGTCCCTAATGTTTTCATGTCTTACCGAGATGTGAATATATTCTTCATGACAATGCTAATGACTGTAACAGCCCTCCTCGCTTATCAATTATGGATCTTTTCATGGGGGATGAAAACGGAAGGTGAAGAGTCTTTGGATGAACGTAGCAGACCCATTTTTCAGTGATTTTTTGTTTATTTAAAAGCAAGTAACTGTTGTGTTTGATGATAAAAAGGGATATGGGTAAATGTACTACTGACAGTGTCCACTACAGTCATTCTTCACCATCTTGCTATTTCTATGTCCTTTACTTTGTAATCTTGATGTTTCTAGTCTTCCACAATTGTACTCCTTGAAAATCTTAAGGGCTATCTAACATATTTTGGCGGAAATTTAAATACATTTAAATACATACATATACATGCATGTGCTACTGTGAGAGATAAGTAGGCCTATAGGCTATATGCATACATGTTATTTCCATTTCCACTTTCATCTTGAAAATTCCTGGACCGTCTTTGCTTAGACCAACAAACACCATCGACACCCACCCGAGAAGTTAGTCCAGTCAATAGGCCCAACTAGTCCTTTGAATAGACCCTTTTAGTCCTGAATAGACAGGGTTTGTTTGAAAACAAACTCTCTAATAGTCCAGGAACTATTTGAAGAGTGCCTGGACCCATTGTCCCAGACTTGCTACTTCTTAAGGACCAGTTTGCATAGCAGTTGTTTGGGTCGATCCAGCTTTCCTTCTCCGGCTCTAGACTGTTCTAGTAATGTTGACTTTAAGGACTTAAAAGGCATCCCTTAAAAGGGCTACCCAATTATACTGATACTGCCTTGAAGCTCTGTGTAGCAAAGTTATACTGAATATTGTCTGGACGGAACCAAAATGGTGGTCACTCATATTGTTTTGCACAAAGTTAATTTCTTTTTGGCTCTCACCAGGCAATATACAATGTACATACAGCTGTGTATCTATAGGATCAGAGCCAGGAAAGGCATTATAACTCATATACAATGTACAGCTTGTAATGCCAATTTTACTTGTATATTAGATAATAATGCTTGTTTAAGAGAACTTCTTTTTCGGTCAATGAGTATCAACATCTTCAAAATGGCAGTAAATAATAATATATTCCGCTTTTATACATGTATGGCGCTAAATATATCTACAATGTCTCTAAGCGCTTTGCAGTAAAAAGGAAATTTTTGTTATTGTTGCTATTTCCTTTTACCATTTAGGATGAGTCATGTATTTGTCGAGTGTGAATATATACAAAGGCAAAATAAAACAGGAATTCATGCAAAAGTGCAAAAAGATAAGCATTATTACCATAAAGACTATAAAGGAATTTTGAAATTGTACTTGTAGGTGGTTATAGAGAAAATTTCTTAGAGAATGGTTGTGCTGTGGAGGGAAATTAATATATTATATTATATTATATGGACAATTCTAAGATTTGGGTATTTTATGCTTAAAATTGTAGCAATAGGATTGGATTAAGTCTTATATTATACCATTAGATGACCTATTTCTCAGAAATAATCCTCTTTCAAAAAATTGAGAATGAAAATATATATTAGATACTATTTGATATGGGCTTACAGTAATCAGTTCAAGTTTATAATCTTAAATCGTATATGTCAATAATCATAAACTCATGTTCATTTCAATATATTCTTTTGTATTAGCTAAACCAAATTGACACATTATGTTACAATGCAGAAAATAAGTTATTTGATCTTATTGAGTATTAAATTAATATTTATTTGAATTTCTTGGGGAGCTGGTCCTAACAAACTCCCAAGAAAGGGGTTTAAAATTTTGGGCAAAATAGAGAAAGAAATGATAAATGCCCAGTAGAGGTGTTGAGTCACTTATAGCAGCACTGCTTTTTGACGACCTGTCGCATTAAATTTCTTGATAAAGACTTGGAGTGATGACTGTAAATATGCGACTCACCGAGGCCCAATTTGTCGGTTATTCGAACATGTTTTTGGGGCATACCTTGCCATATTATCTCGGCGACAATACGATCCCTCGTTCTCGTATTGTTCTCCTTTGTATCGACTCTAAACCCCGGCTCACATTCAATCTTTTCAATTTACAATCGAACGGAGCAGAAGTTGAGAGGCATTCTATTTGTTCGACGGGAGAGTCGGTTCCCCCCTGCTCCCCAAGCAAAACTCCACAGATGATTAGGACCTTCATGCCTCTCTTTCTCTCTATTTTCTTTTCAGCTGAAAAGAGAAGAAAAAGAAATAAAAAAGACATTATTATTATTCGTCTCTCTTGCATGATGACACGTCTGAAATGTACCAATGCCATGTTGCCTGGAGTTAATGGGGCGTTGGACCTGAGCAATCTTTAACAAAAACTTGGTATACATTTGAAGGTCTTTGTACATCTCTGGGATTGCTCCACTACCATGACCTGCTGAAAA
Organism: Mesocentrotus franciscanus; assembly: GCA_037976565.1. NCBI lineage: Eukaryota > Metazoa > Echinodermata > Echinoidea > Camarodonta > Strongylocentrotidae > Mesocentrotus > Mesocentrotus franciscanus. Next base: position 9,811,764 of record CP137670.1, on the reverse strand, counting down.
AGTACACATCAACCTTGGTTTGCGGGTCGGGAGAAAATGCGTGGTTATATCGTGGAGGCACGAAATGCATTGCTTATTGCCCCAAAGTACTATTTTAAAGCAGACATAGCTCTGAATCGGTGCCACCTATCAAACTCGGGATTGTTCCACTTTTGAAATGAAAGAATGTTTCGAAATCCTTTTCATCGATCCAATTATGATTTACTGTGTAAGAAAGGTCTATTGATTTTGTACTTTGAGAATTTGTAACAAATGTTGAAGCCAGTTGTTTTGAATTAAATCTCTTATTTATTTTAAGGTCAAGTGAACAAATATTATGGGTAATTCAAAATACATTGTTACTGTCAAAAGAACTATTCCACATTGCCCTAGGATATAGGGTTAGATTAAATCTGTTATATGGTTTTCTTCTATATTTTATTAATGTCTCTTCATAACTGATATAAGCATTTGCCAGTTTTTTTTATGGAATGTTTCAAAACATAAACTAAACATCTTATGAAAGAAATTAATTATGCTTTGGTGGTAGCAAGGGGGGTGATCGTACTTTTAGAATGTTGAAAATATGTTGACCTATTTGCACTTTTTAGAGTTGATTCATGATATTGATCTAGATTTGTAGAATCTCTTCTGAAAACGAGACAAATTTTACCACAAACCATTTAAAAGAATATCGTTATAAAGAGGATCTGCTCTAGGGCTTCCCGTAAGCAAGTGTACTACCTCAATCACTCCAACTGGAAACGAATGCGATCCCTATAACATATATGGCCTGCTAACATTTCAGAATGATCATATTACCAGGGGCCATTGCACTTGAGCCCCTACATTTTTGTCTAGACCCTGAGTAAAAAGTTTGTTGTTATTTCTTTTTTATTGATATGTTTTATTGAGTCAAACGTGATCATTTTATTCATGTACAGTTATAAACTAAAGGTGATTTGAGTAAAAAGTGAAGAGTTAATGTAAAGCCCTGATTGCTGTGCTTGTAATTAATCTGGTATGAAATAGATTAAGGCTCCAATTGATAACGAGAAGACAAATCATCTGTTGGAAGCTGGAAGGGAAATGATGTGAGTTATATTGCCCTTTTAGCCCCTAACAAATGAAAGAAGGGAAAAGGAAAATAGAGAGCAAATTGCATTCAGTCATCCCACTCTTGTCTGTTCATTTAAATGATCCCCAAAAAGGAAGAAAATAAAGAAGAAATGAAATGGAGATGAAGAAATAACCAATTTGCTCCAGACACCTTTACTTGAATGCCATCTCAAATAACAATCAAGAAGTCAATTGCATGTATTGATAATCAAAACCAGCGGGACTCGTTTTCAAAACACGGCTCGAAGAAAAAAAAGGGTTGAAAAACGGAGAAGGAATTTTATCAAAAGAGGGGGGAAAATGGAACTAATTAACCAAAAGCTTGCACCTGGCTGGGTGATATTCAGATGAATAGAACTACAATTTATTATCGCCAAGATGAGAGACGATTTTGTTATGATAGAGCGACAAGTCGTAAGAGAGTGACAGGGAGAAAGAAAAGATGGAGTTCCGTCCTTTTGAGGATTGGTAAGGCTGAGTTGAAGTGTATTAGCCTGGACACCCACTGAGCTTTTGTTCGCTGCTTTCTTGTAATAGCAAGACTTTGATGTCGGTTTGGAAGATAAATTAGGTTGGTGTCAAGTTGTCTGATAATCCAAGTGAATTTTGAATACGAAATTGAGACTGACTGAATTGGTCACTGCTTTTACTACTAATATCATTGCTTTGTGCATCTCTAGCCAGTTGTATAACCTTGATGTCTGCATTACCAAAATTTACATTTTGACCTGAATATTTATAAAAGTGATACATCTTCATGTCACTATTAATTGTTTCTTGAATGTAATCTACACCACATGCAATGATATTAACTTTTGAATATGCACTGGTATTAACTCACATATATGATATGTTAGTTTCCACACAGGAATCTTCCCTATGTGTTTATTACATGTTATCTACATACGGTAACTAACGGAAGTGTGTTGCATTCTCTTTGTGTAAAAGTCAGCTTTCTGAAATGTTATGGAAGCTATAAATTGTCCTTTGAGATCCAGAAGGGTGATGAATCCTGTTTTCTTCTCACGTGTTACGCCCTTTTGTTTGTAACAGACAATATATTATAAGTCAAAGTCGTCAACTTATACAGAGAGATAGATCCGTGAACAAATAGCTTGGCTGCGGTGCGTCGTAACTTATGTCGTAAAATTCAATTATTTGCAAGGAGATGTAATTTTCCTCCCTATTGTTCTGTGTAAATATTGATATCTCTGAAGTAGGATCTTATGAAAAAAACAAGCGATACATACTCAACATAATGGAGATAATAGAATTATGATATGTTGTTGACAGTGTTTTTATTAATGTCATATCGATAGTGACAAGTTGCCATTTTTAGAAAAATTGTGAAGATTTTATTTTTAGATTTTTGATGTATAGAAATGATTGTACATCATGATGATATTTAATTCAGTTGATGAGCAAAAAAGTCTATAGACAGCTCAAGAGAAATGAGAAAATGTATTCTTCAGGTGATTTGTAAGTTCTATGTTCGTAAAAGTTAGTATAGAACTACAGATTGCTGTTAGAATTGCTATCGAAAGGAAACAGTGCGGTGGTGAGAGACGGATGGTTTTTCTATTCATACGGCTGCTTAAGCAATTCATTGTGTATTAAAATATTGTTATTAAGTTATTATTGTGCAAAGTTATATGATGTAATACAGCAAGATATTGTGTAATGTTACATTGATGTCAATATCACAACTGCTTATTTACTTAAATAGTTGGAATAATTTTTGATCAGCTCTTTTCCTGAAGTGATTGTGAAAATATGATTTCTCCTCAATAGCTAGAATTTATATCTTCTCAGAACTTTATTGCGTAATCTAAAGATTCATAGATATTGATCGATAAAGTTCCAAGAGGATAACAATTTATCTATCAAGAATAAAACAGATAGTCTCAATCATTTTCATGAAAAGACGTAAGAAAAAAATATTCCAACTTTATGGGCAAGAGCGTAGTTGATTACCAGACTCAGTCATCTATTTCAAGTTCATTTCAAGTGTGGTATGCACTATGCAATACATGTTACTGCCCATCAATAGATGATTGTATGATTTTATCTGTTGTTTTGTGAAGTTTGTTTTGGAAATTGCTGTTTTGAGGGCCGTCCAGACCCAAATTGGAATTGAAACAGACCATTACTCCTTGACAATGATACGATACGCTGTCTAGCCAGAATATAGCTTTCTTTGTACGGACCCAACCCACTGGGTTCATCTTTCATTATCTATGTCTATTCTTGTGTCACTTAAGCATCACCAAAAATGAAAAATCACGAATATCGTCGTGGTCTGTGTAGTCAAACGTCTTTTACAAATCATTGTCCTTTTAAACGATATCTGTGGTGTTGATTTGTGTCTCGATGATCTAACGACATCACAAATCATTTGAATTTTATTCCTTTTGAGGAACTAACTACATTTTTATCCTAGCTCGATACAGACGTACAGAGATAGCAATAAGAGATAATTCTATCTTTATCGCTCATTTCCTTTCGAATTTGTGGCATAATTATCATCTATTCTTTGCTAATTTGCTGCGATATCGCCACACAAACACCTCTCAGAGTCTCTGAACTTCTCTTCCCCTTCATAAACACAAAGGAAAGAAGTTTCTGCACTTTTTGGGGGTTTTGGAAGTTTAATGCACTTTTATCAAGAAATGAAATGGTACTTTGGGATAGTTTGAAGTTTAAGTTTATCCCTTTTTTGTTTTGTTGTATTTTAGGTGCGTCAGATTTGCAAGTTCATGCGCACTCTTTGTTTAAGCTCTTTCCTACAAATATTGCAGTGTTTGGATCATCTACCTCTTGCCAAATTCCTGCACTTACGGCTTTCTGGCGCTTCTTAAAATAAGCTAAGCTCGTCTGTCGCCAGTGATGTGTTCACATGGAGAAAACATGGAATGGATTTGTTTTTAAACGTTTTCGGTTTCAACAATGTTTTACTCTTCATCAGATATGCGAAGAAATCTGTATTTTTTGGCTACAAAGCTCTTCTTTATGCCTTATATCATGCTAATTTCCTGCCTTCTCTATTTTATGAAAATGAACTAAAATGTACTTTTATACAGAATAACAATAATTCAGAAAAGAATTAAGTCTTACTTTGAAATAATTTTTTAAAGACACAGAAATGAAATGCCCCATTTTTATTCTTATCAAGACAGGTTGAACACTCTCTTGTATTTCAAAAACATTTTTCTGAAAGTACTAGACAGTGCTCTCAGCCTACGATTCCTTAAAAGTTTGACTAACGTTCGTTTGTAATTCTAGAAGTGATGAACTCATATGTCAGCGCCTGTAGTACCCATATGGAAATGATAGCGGTCTCGAGGACCACTTAGAGAACTGCGTAAATATTGGAAAAATGATCGCAAAATCCCCTCTGGTTGTTTAAAAATGAATATTCATCGGCACGTCTTTTGGCTTCCTTGCCGCATTTTCGGTTCATGTTTGATTAGTAGAGATTGTTGAAAATATTTGATTACTAGTAATTAAAGCTGGGCGGCACCATGTTTTGGTAATTGTAGGTTTGACGATGAAGTGCCCCCTCCCCAATTCAGCATACTGCTTTAAGAGCAATGTAATTACATGTAGTTAGTTTGCATGATTGGGGGAGGTTTACTTATTAATCATTTCCTGTTACCCTGTCTTAATTTAGCCCATCTGCCCCAAGAAAACACTTCCTACCATGTATCAGTACCACACTTGGGTGAAGAGTGGCAAATGTAGATGAATGCCTTGCCAAAGATGGAAATATGTCTCAGTAGTCTTCAGAAGCCACAGTTGAAATGAAACTGGGAGCCAAAATATAGTTATCTGTTTCCTGTTTATGTGTAGAATGAGGAAGGATGACTTTCTGTCGCTACTTGAAGATTCCTAAAGTAGTAATTTTACTCAGACCCTCTCTCAACACATGGCATTTTATCATTTCGAAATTTCATTATCAGCAAAAGTGCCTTTCATTTCATTCATCAAACACAGTTATACAACATACTAGTTAAACTATTAGCATATCTGCGTAGTCATAGTAGTTACTATGAGCATGCCTGCATAGTCATAGTAATTACTATGAGCGTATCTGCATAGTAATAGTAGTTATACTACGAGTATGTTGGCATAGTAGTTACTTTGACGAGTATGCGATGCCTGAACCTCTACGACGTGGCTGTATAGCGATCCCCAGCGCAGTATTCGTATGACCGTATCCCCGTAATTAAAACGACATTGCATGATAATGACAATGAAATTAGTCGGGTATGCCTCTCTGTCCAAACCGGTACGCGGTCGACCTTTACCGGCAGATTCACCCATTCACCTTCTCATGCTCAAATAAGTGCCAAATTTGGTTGCCACGGTAACAGATGAGATATCATCTGTTTGGACTGGATTTGGTAAATAGAAGAGAGGATATTTGGATGAAAAGAGGAGCTTGTTCGGAGATGACATTTTGATCAGGTTTTATCCAAATTTAAGTGGATTATTGCTTTTGGAGTGATTGTTCATTTAACCTTGTTATAAGCAAAAGAGAATTTAGATTTATTCAGAGCATGAGAGAATATTATTTTTGGCATCACCTTTGGTATTTGTGCTAGGGGGTAAAATACAGGTGCAATTTAATTAGATTACAAAGACATGTACAAAAAAGGAAAATGAAAGCATACGATATAATCAAATTACAACACAGGTACAAAATAAAAGGAAATACAAACTCAAAACAAACATATGTTGATAGCATATTTTAAGTTTACAAATGAAATAGACAAGAACATTGCAATTATGGCATATATATGTAGCGGTACCTAAAACAATTGCAACAAGTTATATTTCCTATACAATGAAGGATATAACATCAAATCTGTGAATCAAATGCATGTATTGTTTGATTATAATTCTAGCATTTACGGATTTAAAGGCACAAGAATAATTGTACTAGAGTGTGGACATATGACAACTAATTGGGGTTACATCAAGCAATTTTGTAGATAATAGTTTGATAAATAATAGTTTGGTAGGTCAGTCATGAAATTTCATTTCAAAAGTAAATTATTAATACCTTATTGCTTAGTTTGATGATGGCATGACTTCTTAGAATTGACAGCTTTAAGTTGAATAGTTATTAAGCAATTCTCACCAAAAATGACATTTCTCCATAAAAATGTGGTATTGAAAACCAATATATATTCAACAGCCCACTTGACTAAACGATATTGCAAAACTAACATCATTAAACCTAGTATAGCACCACTATGTTTTCATTCCTGTTACTAATCAAAACATATCTAATTTATTCCATGTCGACTCGCAGTTCACCGCTAGCATGGTTGATCGCTATCGAGGCTGGAGTCGATGTCAAGTAAACCTCAGTCCTTTTTCTCACTGTACAAGGTTGTAGCTACCGCTTTTCGCGAGCGTGCCTATGGTTCGCGGGTCAACCATGCGGAAGAATCGCCAATTCACCAATGGCCCTTCACGATCTCTCGAACTCCTATACATATCGCTCCCACGTTTATTATTTTTAATTCTCTTCACCCGCTCAGGATGAAATAACGCGATATCTTCTGCTCCCGCGCACAATCTTATTTGCATGATAACTCACACTGACATGCACACTTCGCTACATGTTAATGTTAGCACCGCAATTAAAGCTTGTTCAGACTGTGGTAAAATTATACGAAACTCTTGATAAGAAACGTAAAATGGATCATCGTTTAGCAAAAGGGGCGTATACAGACTAGATAACAACATTGTATAAAGAAATGTCAGATAAATCAACTATTTTTGAAGAAGTCAATCATCAGTGCGAGTTTACAATGAGTCCAACCCAGGTATATGATTTTTGTATGATACATCGTTCTTAGTAGAGCGGAACCCTTAATCAAGTTATCATTTGAAACGTTGCTCAAACATGCATTTCGCTCTATAGCGTTTCATTATACGACGTGTTTATATACAACATTCAGACAGAGAAAACAGTAATTATTTATCATAAAGTTATACGATGTTAATCGTTTGGAACATTGCTCACACATGCATTTTTGCTCTACAACATTTCATTATACAATGTTTCTTCATAAAACATTCATACAAAGATAAAGCGTTAATAATTATTGTACACTTATACTATAAATTCTGGTAGTCTAAACACGAGGTAACCCTTACACATATTATACAAGCGTTTCAAACAGCAAAGCACTCCTAGGGAGATACATCATATCTCACGCTGGTTTTAACAATACTCACCAAAATCACACAAGACCAATTCGACATATCTTTCCCATTTGTAACCATTCTAAACTATTCACCAAGAATAACAGATTGTCCCCATATTTAAATATTCCTCAAATTTGACCTAGAAAAATGATAAAGAATTGTGGTCTTGCCGATGGTCTCAGTAACAAAAGACGGTGGCCTTCCCTCTCTCCTGAAGAATAATATGTTCGTGCGTGCGTTTCTTCATCATTGTCAAATACCGGATAACTCCTAAGATTCTCTTTTCATGTGGGTTCTTTGTTGCTCATAATACCGGTACATTTGAATCTTGGTATTAAGGTCATGCAGCGAGACACTAAGACAATATTTGTATTGTAACGGATAAAAGAATTACAGGGGAACTAGACATGATTTTGTTGTTTATTTTGGAGGTTGAATGAGTTTCGATATTGCATTTGATACTAGAGAATGCTCTCTCTCTCTCTTCTACTAAAATGATAATTGAAATGATAATTATAATGATAATGTATTGTCAATGTTTTATTCTTTAAGTCAACTAAACATATAAAAGAATGTAGACCTGCTGATCTTATTCAACTATTTGTGTTGAAGATATGAGTGATTCTGTATGTATGATGGATTTTCTGTTGAAATTGGTTTGTCTTGTAAAGACACAACATGCACATTCAGTGATTTTTATTTAGAATTCTAATGATATATTTTTCTTTTCTCTCTTCTCTTCATGTTGCTGCTTATTGCTGCTTCTTCTTCATGATCTGCTTCCAACCCTCAGGTAAGTCATTGTTTCAAACTTTCACTTACGGAAGATACCCACTTCTACAAAACCACTTTCCTGAGTCGTTCTTGACTCTCGGTAGAGGATAAGTGTAAATAGTGGAGCCCTTATTTAGCAGCCACCTGTATAGAAAGACAACCTGTCTGTAAAGACATTTTGGTTTTCTTTGAAAAGTATTTCCCATCGAAACCTGTACTAGAGCAGCCTTTACATAACAACTACCTGTCTATAAAGACCACCTGTTTACAAAGACCTCATATTTTCACCCCCCACTATAAGCTGTAGTGGTCTTTATATACAGGTTCAGTATATTTCAAATCAATTTAAATGTGTTTTCAAGCCCCTGTTCAAATCACATTGATTCAAAATTGTCGGCAGCACCTTGAACTAATCACGATGTTATCATGCCGCCACCGACTAAAGCTGGTTATCCTATCCACCCCCTCTATCCAAATTACCCTAAACATGTCTGTACTATGACTTAATTACACATCGACTTGCGATACAATGCAACAATACACTGCAGCCTGCTAATGCGATGATACATAACGCACATGGTTCGGGATAGCTAGTGCCATTAATGTTATAGGGCTGCCACTGTGCGTAAATTGCTCATTGATGTTTATAGGTTAATTGCGGTTAATTGCTGGTGATTAGACGATCGGGATAATAGGCTAAACTCTATCTGTGTGTAAAATTCATGGGTGTGTCCTTGTGTTTATGCATATTAGATGGAGAAAGAGAAGGTGAATATGGACGGGGTTGTGATGAGTAATTCGGTGAGGGTATTTTAAAAGTCTGCACTGTTATGAGATAATTAGAGAATAGATTCATCGAAATTGATGAAATTTGGCAGTTCTAATTAATGTTTAATCCAGAGTACTTTCTTTTAAATTTGACAGAGTGAATTTATTTAGGTTTTAGTCGTTATTCTTATTGTGCTGCAATTAGTCTTTGTGAAACACTCCCCAGATGATATTATCATTTGTAATATAATATACATGGATATACTTTCATCCGATCTTTCTGGTCAATTGCTATATAACCTTGAGTGATTCTGCCATACTCTGTACCAGTACAAGTATATCACCCTAGTATTAAAACCAATCAACAACAAATTGATTCGATTTACTCTTCCAATAACGTCATATTCCCAAGAAGGTCCATGCACTGCATTTGCGTCAAACTGTACTTGCAATTATCCACGTTGCAATGCAAGCTATTCTTTTAATTCATGCATCAGCGTAGAGCTGTATTTTTTTTCTGCGAGATTTAAATTCAATCAGCGATTTTATATCGTCAACCATGGGGATTAATTATTGGGAGTCTGTATCCTCATTGCAACTTGTAAGCTTGATGATGAGTTCTATTGTAGGGATGGGGCGTATAATTGATGAATGACACTGGTTTTATTGAGAATGGTGTCTCTATGGAAGCAAGATTCTTGGCTTTTTCCTCTCCTTGTCTTTTCTTTCTTGTCATTTTTTTTCTCCTGTCTCATTTTCTTTCTTTTTTTCTTTTGTGAATAGTTGGTGCATAATGGTTAGGGTCTGTTCTTAGGGGACAGGGAGTGTTTGGATGGATGGATGGGGAGAGGCAAATAGATGGAGCTATAATGAGGGAGGGAGGAAGGGGAGGAGGAGAGAGAGGGATGGAGGGATGGAGAGGGAGGGAGAGAAGGACAGAGGGACAGAGAGAGAGAGAGAGAGAGAGGGAGGGAGGGAGAGGGAGGGAGGGAGGGAGGGAGGGAGGGAGAGGGAGGGAGAGGGAGGGAGGGAGGGATGAAGGGAGGGAGGGAGAGAGGGAGGGAGAGAGAGAGAGAGAGAGGGGATGGAGATAGAATGGGAAAGTAAAGGAAATAAATACTCTACTTCAAATACAATCACTCTATTACAGGTAGTAGGCCTATAGATTCTAACATAGATATTCCATGGATCCTTTTCTAAGCAACACTAGTTTATTCATTAATCAAATGAGAGAAAGTTGTTACAAATCAGAGAGACAAATGAGAGAGAGAGAGAGAGAGAGAGAGAGGGGGTCCACAAAGGAGCCTTCCAGCAGCGATAGAATATATATATTTGATTGCCATGATACATTGACCAGGAAAATAGAACCGCAGACAGTCATAAAAAAGGCAGATACATGTTTGTAATTCAGAAATGAGATATGATATGTGCAATGAACCATGGTTTCAAGAAGATGCTAGTGATACAAGAATCGAGCAGACCTAGACTGGGCAAAATATGAGAGAAAATACAAACAGGACAGAATTTGTTGTTGGTAGAGAATACGATAAGCTTCCGAGACTCGTCTTTCAAGTCTCTTTTGTACCTTTTGTATGACTTTGTAATCCAACATCCCTTACAATGATGCAGTGCTCATAACATGAAAATGCTACTATTGAGCTCATGAAAAGGAAATGAATGTATTCTACAGTTGTGAGATAACAGAATAGTCTTTTATCTTAGGAGGGAGAGTATGGAGAGAGGGAGGGAGGAAGGGAGAGTGAGAGGATGGAGAGAGGGAGGGAGAAAGAAAGGGAAGGGGGGGGGGGGAAGGAGAATGAGAAATTGAGAAATGAATGGATTCATTGTAGACGTATAGATGATCAGACCAGATACACAGAAAGTAAAGAGAAGATACAGAGTTCTCCTGTAGATAGATAGATAGATAAATAAATAGGGAGTTTGAGAGAGAGAGAGAGAGGTAGATAGATGTAGATGCATTGATTTATCAAGATGGAATAAAGAGGCAGAGAGAGAGAGAGAGAGAGCAAAACAGAAGATGCCAATGGAAGTAGAAATGGAGTATTCAAAGAGAATAGATATAAATACTTTAAACATCGGAAGAAATTACATTTGGAATAAGACCAGATTTGATCCCATTCATTACCGACGCGAGAATGTTCATTGTCCTTGCTTCTCCGTAAATCTACAGCCTTAAAAGCCCCCTCAAGACAAATACACATTCACCATACCTTTTAATCTAATACATTTTTTCCAGTAGAAACACTTTCCAAGCACCGTGGAGTATTTTCCGCCTTCATTTGTTCAAGGAAACGGACTGCTTGCTATATGCTTGCTAATTTGATTTGATTGAGGATAAAAGCTGGGGTAGGTTTAACCATAAGGATTGAGCGTTCATCATGGAGCTGGGGATGGAGAGTGAAGTGCAATTTCATGGTGAGAACCAGTGGCAGATTCAGGATTTTATGTGGTACGTGGAGGTGGTGGGTGGGGGCAAAAGCCCTGAAAATTCTGTGACACACAAACAAACTGATTGGGGAGGGGTTAGGGGCATGCTCTTCTTCACTGTTTAGTATGTACTGAAGGTGTTCCTGACTTTGTATCCTTATAATGTTCTTATTTCACATTGCCTACCACTAACAAGGGCCTGGTGCATAGGGGCAAAGGGGCCCCAAATTCCACCCTAGACCCCCTTTCCACGAAAAAAAATCAATCTAGTGCCCCTAGGCACAAAGACCCTCAACATTCCAATCCATACCCAATGTACCAACATATTAGTAATGAACCCCTTGCGATAAATTTGCTTGCCCAAGGCTAGAAGGGCCAGTGGAACATCTATAGGGCAACTTGAACTAGGGAGGACTAGTGGCGCAAGATGGGTAAGTGCTGAGTATCCTTTACCTGACACCTTGCGACCTCACGACCTCCAGCAATCGAAGAACCTCATTTCCTTCTAACTGTGACCTCAATAACGTATTGATTAGATACTCCAGCCCTCCATCTCGCTCTCTGTTTAATCTTCGTGCTCTTCCACGCAAGATGCCTTCCACAGGAACACCCTATGTTTGTTTGTACTGAAGTGAGTTAAACCAACCACGCTATCAATATCGCTGCGTCTTCTGCACTTCTCCTCATCAATGTCTACTCTGCGTTAAGCTATATCGCTCAAAATTTACCCCATCCTTGCTGTGTGACGAGTGTCGATATTGACTTGAGATGGTTCGATAAGTCAATATGATCTAGGCGCTAATTTGCGATCATGTGGAGGTGTTGTCGTGTTTGGTTTCTTTGACGTGGTGTCAATTTTTATGAGATTCGAGAGAGATACATCTTTTTGGTACTTTGTGCCATTTATCTGTATCTGTCAGGATTACAGACAAGAGAATTTTCTCTTCTTTGGTTTTGAATAACTATAGGTCTATAGCTAGAATATTAGTTTTGTCTGCACAATCGTTGGAAAATTACTGGATTTGCCGTGCTGCAAGCATCCTTTTGTAGGTCTGAAGAAGCTTGCAGGATGGCAAGTGAAAGCTTTTCCACTGATTGTGAAGAAAGAATAAATTTTCAAGTTACATCCCCAATCAGATGAACCTCTTGAGCGATTTAATGACTGTTAATCATAAGGGCACCCTATAATAATAATAATAATATTCAGCTTTTATATAGCGCTTAATACAATGTCTCTAAGCGCTTTACAGATATACTCAGTCAAAGTCCTATTTTAGATCATATGATAGCTTAAAAAATGTACTGCATACATTGGAAACAAAATAGAAAGGATGCGATACTGATCTAGCTCAAAAAAGCTCAAAATTAGCTCTCAAAAAATATATATAAAAATATAGCAATAACATAATAATTTCTTGTGGAAAATGTCTTTCTTGCTCACTAGCAAATTAAAAACGAACTCCTGTTAACGTAATACATTTTCTCTTAGAGTCTTTGTGTATACATGCCATTCGATACTGAAAGAATGAATATTTGATGAGAGCAACTATTGATTTGACACACTGACTCAGATATTGTAATACTAGGCATGCCTTCTCTCATTATATTCTTGGAAAGAAAGGATGACAAAATAATCAATATATTAAAATAGAATTTCGTAATTTAGGTGACATTAAGTATTCTCAATTTATTGATGGAATTTGCTTGCATTTTGCATCAAAAGTACTTCAGCTTTTAACAGAATGAGTGAACTGAACTTGATGAAAATCTTGCTTATCAACCCTGAAACATAATTGAAGTGGCAGGAGTAATTCATTCATTACTTTCATCTTAAATGCTTCTAAATCCCTGTCCTCCAACCAGAATTACGAACCCCACCTACAAAATCAGAGCGGACGATTATGTGATTACTTCTATTCGTTCATCCACCGTGCATTGATTGCGTGTGGAATGAGGTCTATCGTCAAAACGGTCCCATCGCTTGTCTTGTTCGTGCCGCGAACAGCTAACTGGGTCCGCCAGGATTTGGGCGCAATTAGAATTAATCAGCGAGCAATTCACGCTATGAGAGATGGCAGCACGTCATCACCTAGACCACGGGTTTGGCGAAAGGAGAAGCGAGGGATGCATCCACGTGTTTAAAGGGCTCTTAATCTATTATTCATAATTTGAAGTGTTTCATATTTTTAATTGCCACATATCATGACAACAGATATTGTTCATGGGTGGGTGTGCATGGTCATTTATGCATAAGTGTCATGCTTTGAAATTAGTCATTCTTAAAGCAAATATGAACTCACTATAAAGTGCCCCAGTAATTCTGTCAATGGTTTGTGATCACATAGAGCTTTTCTGAAGAAAAAAAAGTTGTAACTGTATATTCAACAAAAAAATATCCTTTTTCCTTCAAAATGGATCATTCTTGAAATTATTAATCATTTTGATTACAGCCAGTGCTAACACAATAAGGACACTTGGGACTCTTTGCCCCCCCCCCCTCCCCAAACTCTTAATCTGTACCCCAAATATTTCAAAATTTAATTATGGGGCTCATGCATACAGCCCCTAAAATGTTCAACCCTCCAACAAAAGTAGAAGGAGCCCTGCTATAAAGTGATTTGAAATGAATTGATGATGATATTTTGCTGCTCCCTTTAAAAGCCCCCTTGCATCATGCCATTACCCTTCGGGGTTGAGAGGTTCTCGGGGCTCATCTCCTCATCAATGCCTAATGTGGCTTGACAATGTTTCACATATTTTCTCCCGGGGGATATCTGTCCTTTAAAGGCATTAACAATGCTTGAAAATTTCATAGCACAAAATTGAAAATAGAGGTTTGATGATCTCTTTTGGATGATTTTGTATTCTAGATACAGTAATGAATCCAGAAAGTGGATAAGGGCAATTTTCTTTTTGCTACCCAAAAAGAAAAGAACAAAAATGGGAGAGCCCTTTTTCCCCTTTTTTCCTGGGGCAAGAGGAGGGCGTGTTTTATTTTACTTGTGCCCCCTCATCCAAGAATCCTGGATATTATTAAAATAGTGAAAAACAATTGAATTTTTGGACTAATTAGGTCAAAATGCAGGAACATTAAAAAGTATTCAATGAAAATGATCAGTAGTCAAAATAAATTTTAACAAAAGTTTCATCATGTAGTTGGCCATGCTTACTAACTTCTCTCTCAAAAAGGAGATTTTCTGCATAGGAAAACTTGGCCACGTTTAACAGTTGCTATGTTGTCCCACCCATTGCAAACTGTGTACTGCAACTCCTTGCCCTTTAAAGCCACCTCACTGCATGGCTTCTCTGTCGGGAGTACTCTCTCACCCAAGAGGATGCATTCTCGTCGATTAAGAGGGAGCGGGAGGGGGTTAATGAATCCATCGTCGTCTCATGATGGCGCCCCGCATGCCGCACATGGCAACTGCTCAAGCGCAGCTCGCCTCTCTTCCGATTGCGACGACGTGCGCCAAACCTTCCCGTAATCAATTTCCCAGTCAAATTCGACATAAGTAGGGGAGGAGAGTTGTGGGTTAAGCAGTACATTGTCTAGAGAAAAAAGACGTGAAATTATGGGCGATTCTCTCCTTTCCTATCGGAAATAGGTTAATGCAAGCTCATGGGTTGAATGTTTGGCAGGTGCTGGGAGCGTGCCGTCTGTCTCGCCGAAACCGACGCTATAATGCGATTTCTGTGCCAATGTAAGTTCATGCAGGGTACTCATTAGTAATTGAGACGGTAACGATGCGATGCTGTGAATTATAGGAATGTAAGTGCATATCTGTAGTTCATACTTGATAGGTGTGACAAATTGTGATAGGAGAGAAAAATATTGGGTTTCATTTGCTCTATTTCTATCTCTGTAAGACGTCGGTATTGTGAAGGGTAGCTATTCATCTTTTATGCTGATTCTGATGGATCTTTCCTGTCAAATTAGTTGAATTGGCTCTTCATGTTCATCTATATGATCATGATGATGATACTACCTATATCTCTGTTGTACAGACAATATTTATATTTATGCTTTTCATTTTATAACAATGACGATTAGATAGAACCTATTTATTCATTTTATGAGGGGGGAGGATTACCCCCCTCGGTGAAAAGCAAAAACAAGATAGAAGAAATAGAAGAATAGAAGAAATAACAAATAGAAGATTTTGCATATGAAATTATGAGCTTTATTCCTTGGATATGTAGCATCCTTTTTTTCTCTTTTAGACATATTTTTCATAAAGCTTTCGTAACATTTGTGAACTGATGACAAATATTGGGATAGATATCATCCTGTATCATGATACGGATTGAGTCCAATTGTTTCTTGTATCATGATACGGATTGAGTCCAATTGTTTCCTGTATCATGATACAAATTGAGTCCAATTGTTTCCTGTATCCTGTATCCAACCAAAGACACATACAGTACAATACAAGTAGATACAAGCACTTATACATGCACTGTTTCTTGTAGGCCTGAGTCATCACGGGTTTTGCCGAACCCGGGTTTGACTTGAAAATTTCGGGCGGGGACCGGGTACCCGAAAAGGAATTTTCACCATACTAAAAATCGCGTGCATGTAGCGGCGGAGTTAAGATTAAGTTGCTGTTCTAAATAATGCGACGGAAAAGACAGTTACTGCTTTCAAAACAATTAAATAATCAATTTAATTAAATAAATATGCTTTAAAAAATAAATGGATATCGTTTCAGTTGACGGTAGGTCTTTTATCGCTCTAAAATTGAGGCTGCAAAATTATGGAAGGAATCATGCTTCGTGGTACCGCGTTCACAAACGGAAGTCAAAATATGCCCCACTGAAGACTGAGCAAGTTACGATAATACCACACACAATACCAAAATGCTGATCAGAATATTAAAATTAAATCGTAATAGGCATTAATTTAATTGTCAAAATATCTACAAAATAATGGTTTACCCTTGATATTATGATGAAGGAAAATAAATTAAAGCTCTTGAAATAACATCGAAGTGCCTTTCGTTCGTTCTAAAAATGCGTGTATAACGGCAAGCTGAAGTTAGGAGTCAAGTTATTCAAGCCCGTACCGTTATGAATGCAGACGGTACGAACTGATCTGAACAATAAGCATTAAACAATTAAAAACATGACGTAACTCACTTTAAGGCACTACAGCACGACAAATTACCGTTAAATAATAATTTGCTTTGACAAACAATACTATAGATATTCATAATATCTTACATAAATAATGATATTTCATGAGCTACGTACTCGATATCGAGTTCAGCTTGCCATCATTTGAAATGAGACGTAATTGTCATGCAGCGCAGTAGACTGTAGGGCAGCATGCAGCACAGAGGAAAATATCACGTGATCTATAAGGCCCGCGATTTTTTCCTCTCTGCTGCATGCTGCCCTCAGTCTACTGCGCTGCATGACAATTACGTCTCATGTGAAAATGATGGCTATAGCTGAACTCGTAGCTCATGAAATATCGTTATTTCTATGAGATATCATGAATATCTATAGTATTATTTGTCAAAGGAAATTATTATTTTACGGTAATTTGTTGAGCGTTAGTCCCTTAAATTGAGTTATGTGATGTTTTTTAATTGGTTTAATTATTGTTCAGATCAGTTCGTACTTCCGTCTGCATTCATGACGGTACGGGCTTGAAAACTTGACTCCTAACTTCAGCTTGCCGTTATACACGCATTTTAGAACGAACGAAAGGCACTTGATGTTATTTCAAGAGCTTTAATTTATTTTCCTTCATCATAATATCAAGGGTAAACCATTATGTTGTGGATATATTTTGACAATTAAATCAATGCCTATTAGTATTACGATTTAATTGTAATAGTCTGATCAACATTTTGGTCTTGTGTGTACTTTTAACTTGCTCAGTCTTCAGTGGATCATATTTTGACTTCAGTTTCTGAACGCACTCGGTACCGCTAAGTGTGGTGATTCCTTCCTTGCAGCCTCAATTTTTAGAGCGATAAAAAGGCCTACCATCAACTGAAACGGTATCCATTTATTTCTAAAGCATATTTATTTAATTAAATTGAAATACAAGTTTGTGAATTGCATATTTTTAGTTCGTTATTTCAGAATATCAGTGTGAAATTTAATTTTGAAAAACCCGAAACTCGAATATTCAAACCCGGGTTTCGGCGTGACGGTCGGGGACCGGGCGGGGAACCGTTTCGACTCAGGCCTAGTTTCTTGTCATTGTAATAGCATCATTGTATTCACATTTTTTATGTAGCCTATAACCTGCATATTTATGGACAGGATCCAATCAAATATTCACACTTCTTTTCTTTCATATGAGGCTTTTCAGCTAAACTGACAATTCACTGTATTATATTATACGATGTATAATAGATAGGAGTGCAAAGGCATGCCCTGTTTCTCATCATTGTCAATGTATAACAGGGCAGCATCAGTGTCAGTTAAAGGCTCTAACTGTGTCACATCCTAGCTGTTATCCCCTACGGACTCCTTCAAGTTTCGGCCCACTGAAAGACGAGCCTCGCTAAACGTTACCCAGTAATTTGTTCGGGGCGGTTTCGGGGATCGAGCTACCATGTTGGATTGGGCCTGGGGGAGGGCCAGGGCACTGTGAGATAGGAGTCTGACTTTTTGTTTATGGGCTGTGATGTTGGAGGGCAGATCGAGCTAGTTGGGTTTCGGATAGATACTAGAAAGGTCTTGACAGTCAAAAGCAGAAGCGATGGTTTTGTCTTTGTATATATTTTGAGATTATGATCGATGGCAGATTTGTGGCATATTTCAATATTGTGGATTTTGGCATAACTTGAGCAATGATTGGTTTAAGTTAGATAATAATTTGGGTAGTTATGCATTTTGTTGTATTCTTGTGGATGAAATTGTAACAGGATGATGATGATAATGGTGGTGGTAGTGGTGATGATGATGATGATGATGATGATGATGGGGATGATGATGATGATGATGATGGGGATGATGATGATGATGATGATGATGGGGATGATGATGATGATGAAGATGATGGGGATGATGATGATGATTATGATGATGATGGGGATGATGATGATGATGATGGGGATGATGCAGAGCTGCCAAGTAGTACGGATTTACCGTATTTCGTACGGAAATCAACTTAAAATACGGACGTACGTTTTTTCATGTTAAAATACGGAAAAAGAAAAAATCAGCTGTGTAAGAGTCTATGGGCGGTGCGCGCGCCGTGTCAATTGTGTATTAGTCAATGGGCATGGCTGGTGCGCACTCCGTGCGCGGAAAGACGTGTGTCGGCTAAGATATCCGTGTGTACGTTTACTATGCATGTGTGCGGTGCTTCGAGCATGCATCGATTGTCTGCGTGTGGGACTGAAGTGGAATCGGTGCTGCAACTTGCCAATATGCGTACACGTGTGTACGTGTACGTGTGTGTGTACTAATTGTGCATGCGATGTGACTAGATCTATACGATCACGAGTCGAGTTAGAACTGAAATGAAGGACATTTACAGAAAAGACTGAAGGAATTTTCCGGTCTGACGGTAATGAATGTTCATTTGATAAGCTACATGTTTGTGTAGATCTACTTCTAAGGGTTTTTTTTTTGAAAGGGCAAATTTTTAATGTGTTACTGTTAAGTCCATTGTGCAGTGCTTAGGCCTTAGTTGTTTACGTGTGGGACGGCCTAACTCAGCCCTAAGTGATCGAACATCACCAATATGCATGCATATTTTTTTCACGCGGAAAAAAATACGGATTTTTTTGGTCAAAATACTGATTTTGGGGGATAAGAATACTGAAAATGCAAAATACAACTTGGCAACTTTGATGATGATGATGATGATGATGATGATGATGATGATGATGGGGATGATAATGATGATGGGGATGACGATGGTGGTGATGGTGATGAAAGTTATGATGATAGTTGTGGTGATGATGATTATATTGATAATGATAATGACAATGTTAATAATATAAATGAAGATAACAATGGCCTTTATATTTGGCATTAACAGTGATGATGATAATGTTGGTGATATCAGAATCATAAATAAATGTGATATACTTTTAAAAGTTGAGATACTATGTTAACAAAAGCATACCCTTCTGAATTGATTTCTCAAAAGTCAAAACACATCACACTGACATACAGAGGTGTGAACAAATTCTGTCTATCTTGAAGCATATAAGCATGTAAGCATCGTGCCTTTTTGTTTGATTACTCTGCCTCCAGTGTTGTAGGACTCGGGAGATGAAATGATGAAAAATAGAAAAATCAATTACCAAGGTGCGATGTCTTCAAATATCCTCAAGAAAGATGTTGGCACGGCCTGGTGGAGTGATGGTCGCAAGCGAGATATTGTCTGTTTGGAGAAATAGCTAGCATCTCCCGCCTAGAGGTTGTTGGGTTAGAGATGGAACACCCCATGGGATGGTACTATGATTGAGAGAGAGAGAGAGGGGTGAGGGAGAGGGGTGATGAGAGGGGAGGGTCAGATGAGGGTTGAGAGAGAGAGAGATGGGAGGGGTCGGATGAGGGTTGAGGGAGAGAGATGATGGGAGGGGTCAGATGAGGGTTGACGGAGAGAGATGAGGGAGGGAGGTGAGGGGAGGGGAGGGGAGAGGAGAGGGATGAGGGTGGGGAGTGTTAGGAGGGGGTAAGGTAATGAAAGTGGGGGTGAAGTGGAGGGGATGAGAGGGGGTAGGTTTGAGAAAAAAGGAGTTTAAGGGTAAAAGGGGGAGGTGTAGGAGGATATTGAAAGAGGGGGTGAAGGAAAATATAGTAGTAAGGTATACAGAACTGTTGAGAAGTCGCACCTTTTTATTATGGAAAGCCAAATTACAATGAACCCTGTAAAATTACTTTTTTTCTTTTCAATTGCAGAAATTACATTGCATTGTCTTTACACACAAATTTATTTCTCCCCATAGGGTGCTAGAATTCGTTGTAGATTTTTTCAGATGCAAATATCATATGAGTCCCCCTTAAATTTTGTTTAAAAAAGAAGGATACTTGTTACAGGAAAAATGACCTACTCTTGCATCATATTGTTCCAAAACCAATTATTTTAGTCTGATGCAAGATGCATACATTTCGATGTTTTTTCAGCAAATATATTTCATGTCTTGGTTGGCTCCAATGGCTGTATAATTATTAAATACATCCTGAGATATGTATTTAGATAGATATGATTGTGGTTATGTCAACATACAATGACAAGTGGCAAATGGAGTATAACTTATGAGCAAGAACAGACAGTATTGCCCTAGATAAATAACAATGATTGTACCAAAAACAAAACAAAAAAATCATCAATGTATATACAATTTGACAAGCTCCAACCAAAATGATAAATTTTTCTAGACAAGCATTGATGTGAAAGACACTCCTGTCTTCTTTTTAATTCAATATTACTTGACTTGTATGCGGCGGTATGTCAACATTTGAATGTACTGTTATAACACCTTGATGAGTGACACAGAAGTGAAGGAGTGGGACTGCAGTGGTATCTCGTATTCCAATCGTATATCAGGTGGAAAAATGGGAACATCAAATTATTTTGGCATGAGCTCGCTGCATTGGTTGAAATACACCCAGATACATTGGCCGTTTGCGTCGAAGGCGGCCATTTTTAGCATCAGCTGCCCTCTTGTCTGCTGGTTTCCTCTCTCGCTCTCTGTTGCCTCGTCTTTCCCCCTCTTTCCATCTCTCTTGTGCCACCCTTTTATCTCGTTTTCTTTTCTCACCCCTATATTAGAGTTGACATCTTATACGTCTTTTTGTGATATCGCTTGCTCTTTGTGTCTCTGTTAATTTCTCTCTTTTAGTGTCTGTCCCGTTTCCCATCTTCATTTTGTTTTTTTTCTCTTCCCCCTCTCTCTATCATTCTGTTTCTTCTATTCCTTTCATGCCTTTCATCCTTCTCTATACCCATGTTTACTTCTCTTGTCTTATCTCTCTCTCTCCCTTTCTCACCCCTTGCTCTCTCTATCCCTTTTTATTCCCTTTTCTCTTTCACACTCTTCTCCTCTGCTCTGCTCTCTGCCCATCTCTCCTTCACACTATCTTTCGGCTTTCTTGCTTTCTCCCTTTCTTCCCCTCTCTCTCTTTAACTCTCTCTTCCTCTTTCTCTCCATCTGTTTCTTTCCCTTTCCTTCTCTCTCTCTTTCCCCCTTTCTCCTTCTTTCTATTTCCCCCTCTCTCCCCTCCCTCTTTCTCTTCCCCCTTCTCTCCCCTCTCTCTTTCTCTTCCCCTCTCTCCCCTCTCTCTCCTCTCTCTTCCCCTCCCTCCATCTCTCTCTCTTTATTCCTCTCTCTCTCACTCTCTCTCTCCCCTCTCTCTCTTTATCTCTCCCTTCCTCTTTCTCTCCATCTCTGTCCCCATCTCTCTCTCTCCATCCACTTCTTTCCTTTTCCTTCTCTCTCTCTTTACCCCCTCCCTCTCCCTCTCTCTCTCTCTCTCTCTCTCTCCTTCTCTCTCTCTCTCTTTATCTCTTTGCCTCTCGCCCACCCTTTCCCCTATGAGATTGAATCGCAGACATATTACGGGGAAGCAGCTGATTTTTCTCCGTCGGTCGGTGCATCGTCAAACGTCGTCAAACCGTAGGAACTAGGTTAGCGGGGCACGAAGGCATATGAGGGACGGCCGCCCCGCGCTCATACCGGGGCAACATTTCTGCAGCATGGGATTCGGGCTGAAGTGAATCTGAGATGCTATAAACGGACCCTTTCTCATAGGCCTTGAATACAGGATTAACTCTGAATTAATCCATTGCATTCCCTATTGATGTTCAATTTGTGTATTTTTCACATGTGAAAGAGACATGGTGGCTCAGTGGTAGGACAGTGGTCTCATTTACCGGGAGGTCCCAGGTTCAAAACCAAGTCAATGTGTAAGTGCCATGTGGAAAAGCGATAATCCTCATAACCTAGTCTCTCAGAGAGGAGTTACAGCCGTCGGTCCTCTGGTTGCTTACCTATACACGCATACATGCTTTCTTAATTAGCAGTTGGGTAAAATGACCATCAAATATTCTTCAAAACAATCATCATTTATCATAGAACTTCCTAGGATACGTTTACTGGTGCTGTCTGTGTAGTCACAAGACAGGGATCTTCTGCTGCATGTGGAGGGGGCCCTTAGCATCGCGTAACCTCGTCGTTCAAGTCTATTGCTCAATTATGTTGACTCTCGTCTTCGTTCGGGAGACGGTAGAAGGGGGAAAAAAGCGAGCCGTTTATGGACTGGAAACGGGTCAGTGGCAGGCAAAGTTTGAAAGGGAAGGCATAATAAATGTACCTAGGTGAACATATGGGACGAAGGTAATGAAGGGTAATGGGGAGGAGAGGTGAGGGAGGGAGAGTTAGAGGGAATGAGAGATATAGAGGAAGGGAGTGAAGGAGAGGGAGGGAGAGAGAATGGGAGATTGAGGGGAGATGGGAGGATAGATGAGGGAAGGAAACGGAGGAGGGAGGGAGAGGGAATGAGGGGAGATGGGAGGAGAAATGAGGGAGGGACCGGAGGGAGGGAGAGAGAATGAGAGATTAAGGGGAGATGGGAGGAGAAATAAGGGAGGGACCGGAGGGAGGGAGAGAGAATGAGAGATTAGGGGAGATGGGAGGAGAAATGAGGGAGGGAAACGGAGGAGGGAGGGAGAGAGAATGAGAGATTAAGGGGAGATGGGAGGAGAAATGAGGGAGGGAAACGGAGGGAGGGAGAGAGAATGAGAGATTAAGGGGAGATGGGAGGAGAAATAAGGGAGGGAAACGGAGGGAGGGAGAAAGTATGAGAGATTGAGGGGAGATGGGAGGAAATGAAGACGTATTGGCAGAGGAGCTTGGAGATACTTACAGAGAACGCTAAAAAGGAATTATTAGAGGGGAATGGATGGCCATTTATTTACCAATGACAAATATTTTGCCATGATACTGCTAGGTTGACTGACAATGAATCGAAAATGCAAGATAAATCAGATTGATAGTAAAGGAAAGAGATGTGAGAAATAAAAATGGGAAAAAAGAAAGATTCTTTGATATTCTTGTAATTGCATATATATTATAATATTTCCATGCTGAATTTCACTAAGGAGTTTCAAAGTAGACCCATTATACATCTTATGCACTGCATTTACAGATAATTTATAGTCAAACAAATTGAATTATAGCGCAAGAACGATTTAGAGAAAGAGAAATTTACAAAGAAGATGATTTCCAACCGTAGATTTATTCATGATAATTGCACATCATATTTTCAATGCTATTGTACATCTTCTTTATATTCGCTGAATTGTGCACATTTCTTTAATTATATTGCCTTCTTCAAACATCTTTTATCTACAGCCCAAGTATCCTCATCCTCAAACCTTGCTCTCTTTCTTCAATACCCATGTGAGTTGAAGTTGAAAACATCCTTGCCTTCTTATCAAATTATCCTAGAGAGAAGGAGAGCTCAGATAAATGGGGACCTGATTGAGTTATTCCTGGGCAAGCAATATATTGTAGCTGTTTTTTTCCTTTCGTCAGCCAAGCCACCATACATACATATGTTCATTGTATCACGCGGCCGTAGGGGAATATGGAATATACGCTCAGGATATAAATTTGCTTTCTTCGTAGAAAGATAACTGCGTGTATCTTATATCTCGGTATTTGGTTTGATGGCCTGTTATGATTAAGGTCATCTTATTAATTCTATTTGTGCAGTGATGTTACTGCTACTTTCAACGATGTAAATGAAAATGAAATAAAATTAGAATTTCTGATGTTCCTCTTCTACTGCTCTCAAAATGACACCAATTGATGATTATGATTTCCGCCAGATCTATGATTGACATAGGGCCTAGTGTTAAGTCGGGAGATGTGATTTCACAAGACAATAAACAATAGATTGGGGGAAAAAAAGACATTAACATTTTTTGTCATGTCTGTGTAAACTACAGACTGTTGGTAGTATATCCATGTTATACTGAGCACATACTGAACATACTGTTAATTTTATGAGTTTTCTTTCATATTTTGAAAGAGAATAATAAAACAATAGCCTATCCTCATAGAAATGATAGCCTATCATGGTAATATTTCGATTATGTTCTTTTATTATTTTATTAAAGCATGTCAGAGAAAAATGACAAAAATAGAGGAAAAGCCGGTGGAAAATCAGTGCTCACATCTTACTCATAAATACCACTCGTCTTATATCTGTCCTCACTTCATTGTGTGTATTTTCCATGTACTTTGCCTGATGTGCCGCCAACGGATGTCATCCCTGAGGGCACTGTTTTCTTAGA
This sequence comes from Mesocentrotus franciscanus, assembly GCA_037976565.1. NCBI lineage: Eukaryota > Metazoa > Echinodermata > Echinoidea > Camarodonta > Strongylocentrotidae > Mesocentrotus > Mesocentrotus franciscanus. Next base: position 9,787,175 of record CP137670.1, on the reverse strand, counting down.
AGTCTGACCAACGACTTAACAAATGCATCAGCTCTAAAATTGTTCTCCCTTATATTTTTGTAAAGACACAGGCTTTGCATCCTCATCCGAATTTGCCACTCTCGACCCAGGTGAAGTAAGTGGCAATGTGTCACAGTGGTGGAAAAAAATTCCTAGAAGGCATGAGCACGGCATCACTCTTCTAGTATGCTTAAAGCTATTATTATTGATAATCTCAGTATTCCAAATTTTGTATTTAAAAACAAAACAAAACTATAGGCCTACATGTATGTACTTGTTGTATTATTTGTAGAGTTTGGTTGTGTAGTATGCAATAATGTATTGCATTGCTGTGTAACTTAACTTGGGTCGATTGATATCGATTGATCAAAAGAGAGAGAGAGAGAGAGAGAGAGAGAAAAAGAAAGTAAGAGAGAGAGAGTGGGGGAGAGGTTTGAGAACATTCCTTCATATTTATCTGGGAGTACGCTTTCTTTTAGATTTGAATATCATATGCTTATTTGTACATACTTCATGTAAAGTGAATCAAATTAAAGTCTCATGTGTAAACATAACATCATCCACCATCATCCAATATCTGAACACACCCTTCACTCAATCATCACATTCATTTAACCCTTCTGATGTTGCCACAGACAGGGTACAGCCGAACTTCTCAAAGATGACACCATTTGGTCATTTTTGTGATTACTTTCTAAACATCCCGCCACATTCCTCGGACCCATTCCCTGTGTTTTCTTTGCCCGAGCTTGAAGAAACCGAAAAATCCTGGAAAAACAACGGCTATAGCTTGTTGACAAACGTTCAACAGCTTTGGTTTAACCACGTTTTCACTTTCCAAGCCCGTTTGTAGAGATGGAATTAATCATTTAATGCCGCGATTGTTTGGTTAATGTATGAATCACTTTTCCAAGGTTATCTTTTCAAACCATAATAAATGTAATCCTGAATTAAAATTAAAATTTCATTTGAAGAGGATATTCTAAGAAATGAACTTGAGCTGTATAAAGCATTTGATTATCTACAGAAGATAGATTTGTGGCATTTTTGCATTTAGCTCTTATCGATGCTGAATGCAAAGGAGTTGGAATTCATTTTTCTTCTCACAAATAACCAAATATTCCAGACATCATTTTGAAACACAACAGCGTTCTGTGAAATTGACGTGTTTGAATTTCCATTTAAAAACAAAATCCAAACAATTTTCAAAAGTCCAAAGAAACTTCATAACTTTGTATCTTAAAAAAAACAACGCCAACCATTTTGATTTGTTGGAGCCCCCAATCTTTAATGAATGCTCTTGGATGTGTTTCTTAATAAAGAAATGCTTCAGAAATACTATGTGCAAGATTAATTCCTCTCCTTATTTGTCGATTTCATGTTCCTATTAATCTATGGTGTACATTTTTTAAAACCTGTTAAAGAAAAATCTGGAAAGTCATTTAAAAGATCACTCATGCTCTGATATCTTATCATGTTCATTTGTGTGCAATGAGTCATCCCAATACACTTGTTATCACCTGGGAATCAAGTAAAATGTTATCATAAATATGTTGTCACAAACCAATTATCGTCATTGTGCACTTGTGTGGTGAGATGGGGATAGGTTCCCAGAAGTTGAATATGCTTTTTTTTTCTCTTCCACTTTCAGAAAATGATTTGTGGCATTGGCAGAGACAATCTTTCTTTATGCAAATCACATTGTTCTGTTCTACTTGTAATGTTTTTACTTCATTTGATTAACGGTTTTCCCTGATTTTCAGCTTTCTTTCCTTATTCCTTTTGTCATTTTAATTGTTTCTCTTATATTTGTGCTTTTCATTTTTTCTTCTTCTCTGTATATCCCTCTCTATCTTTTGTTTCTTGTATCATTCATTCTCATTTCTCTCTGTTTCCCTTCTCCTTACTTTGACAGTACTTCTATAAAGTCCAGTGAAATATTGATCAGAAAAAAATGCTTGTCTTCCCTATCTCCTCTACACTCTACAATAGCTTTCACTTCCAAGGTTTAAAAATGTTGTGAATTGAAACAAAAAATGTTATAAATAAAGCAATGCAATCAGTTTGCTGCACGAAAATTGGCAAATGTGGACCACCCGCAAAGTTTTAAGATCTCATGCACCCAACATTTTCTGCATTTAGATTGCATTTATTAATTGTATCTATTGTAGAGCGCATTGAAATATATAATGTAAAGTTGTAACGCTGTATATAAGTACAACCTATTATTATTACTCTATTTTGCATTCCTCCATTTCCTGTCATCAAGTCAGTCTTGCCTAAAAGTACAATAAATTCAGTCAATGTTTTTCAATCTCTCTCCATAATAGCCAAATAATATTGCCCTTGGTGATGGCTTCCACATTTTTCAGCTTGTTCATTTCAAGTACCTGAAATTAACCTTGGTATGCTAAACATCATGAAACAGACACACCTGGTTCAATTCAGGAAGTCATTTGACATCTGAATATACAATCGTGGGTAGCATCAAGGTTATAAAACGGCTGGAAATCATCTTCATGAATCTATATATCTATCTCTTTCTCTTTCTTCACCCTTTCTCTCTTCATTTCCTTCTCTTCATCTGTCATTTCCTTCATCTCCTTCTCTTTCTCATTCTCTTTCTTCACCCTTCCTCTTTTTCTTTCTTTCTTTCTCTCCCTCTGTCATTTCCTTCTGGAGTGGAGTTTAGAATAGGATGCTGAGGGAGGAAAAGGCATTGGGGAAACATTTATGTCACTTGCAGTAACTCAAGCTTGTCAGTCCCCCCCCCCCAAAAAAAAGGAAGAAAAATAGCTAATAACAATGGATTGGGCCTGTTATTTTTATTTTTTTAAATGATTATTACTATTTCTTATTTTATAGAAATCCTATTTCTTTGAATGGGGCGTATAACCCCTCTTCTCAGATCCTTCCATACATGGTGGTGGCATTTCAGTTATTACAAATCATATCTTTTTTTAATAGGTGGGGCCTTCATTCAAATTTCAAAGTTGGAGATGCTGTGAATACATCTGTCATTCAGTGATTTTTTTCCATGAACCTTCCACATCATTTCCCTAGTAACAAAACAAACATTAAGCCACACTTTTTTGCTTTTGTCTCTTGCTAATTGTATTTATTTGAGAACTTGTCTTCATATGATGTAGTTCATGCCTCATTCAGGTGGGATTCATTCTGTTGGTTATTTTCGTCTTCGCTGGATGCTCGTGTTGGCCAACAAAATAGCATTTCAAAAATCTCCACTGTTATTTCAAAGGGCTTTATTTGGCAAGATACCTTACTGGACTGGAGCCTTTATGCTCTGCTGACTGTAGGAGATTACTGAAAATGAATATTAATGACAACGTTACCAACATGACAGGCATCTTCTTTGATGCATCCTTTCTTGGGGATTCAAGTCTCTGTCCTCCCATCTCCAGCGGATGATGCTGATGTTGGAGGTGGGAGAAGGTTCTAAAGGGCAGATGGTTTGGGATGGGCATTGCCGGGCTTAATGGGCTTTGTTCTTTAAAAAAGTTCAAGTCTGTGTTGTCCAGATAGGTAAAAAGGGGGTATTTGGTGAAGGGGGAGATACAGGAGAAATGGAGTGGAGATTTTGGATAACCTTGGCAAAGGATAGACAGAGAGAGAGAGAGAGAGAGAGAGAGAGAAGGGAGATAAGGGAGAAATGGAGTGGAGATTTTTGATAACCTCGGCAAAGGATAGAGAGAGAGAGAGATGGAGGAGGGGAGGGGCTCTAAATTGATGTAGACAAATATACAGATAGATGCATTGATGAAAATTATACAGAAGGTATAGAATAGATGGATAGAAAGATAGAAAAATAGCTAGATAAAATAGACTAAAGATATAGGTACATAAATAGATAGGTAGGTAGATAGATAGATAAATAGATAGATGTATAAATAGATATATAGATGTATTGAACAGAACAAGAGAGAAAAGTATAAAATAAGAATGGTTTCGAAAAACGGGGAAGGAAACTTATGTAATAATAGACAGAGAAGGTGGAAGAAGGAGAAGAGGAAGGGGAAGTAAAGAGAGAGAGATAGAGAGATAGAAGAGAAATGTAATGAGACGGAGAGAAAGTGAATGGAACGCGAGAGAGACAAAATGAAGAACGAGGGATTAAATTTCGGAGAGAATTATGAGTAATAACACGATGAAAGGAGCGAATAAAATTGGATTAGAGATCCGGAAAATTAAGAAATGATGAACGTCACTCGAACATCCATGATTAATTTCATGGTCGGCGATTCAAGTAGGAAGGCCTTATTAATGCACCCAATCATTATATAATTTATTCATGGGCAGAAATTTTGAAAAAAGGGGGTAGGCGAAATTGCTAATCGATGCTACGTGCTAGGGGTTAGGTTTTAATTTTGTATTAATATGCCTATGATGTCAGTCTCCATTTATGAGTTTATATTTTTTGCAGTTAGAGTATTAGAAAAGGGAATGTTTGTGGAGTAAGAGAAAAGGAAGGAGCGTCTGTTTGGAGCCAGAAGGGCGTTTACACATATACTTTATCACAGAGTTAATAACGTTCTGACTTCGAACAGATGATGTTTCTTTGTCAGAGCATAATCCATATTAAAACAAAGGATTATATCATATATTATAAGACTGAAAGAAATAAAGATAATAGATGAAATATTAAAAGAGGAAGTGTTTGCAAGCTAAAAGAAGGAGAGGGAAAATTGAATGTTATTTATGGTCGAAATGAACGGTGAATCATGTTAAGGATGCATAATGCACTAAGACATATAGGCATTTGTTATGCATACAAGTACATATAAGCTGATTTGGTGTCTATACCATGCATTTTTCTAGCATTAGAAAGTTGTCTTGTCGATGCCACCACTCATATGAAGCAAGGAAATCGCTTTAGCATCTATATGGTTTCATCCCTACCAATCTGACTCACACATTATCTTGGGACCGCATCTTTGGATAAATGCAAGGCAATCGCGGTAGATCCAAACGAGCTCTTGCAAGTTTTCGTGAAACCATACAACTGAATGACTGCCTCTCCTTATTAGTTGGGTGAATCTATAAACAACTTTGTACAGCATTGTGAATGTGAGATCGGTCACATGCCTTCACTTAAATATTCTTTTGTGCGCGACAAGATCCTATTTTGTGACCGTTTAGCCGCCTTTCAAATTCATTAAGTCAATGACTTGGTGAATGCTCCAGGAGGAAAATGATTGTGTCAACAGAATTCATTTTTGTAACATTTCTTGGAAATGTAGGCTTTTCATGTTTCACTTTATCAATCATTCAATGATCGAAGTAAGAGAAAGACATAATTAATGTATTTGTTTGATAAAGGTTCAATAGGACATGCTCCTGTAACGATGGCGCTTCCATGGTCACTTTCCAGTCATTAATTTAAACCCTGTAACACTGTCCCTAACCACAACCCTAACCCTAACCATAAAGCCCAAATATTGCACCCCTAACACAACCCTTAGCCCTACTCTACATCTTCTATGAGATTATTCCCAGAGCAAATAAACAAATTTGTTTTGGGTTTATATCATTCTTTTCTATTCCTATAGTTGTTGGTGGTGTTCAGATCAAACAATATTTTGTTTGTAGGTGTTGCCAATTGCGTATCACTTCCTGTCGCCAGATTTCCAAGGATTTTATGCTGATTCATTCATATTAGGCATTTATCGCTCATTGATACCACCTATTACATCATAATCTTACTTCGTTTGAAAATATATTTTTAACGTCTGAATGCCTAGCATCCTATATAAAGTCTAATATGGATGACTAAGTCCCACTCACAACAAAAGATGTTGTAGCTTGCCTCTTCACTTCCAATCCTAAGCACCTCTGTTGCCATACATGACACATTTCCCTTTGTTCCCGGACTTCCTAATCTATTATTAAAGATCCACTGTCTTTAGTTCCAAGCCCTAAGTAACTTCAGTCCAGGTCTGGGTGCCAGGTTCCATCTTTTCATACCTAGGGACAGGATTCTGGCGCAGAGGCCGTAAAGTCGTTGGGGACAAAAGCGAGATGAAAAGAAGATGACGGTTCCATTATGATGGCTCTGGACAGATTAAAGGAGATTAACATATTTGGGGGGTAAGGGATCAATAGGGGGTGAAAAGGATGAGCGGTAATCGGATAGGGGTAGACCATAGGTGCCATGCAGGTGGACAAGGGGGATCTGAGAGGGGTGCAGCTTTACCCCTCATTTAGGATTTGGATATTAGAGACAGTTGAAAACTCTGAGGAAGAGATTGAGAGAGAAAAGACAAGAGAGGGAGGAAGAGAGAGGGAGAGAGAGAGAGAATAGCTTTGGAATATTTGCAATATCAATGTGCTTGAAGTCTTGTGAATATTATTGCAACTTAATTCTGCTAAAAACAATATATCAATGAGACAATATTTAGAGCCCTAAAATTAATTGGCACTGATGATCAATTGGGTTGTATCGGCTTTGAGGCTTGTGGATGAGAAAAGTGCCAATATTGTCGTAAATGGTACATCTTAGGAGTAACACTCTTGATCTCAAGACAAATCAAAAGTTACTGAAGACCTAAACATTCTACTCTAAAGATTATCCTAAAAGAGAATTTAAACAGATTAGTTTCAGGACCACCTAAATATACTCTTCTCTGCTTGTGACTTTTACGAGTCCTTTTCATTTTGAGCGTAGTACCGACCTGTGGGATATTTTGAATTAAGAAGACGAAAACTAATCAATAAACGATCGCTCCGCCAAGGAAAGCCCAAACAATAGAGTTGGTCACATCTACAGACTGTGGGCCCCTATGCGAAAGACCCTGAAAGCTGTGCGGTTGTACAGTTGGTTGATTTAGTCCCGAGAATGTTCGTCAGTCTGGACTTTGTGGAGTCGAGTAGCAAGGATGTTTTGGTCCGTTAGGTTTATTGGGATATGAGGATGGTCAGCAAGGCCTCAGAATAGTTGTTTTATAAATTTCTGAGTCACTTACGTTGGGGTATTTGGGCTGTGTTTATCATGGATTGACCGTTTAAATCTCTCTGTTATTGTACTCCTAATATTCTTATGGACTACTCAGAATTTTTGTTATGTTTTATTAGTGGTGGAAGGGAGATAATAATTAAAAAAGAATATCTTCAAAGTTTACCGTCATCAGCTCCAGCTCAATAATACTACTATTACCATTATCCTTTTCATCCTCCTAGTAAGCTAGCCATCATCATAATCATCTTTATCATTATCATCATCATCATTACATCATCGTATCACATCATCATTACGATGATGATCAACAACATGATCATGATCATCACCTCCATCACCTTCATCGTCACCATCATTATCACCACCATCACTATCATCATCATCACCACCACCACTATACCATCACCATCCTCAAGAAGTCATCACCATTATCATCACCATCATTGCTATCATTGTTATTATCCTAATGAATGACAGTTGTCATTAAATGTTAAAATTGTCATCATTACGGACACCACCATCACAGCAATCATCAATTTTTTTACTCTACATCCACTCCTAACATTACCATGGTGATAGATCACATCGTAGCCCTGTCTCCAGCATCTCGATCACCACCAACTATTTTCTAGTCCTCCTTCTCGTCTGTCAATAGCTTACCAAATCTTTCTCTGAACCAAATCTCGAGTATTTGTCTATTTCTTTTGTCGGATATTTCCCCAGCCTACTTCGCCTTTGCGCCTGTCCTCCAAATTCCGCCAAAACAAAGCCCTTTATACTCAAATATCCCCCACCCAAACAAAGCGGTAACAACAATCTTATTTTCCTCCATTCTCCATCCTCTCTCATTTCTTCGGTATATATCTACTCTTACAAAAACAATTCTTGGTTCTTAATGTCTTTCCATTGCTCAAACCTCAATACAATGTGATTCTAGATTTCACGTAACCTAAAAACCTATTTTTGTTTCCTTGAGCATAGTCATCTAAAACTATGAATACACAGCTAAATTGGTTGAAACAATAGCTTTTGCTCCAAAATGCCAATTTTTGTCTACAGCTAGGTCTAGATATTTCAGTTAGCCTATTTTTTTGTATTAATTTTCCTTTGATTTGTCCTTCAATATACATTTCAGCCAGATATCTATTGACTGATAGGCTATTGCATTTTCAGGATATTTTTCTGATAGATATGAACGAAATACTATTTGAAGCATTTTCATTTTAAATTTTCTTCCATATACATTTGATATGAATAGATATATGGGCAGTTATAATTTAAAGATATATTTTATATTTGATAAGAACAGTATGAAAATTGTTTGATATAGCAGATTCATATACCTGTACTTAGGCTGTTAAGCTTAGAAATTATATTGTAAAAAAAAACACAATGTTACTGAATCTCTCAAGACTCTCATCAATGATTTGTACGAGGCAATTTGATGTTTTCTTTTGCACATCGATCCACTCCCATTTTCTTCTTGCCTGAGACTTCTCTGCTAATTCTAGACTGTGTTGTTACAGCTTGGATGCATATTCGAAGGTTGCGCAGATAACTTGACCCCAGCATGCAAGGGCACGTGGAAACCTTACTCCAGAACACAAGTGCTACCGAGGGAGACATGTGGGTCCTGGCTTCACAAGGAACATTACAGTTCCCCAATTCGCTTACAATGTCTGCTGTCAATGTCAATTGCAATGTTGCATGTTACATCTCTTGGATCTCACAATGGAAAATAAATTGTTTATAAAATATCCCACTCCCTGCATAGGAAAAGAGCCCAAATTAAGTAAAATTAAGAGTACCCACAAAAAGAGTTATGCCACTCTCCTAAAAACTTGAAATGCATAATATAAGGTCCAATAGCTAAGCTATTAATTGTCTCAGAAAATTTATTCCTAATTTATTTTCTGCTTCTTTATGCTTTTAAAACAGATTGAAAAAAAAAATGAAATTAGGAGAAGGCATATAATTGTCCTAGCCAAGGCATTTTTTCTACATGTGCCTCTCTCAGTCTCTCGACCCAGGTGCATAATGGGTGCCTTTTTGGATTAATTCCTTCATTAGTGGGTAATGATTTTCAAAGCGCTGTCATGAACAGAGAGAACTGCCTTCGATATATGAAGGAATATGTATGCTCTGTCAAATTCTGGTTGGAACCAACATAAATGTTCCAGGATGGTTTGTGAAAACTGGTCCTGTGTCTGTACACTGTAGCATATCACGGAGTCAGTACAAATACTCTGATTTTCAAGAGCAAATCAAATAGGGGTAAATTCAAAACCCCTCTGTTTTTTTGCTCAAAACTCCTACTTTTACTCCCTACTTTGTGTCTATTTCCAATATCTTTACATTTTCTTTCTCTTTTAGGTTGTGTGCATTATCTTTTTCTCTAATGTTCTTTGCTTTTGCTTTACCTATTTATCTTTCCTTCTTCATATTTGTTTCTCTTTATCTTTCTCTTTCTCCCATTTACTCTCTCCCCCTCTCTCTATTTTCTTCTCTGTCAGTCTATCTGTTTACTTAGCAACGTGAATGCAATTGGCATATATTTCCTTCTTTATCAATTCATTCCCCCTGTCTTTCTTTCTCTCACCTTCTTTCTCTCAGTCTCTCTTTTCATACCTTGCGTCTCTTTCTCTTTATTTCTCTCATTTTCTCTATCTTCTGTTATTTCATTAGTTAATCATGACATCCTACCTTTCTATCTAAGTCATGTCTTTCTTTCTCCCCATCTCTCCATCCCTCATTCTCTCCAACCGTCCCTCTCTCATCCCCCCGCCCATCCCCCCTGCGCACCCCTTCACGGCTCTCGCAAACCCCACATTTCCTTGAAACAAAAAATCGAGAAGGGTTTGGAGAATTTCAAATTTCAAAGTCAATAGCGAGAGGTGTAAATGAAGAACGCTGACCTATAGATTTGCACTTTATGGAGAGCGTTTTACTTCACTCTAACATGTGTATTCTCTGACTCTGATAGGCTGTTCAGACTGTAGGGCATTTGTATGAAACGCGTTTAAAGAAACGTTATATAAAGAATCAGCTTATAGTAAAAAGAGCTTGCAGAGCTAGTAGAAACGTATTTATAAAGAAACCAATTTGGGCAAGGCCAGTTGACATGACAGCTGACCAATCACTAGAGCCTGCTCCCGATCAGCCCCGCCCAGTTATATGATGTTCGTACGATATGACGTTTAGACAAGAGCGGAGCCTGATTTGTACATTACAGTGTAGTTTTGTTCGAAAAGATGCTCAAACAGGCGTTTCGCTATAAAACGTTTTGTTATACGATTTGTCTTTGTATGATGTTCAGACTAGTCAAGATTTAATTCCTCATCGTATAGCTATACTAAATTTATATAACTATACTTTGTATGCTGGTGCAGTCTGAATGCTGGGAGAGTTGTGATGTTGGAATGACCGCTTTTAAAGTAGGGTGAAGATGCTATATCAAGCATTTTTTAAGTGGAATACATATATTGAAAGTAGTGTTGAGAATGTTCTGTTTGAATTGATTGTTTTGAGAGATAGATAGAGAATGGGAGGGTGGGAGAGAAGAAGAACAGAGTAGAGTCGTGAAGTTAGAGAGAGAGAGAGAGAGAGAAGAACAGAGTATAGTCGTGAAGTTAGAGAGAGAGAGAGAGAGATGGATATATTGGAAAAAATGAATATGAAAATACACCTCTATATGGAAACGAAGAGATAGTTGGAGTGAGAGAGAGAGATTGAAAAGGAGACACACAGACAGAGGTGAGATAAATAAAGAGAAGACAGGTAAAGAACTAAAGCAGGAGGGAGGGAGGGAGAGAGAGTGATGGATATATTGAAAAAAAATGAATATGAAAATACACCTGTATGTGGAAACAAAGAGATAGGTCGAGTGAGTGAGAAGGTAAGAGATAGAGAGAGAGAGAGAGATAGAAGAACAATGACTGGAAAATGTAAAGATAGAAGAGAATATATATTTCATATTTCTCAATGAATGGTATTAAGAATAATAATAATAATAATAATAATAGGCATTTCTATAGCGCCGTCTATCTAGAAATTCTATTCCGAGGCGCATTTATTATTACCCGGCTTTAGCCTAGCTGCCATTACAGCGCTCCAGCATTTCAAGGAATTAATTCCTGCCAGGTACCCATTTACATCACCTGGGTTGAGTGTGGCAAATGTAGATCAATGTCTTGCCAAAGGACATTAGTGCCGCGGCGGGACTTGAACCGAGGACCTTATGATCGACAGTCTGGCGACGTATCCACTCGACCACGACACCTCTATTAAGGAGTTGCCTGTCACAATAACAAGCAAAAATAAAATTATATCTTCTTACAGTAATGATTGAGTATGTATTTTGTAAAGGAAAATATGGAATCCAAGACTGATTTACCATCAAATTCTAACTATTTTTCGCCTTGCATGCTTGAAACCGGGCTGTCAGATTCAGAACTGCTTCCGTAATCAACTCGAATCAACTCGAATCAAATACCCATTAAACCCAACACATGCCTCAACTGTTTAACCAATTAGAGTGATTATTGACCCGTCACATGGACCAGCCATCGCAAGACGACTAAAACCATTATGACACTTCCTTTAGTTCCTTATTCATCTCCAAGGTTTCATAAAGCATCTATTTTCCCCTCGTCCTCCTTTCGCCCTTTAGCGGTCCGAGGTTGTGAGATCGGGGATGAAATAAATTGATATATCAGATCACCGTGATGCGCTTAGGAGTGGGAGGAGAGAGACAGAGACCGGAAAAACGACATTTGCTGGTTGGAGAATCGTTTTAGAGATTCTTCGGGGAAAGGTCATCGAAGGATAACATCTTTATCCCGGTTTTGGGTCGTCTATGGATAGATGGGAGAGCGTTTATAGGAATGTGAAATTCCCAATTACATGAACAGCAGGGATATGGAGTTGTGCTTCAGGAAGAATTAAGGGTTGGTCTGTATTGAAACGTGGGCAAGGTTTCAAGAAACCGTCATAATTACAAGTTTTTTTCATATATCTTTTCAATTTTTGTATATTTGTATCAATGTCAAGTTCATAGCTGACTTTAGTTTAATTCCATATTGTTCATAATGAGATAATTAATCAGATTTTCTCTCTTTTCTTATTCTTTTTCATGTTCATCACTACTGTGTCTTCTCTACATAATGGTATCTTATCATAATAGGTAAGTGGATTCAAATTTTTAAGCCTCTCACGTACACACCAACTTTTCAGTAGTTATGTTTTCATGGCATTGAAGAGTTCATTGAAAGAACCAAATAAACAAATGATCACCCAAACAAATGAATAAACCGACAGACGGACTAATAAACAAACAAACAAATCATTAAAAAAATTAACAAACATAACAAACAAAAACCCATACAAATAGCTCAATTAAGAGGGCATCAAGAACTTGAAGAATGCATATTTTGGAATACCGTTAGTAACACTATTGTCTTTCGTGTATTGAATGGAGCTAGGTAAATGAAATGCATTTTCTGTGAAATATACAAGGTGGTCTCACTGATGAAAACAATTAGTGAAACTATCTCTTCCCTTCAACTTGTTAGAGTTAATTTCCCTTTTCAATGGTCAGTTTTATCCAGTGGTCAATTGCCCAGATTGACCACAAATGACCACCCACTTAATACTCACTCATCCAGGAATAGCTGGCATCTTGGACAATTTAAAAGATTTATAAAGGGGTGCAGGATTGCCCCCCTCTTGTTTTTCAGCCATCCAGTGTGGTTTAAGTGTATTGTTCAAGTTTAATTCGGCGGAGAAGAGCGGCTGGATTTCTGACGCCCATTGGACCTGCTTGAACGGTTGACTGGTGATCTAGTAGATGATCCTACATTTTGCTGGTGCGATAATTTCTCTGGACTCTCTTTCGTGAAAGGTATCAGCTTAGGATTCCGGGGTTGCAACTTGGACCTAGTTTAGGTTTAGTGCTAGGGTTTGGGTCTGGTCTAGTGTTGTGTGCAGGGTTGAAGATAAGATTTCTGTTAGGTAGGAAATAGACGCGGAGCAATTTGAAAATTGTATTTTTATTTTTTTTTTTTGGGGGGGGGGAACGGAAGAAGGAATTTGTGTGTGAAAATGTGCTTGGAAAGAAAAAAAGAATTTGGAAGAAGGTGCAAGCATAAAGAGGAATGAAAGGGGATATAGATTTTGGCAGGTATTATTGGAAAAGAGAGAAAAGGATGACAAAAGAAAGCTCTTTTGGAAGAAGATGAAAAGACGATTGATAGCTGACGATCAAGAAGTACCAGCAAATAAAAGAGAAGAAGAAGAAAGAGAAGACTTTATTTATTCTTCATCGAAGGCCAGACTCTTATTCTCCGTTTGTTTCAGACCAGTCATATCCAGCTTGTTGAGCGACAGATCCCTTTATTTGCATAACGTTTCATCAAACAGATCAATATTTCTTTTCTTCGTTTGATCGTTAGCGATGACCTCAGGAATGCGAGTAATGTTATGAGCTGTTTGTTAGTGACAGGGCAATAGTAGCCAAGGTCTCGACTTATTTCGGGATTAAGAATTCAAACATTAGTTCAATTTAATTTTCAATTCAATTCAGTTTATTTGGCATCATAACAAAATTACAAATCATAAATACAGAATACATAATAGGCCGGGACCTCTAAAAAGCAACTTGTGCTTGTAAATGAGCCCCCTATCAAGGTAAACACAATATGAAATTAAATTGCAAAAGAAATAAAACTTACAAGGTTTATATATATGTTTTGTTTTAGATTTCATCATGATCATATCATATACTTCACTCTTTGATTTGGTGAAAATATATCTTTCCATCATTTAATCTAATAAAAGCTAATTTACTCCAAATTTACTTGCTTAAATCCAGGAAAATCATAGCTTTGAAAAGTTATCTTAACAATAGATAGGAATGTATATCTCCTACAAAACTGTAAATTTGAAAATTTAGGAAAAAATGTCTTGTTGCTATGTTGGGAAAGTCCTTGGCAAGTATACCACTTCAAATTTCCTGCAGTCTGATGCATTTGTATATTGGCAGCATAGAGATTTCTGTGGCTACATCTAAATTTAAGGTGTTTTTCAAGGTCCTTTTTTTTCTTCCTTTACCAACATAGGTCTTCTTTTCTTGCTTTACACTATTCATTCCTAATGTATTGCCTATATAAATATTTTGTTTTACAGTTATGTAGCCTATATGTATGAACGATTGTAATGTTCAAACATTTCAATAGGCAGACTCGACACTGAGCAATCCCATCTAAAAATGTAAGCGGCAATCGTAGTCACAATGTGGTAAGGGATAGCCGTTGGCGATGTGATATCTATTCTTAATCCGTTTAAAAGAGGGCACCAGCTGCAAGATGAAATCTATACTATCTATTTATGCCTCTCAATCGACACCTCCATGTTTTAATTGTGCCATTGCCCCTGTAACATCGTAAGAGGATAGCCCTGGAGATATGTATCAAAGAAATATGGAATGTTCTTATGTGAAGTAATATTATTAGCTATGATGTGCACAGTTATTGTAATGCAATATCCATTATGTTCATAATTGCAGTGATTTCACCTAGTTAGAAAGACTACAACGGAAAGATTACTTACATTTTGATGAAAATTAATTATGAAATTCATATTTTTATTATTCCAAGCTAAAATCTAATATTTAGCCAAAGATGTACACATGAACATCAATATAAAACTAATCTAATAAGACTAATTAGTAAGTTCACACTGGCATAGTGAAATACGCTTGTTCTTGAAATAGTGCTTATTTGCAAATCCATTTGAAATGTATAGTACTGGTAGCCAAACATGAGTTTCCTTTCATGAATCATTCTTCATTTTATTATTATTTCTTCATTTGAAATGACTGATGAAGAAAAAACAGGAATTTGGAGACATCTGTGAATGGTCCCTCTAGAGGAATTAGGAATTAGTAGAGGAATTAGGAGGAAAAAAAAAACGAAGAAGAAGAAACAAAAAAGTAGAATATAGAATTACAATTGCACTTGACATTGCAGAAAAACGTGAATTTCATACATTTCTGAAACTTTGATATGAACATGAAGACAAGCAGAAATTTGAAGACATCTGTGAATGGCTCCTTTGTCAGGTAGCAGAACTGTGAGGAGAAAAGGGGTGCACTGTGCATCTTGGTATGGGGGTATGAGGGCTATCATACTTACTTGGGGTACATCGCTCCAATACCTAGAGTGATCTGACACATAACTTACAAGGTCATTGGCAACAAAGTTATGGGGAGTGCTAGTCTTCGGGTACAGGCTGTAGATTGGAAGTTAGTTCTGAAATATCCATAACTGTTATATTTTCATAATAGCTGATATTTTTAAAGATTTAAGTAACACTTTAGAAA
This sequence comes from Mesocentrotus franciscanus, assembly GCA_037976565.1. Lineage (NCBI taxonomy): Eukaryota > Metazoa > Echinodermata > Echinoidea > Camarodonta > Strongylocentrotidae > Mesocentrotus > Mesocentrotus franciscanus. The sequence continues at coordinate 9,771,825 of CP137670.1, read as the reverse complement.
ATATATTTTTTAAAGGCTACATTGTTTTTATATGTGAATTACTCTCCACCAAAATAGAGAAGTAGATATAAATAATGGGTATATGGGTCTGTATGGTGCGAGCTGAGAGTCAGAAATTTGTAATAGTGGAAAATACAGGAGAGGAGGGTGATTTAGATTTAGAATGCCCTGAAATTACTGTGATAAGCACAAAATAAATAGGGACAAAAATAACAGTCCTGAAAATATTGAGAAAATCTTAATTTTGAAAGTAGCACAAAAGAACAGAAACATGAAAGAAGAAGAAGAAGAAGAAGAAGAAGAAGAAGAAGAAGAAGAAGGAGGAGGAGGAGGAGGAGGAGGAGGAGGAGGAGGAGGAGGAGGAGGAGGAGGAGGAGGAGGAGGAGGAGGAGGAGGAGGAGAAGAAGAAGAAGAAGAAGAAGAAGAAGAAGAAGAAGGAGAAGGAGAAGGAGAAGGAGAAGGAGAAGGAGAAGGAGAAGGAGAAGGAGAAGGAGAAGGAGAAGGAGAAGGAGAAGGAGAAGGAGAAGGAGAAGGAGAAGGAGAAGGAGAAGGAGAAGGAGAAAAGAAATTTGGATGAAATAAATGTCTGTCTCCGCAGAGCTGGAAGGGCATTAACATATGATCATAACACGCTTCTGGCTGTCTGAGAAGCTGATTCTCTTTTACCTTTCCATGTCTTAACTATGATGGTATAGGCTGCTGTTGACATGTCTCTTGGTGGTTTTCTCTGAAACCATACTCATCTCCTTTTATCTCTGCCAAACACCTTTTTATGATGTGACACCTACCTGTCAAAAGACTGCTACCTTTTTTGTTGACTAAACACTCATTTTATACCCCTATTGGCAATTTAATGTTGTTTACAGGGTAACAGCTAAACCTCGGCTTGGCATTGCTCTAATAACCTGCACCATTGAGGGATAAATGTTACAAGGGTAATCCACCAAAAGTCAGGGATATGTGTCACTTGCTTTTTGAAAATATAATTTTGCTGAAAGAATTCAAATGCATGATTTAATTGGGATTAAGTCCTAATAGTGTCATAGAGGCTTTGTTGATGTTTGGTTTGATCTATGGATTGACTAATTGATATACTATTTTGAGTTTTCCTAAGTTTGTTTTATTTTTAGCCATTCTTTGGTGGTTAGAAAATTGTGTTTGATTTTCGTTTTCCTTAAAATTCTATCCTGGCTATATTTGTTTTATTTTTCATTTTAAAATCTGTATCAGTTTTTTAATCTTTGTTTCACACTTGTAGATTTTATCCTGGCATTTATACTATGACTATGAGCACTTCACATGTACTACTAATATACAAAAGGTTTTCTTCAAATCTACTAAATGCAATGAAATTCAAATGATTTAATTTGTTCATCCTTGCATTACTTAATTTTTCTTTGTCATTCTATCGGTCAGTCAATCTTGCCTTTTTGCAGGATTTCATTAGCACTATTTGCGCAATGTCACAATGCCACCGGAATTTTTATGGCTTGATTGTCCCAGTCGATTACTCCCTCAATGAGACAAACAACAAAAAAGAATCTTTTAATCCTTTTCTGTTGTTGACATTCTTCACCTATTAGTAATTTACACTAATATCAGTTTCAAAGGCCTTCCCCAGAATTTATTGAAATTGTCAGGTGTGAATTCAAGGTGCTATTGAACTTTTTAAAGGGTCTATGGTCTCGTATAAATGTCATAAAGTTACGCCAATCAAGTATCTCAGACAAAATGTACACACGAAGTTTTGCTTTGCTCAAAAACACCAATTTGTATATTACTTGTTTGGAATAATTGCCCTTATGCCCCCTAATACATCTAGTTAAGGTTTTTCATTAAAAATAACAACTCTTGTAGATACTTACTGGAATTGAATAACATTAATGAAATTAAATGAAAGTAAACCTTTTGTTCTGAAATCATTTCTTGACTTCGAATCCGATAGATACAATTGGCTTCATTTCATTTTCTTATTCCATTATTTTGATAATTGACACCCCTATTATTGTACCAATTACCCAAACTTCTGTTGGCATAATCATCCCTTGGAAACATTATAGCGACAAACTAATTGCCCTCTCTTTTGCAATCTCTACTTTTGTTGGCAAAATGCCCTTCCTACTTCTGCCCCCAAGAGTTGAAATCTACCAGCATGGCTATGCAACCAACTACAATAGAAATGTACACCAGTCGGACGGAATTCCATTGTTGTTCATCACCTCATATATGTGAAACCTACAATAAAATGAGGTTATCGACCACTAACGTGAAATTAACAAGGGCAAACCAGGGATATACCATGTGATGTGCTAGATTTTTAAATCAATATTTGGTCAATCATCAATTCTTTTTTTGATCTAGGTTGAAATGTTTAAATTGGATGTGATAGGAAAGAACTGAAAAATCAATAATTGGTCGATCATGAATTCTTTTGCATTGTTTGATGTTACAATAGCGGGCTTTCATTTAATGGCATTAATGTCAACATAATGAATAGACAATTGATCACTTTTTATTTATTTTGTTTCCTGAAGTAAGTGGAAGATATCAGTTTATTGGCGGCTTTTTCTTAGAATTCCTTGTTTATATAAACGGCAAATTCAAATCCAACTTTCTCCATTATTTTTTCAGTTCTGTTTTATTGCTCTTGTTTTTAACTTTTCAACAGTTTCAAGTTCGATAAATTAAATGTGTTCTATAATTTTATTAGTTTTTTAAGGTATTTTATTTTAACTGTCATACATTCATTAATTCTCTCTCTTTTTTATGTTGAAATGTTTATCAGTTCTTCATAGTTTTAATTTTCTTTTTAGATATTTATTTATCAAAAGTAGAAACTTTATCTAAAATTAGGTTTTAGATAGATATTCTTGATGTTAGGAATTTTGCGTAATTTCTTTATAGAAATTATTTGGATATAACTTATTAACTTAACTTCGGCCCAGTTTTTATTTTCTATTCCTTTTACATTCATACTACCCCACTATCAAATGTCTTTATTCATGCAGGTCATTGACTGTCTTCTGCACCTGGATATAAAAACGATTTAATGCCATCTTAAAAGGCACTGATTTGAGGGAGCTATAAAGATGGTCACTTTAATGACTCTTCTTTAAACTTGGGTTTCAATTCTTTGTTTCTAAATAATCAATTGTAGGGATGTAAAGGAACAGTGGTGTAGCATGGGTCAAGCCATTGATGGGGGCACTGTCATCATTGGGGCGGGGGTCGGGGGCGGGTGCAGATGAAGTGCAAATTCCCACCATCAAATCAGGGAAAAATTAATATTTTATTTTTCCGGGGCTACTTTTCAAGCTTGCCTGCATGAAAATAACACTCTAAAATTTGTTTTGCATTGAGCTCTATGCAAATTTGCGGGGGCTCTTTTCTGATTTTTCGGGGGCTCTTTTGGGCATTTCGGGGGCAAATTCGCCCCAAGCCTCCATGTATTTGTTTTCACTGCATCAAATGGGTGTGTCGGTGGGGGAGGGTTGTTTGACAGGGTCCATTAATCTTCATTCGACGTTCATTTTCCCATCTCCATTTCTGTCTCTTTTTTCTCCCTTTTTTTCAATTTGAATGGGGGGGGGGGATGTGCCCTGTGCCCCTTTAGCTATGCCACTGGTAAAGAATGCAAGGAGATCTTAATGAGCCGCATTTCTATTAGATCTAGACCACAAAGTGAGGTGTGAAATTGATGGTTATTGATAAAACATTGAACCTGCAGGTGGGAAAAGAGGGTCAGTTCTCATGGTGGGGCTGCCAATGTGAGAAGGGGGAGATGGGGACGAGGACGAGGATCGAGAATTCAAATTCAAATGTTATTGTTTATAATCCAAACAAATAGGATCATTCTCAATTTGTTATAACAATGGATAACAAATTTCACAATTATAGTGTAACATAGATAATTGAGTGCAAAAGTCAAAATTACAATAACCAGTAGTGGCAAAAAATACTGTACTACTACATGTTTCTTCTGGAATATTATACAGAGATGAAAATGTAGATGAAAATTCATGAATCACATAGGCCTATTATAGTATTAGTGAAAAGCTTTATAAACCTCAGGTGGGAAACAATATTTAGTTTTGAGGCTGGAGGGGTGGGGAGGGGTGGGGTGGGGGTGGGTTGCAGTATGGCAGGGAATGGGTGTGTGTATGTTTGGGGGGGGGGGTCTTCAAAGCTTGGATATAGACAATATATAGACAAACAGGTTAAATGTTGTTGAATGCTACTTTATATAATTGATATTAAATGGTTTGAATTTAGGGGTAAACGATTTAAGGATTGAATTGAAATGATGATGTAAAAAAATACTAAAGATTATGAATTCCATAATGAAGTTGGCATTTCCCTTCAAATTTATAGAAATTTGCAGTTTGTTTTAGAGATTTTGACATGAGCGAAAAAAAATAAAACAGTGCATTTGTATAATTCTGCCAAATATATTACCTCACATAGCCAAACATATGAAGAATTCATGAAATATTATGCCTACATCAAATATGAAAATATCAAGCAGGAATATGATATATCTATTCCACAATAGGAGGATAAATCCCTCAAATCAGAAAATAGGGCATCAAATTATTCAGCTCGAATCCCGACATATCCGTTCCTGAATGACCTGAGAAATTTCTTTCCCAATTACCCGCTAACGAGAGGCAGTTATTAAAAACTTGCACCTGCCTTATCAGCTGACTAGCCTGGCTTCCAGGCAAAACGATTTCTATCCTTTTCTCGATGGAAGTGATTTCAACCGTCTCAAGCGTTTACGCCTTTTTTATTCCCCATGAAGACAGCTTGTCTTAACTTCAACTTATTGTAAAACAAGAACAGAAATGGTTGATTGCAACACATTTCAAATAGTGTGGCATCGATTGTGATTCTATTATTTCATGGAATAACATTTTCTTGAACCACTCATGGAATTTGTGAACATTTCATTGACATATACGCGCAAAAATAAAATGAATAAAAATAAAATAAAATAATTTTTTTTTCACTACTGTTGGATGAAAGGGGAGAGAGAAGCAATGGCAACAGTTTGTGTACATCTTCCAAAATTTGTTGAACCAGGGGTTGTACAAGGTTTGAGAGGGTGAAATAATTGCAGTGTTTGGAAGTGAGGCTATCTCTTCTAAGGCAGTAGATGCTGGAAGCTGGTGGAAGGAGTGAGAACAGCGGGTTACCAAGGCGACGAGATAACTTGCCGCTGAGATGATAAACAAGACACAGTGTGTCGCCTGACCTTAGCAGGACATTGTTAGCACATGTAGAAACATTACTTTCTCATCTGCTCTTGCCTAAATCAAAACTTAAAAGGGAAATTCACCCTTATATTATGTTGGTTATAGCAAGAAAGCAAGCAGATCAGTGATAGTTTGTTGAGATCCATAAAAGAAAATGATTGTTATTAATCATAGGTTGTTATCAATCAACTGCAAATTGGCAACTCTTTGGTGTATGTACATGTGAGCACCTCTCCCATAGATCCTTCACAATGAAAATGTTACATGGGCCTATTTTCCTTGGCATGATTATCGTTGAAGAAATGGATGTATTTCACAGAGTGGGTGTATAGAAACATGTGTCCAGTGATATTTCTAGGGCAAATGTAGATGTAGGCCTATGATCATAAAGGCTTATTTTCTTCCCAAAATGATATTGATAACAACGTCAACAGCAGCAACAATAACAAAGCCAATGATGAAAGAAGATCCTAAAATATTGTGTTTGGAGACGAAATTGAATAAAATCATAGGCCTACATGTATATTGCAAACACATTTAATACTCTTGTGAAAAAATATTAGTAGAGGCGAAAAAGAAGTGTGCACCTATACTCAAAGTACAGTCCACCAAAGAAGAAGAAGAAAGCTTTGAAGCAAGGCTAGCTCGCATGGTGTTTGTGAGTGAAGGCCTTCCCTCTCCTAGTCTTGTTTGGAGAATGTTGTTTGGTATTTTGCGGCCAGAGTGAGAATAATATTTGGACTGGTGAGCTCACCTAATCAGACTTGTCAAGTATTTAGTGTTGGATTGATTGGAGGACATTATTCATTGGAAACATATGTGTACTGGTAGGTATCATGTGTTACTCTCTCTCTCTCTCTCTCTCTCTCTCTAGTCTATTACTTTCTCTCCTCTCTCTCCCTCCCTTCCTCCTTCCCTCCCTCTCTCTTTCCCTCCCTCTCTCTTTCTATCTTTCCTTCCCTTCTCTCCTCCCTCCCTCACTCACTCTTTCCTTCCCTCCTTTTCTTCCCTTCCCCCCTTTCCCACTCTCTTCCTCTCCCCTTTCCCTTCCCTTTCTCCCAGTCTCTGTATAAACATTATAAACCAATAATGGGGGGACTGATTTTGTATCAAAATATCTGAATCTTTAGACAAGTAATACAAATCTTGAATTTGGTATTGGAGGGGGGGGCATGTGCCCCCTCTCTGTCTCATGATCCTCCACTACTTTTACTGCCCCTCCCCCTTGTCTGCCCCCACCCCTTGCTTGCCCCCATTCCTTCTCTGTGTCGACCCCTTCTAACTCTTTCAAGATTTTAATAAACATTGACACATATAACATGTTGTCGATGATGATGATTATGTATTCTTGTAATTGTATAGCGCTGTTGCCCACCTGTGCTGGGCGCTCATGGCACTTGCCCTACAATGTCTCACAAAGTCATGTAATGAATCAATGAACTTACAGGTCTACATGTAATCGCATCAGATGATACAAATCACTGTGTAGAAAAATTAATTCCAGTTTTTATCATTTTTCCCCCTTCCAACAAAAAGTAATTTATAGCTCCATTCTTCCTTGAAATAAATTCTCAGAGACCATTTTATTAATAAGAAACTTCAGCAGGTTTGCTGGATCAACTATATTTATGCAATTCTCAGTGCAGAAAGGCTTGAAATTGGCCAGGATTAGGGGATTCCTAAAGAGTAATCTTCTCCCACAGAGGTGTGAAATTGAAGTTAATTTCTTCGTCTTCCTCAACAAAGGTTTTATGAAACAGAGAAGGGATGGACAAGAGAATTGGAGAGAGAAAGAGAGAGAGAGAGAGAAGGAGGGAGGGAGGGTGAGAGCATGGACCTACTACGAAGGTTCATGGTGAGAGAGAGAGAGAGGGGGAGGAATGGGGAGAGAGAAAGAGAGGTGAGGGCGTGAAACTGCAAAAAAAATTGTACTTATAAGAAAGGTCGAAAGGGAGGGGCCAGGGAGAGAAAGAGAAAGAGAAAGAGAGAGAGAGACACACACACACAGACAGAAGTAGAGAGGAAAGAGAGAGAGAGAGAGAGAGAGAGAAGAGAAAGAAGAGAGAGCGAGGGGCGGAGCTTAAGCAGAATGCAAGAGAAAAGAGATAGATTGATGGACATGTTGATGATAGGTTGATGACTAGATAGATGGATAGGTAGAATAGATTGATAGAAGGAAGAGCTGGCTAGCCTGCTAGATGGATACACAAATAGAATTGATAGATGGTTAGATAGAGAGAGAAAAATAAAAGTGACAGATTTAGGAAGATGGTAAGGTAACTAGACATTCTAGCAGAGAGGTTATGAGAATATTTGATGTTAAGAATCTAAGAAGGAATCAGGTTTGAAATCATTAAATTGGCAACATCTCTATAATATTTTCAGAGACATTGCATTTTATTCTATCACTGTAGTGAGAAAAGAAAAATATTATTGTTGCCAATTTGAAAGACTATATTTGATCAATTTAACTCTGTCCTGAAACCCTGCCCTGAAAGGGTTAAAACACCTCAAATTTAAGTGACTACAATTATTTAGACGATTTGAAAAATATTCACTGATCGATGGCACCACCTTTAAATTCCCATTGCTGACAAGCGAACAGCCTAATGAGGCCCACTTACATCACATTATGAATCATGATTAGAATTCTTACACGATAGCATCATCAAATTTCCTTGTCTCTCCGATCATCATCGGTCGTTCGGTGCTCGCATCCAAGGCCAAACGTACCTGTCGTCACGTTTTGATATCCGGGGCTTGGCTCGATATCCTAGCCGGCCCCGGATACGGATTAACGCCCTAGCGCAAGAGCGGTGATTACCCGTGAACTTTCGCGGGGCCGCTGTCGATTAAAACGGTACGTGCCCGGCGTTCGGATGGGTGGATCGTGAGATAGTATATAAATTAGTTATAAGAGAGTGATGATGTTATATATAAACATTAAGATGTGATCATGACATTGTGTGAGAAGAATTAAATGATGAATTTTATATTTTTCCACCAACCTTTATCAAGCATGTTTCTCTGCTCAATTTGTTCAAAATTATACAGAGTAGTTGCCCTTATTTTGATGGTGTCCTTTCACAGTTACTACTGGTATATGGATTGATTACTTTATTAAGCCATACTAAAATATTCTTAGAAAAAAATCATCAAAATTTGTTTTGTAATTTATTAGAATTTCTAATATCTGCTGTATTCCTCAAGAATGAATCAGTGAAGGTTTTCTAACCCATGTTTTGTCTCATTTCTCTCTTTCTCCTTCCATCATCGTGTCTGGATCTTGCCTCCCTTCGCATCCTCATCATCTTAGGTAAGTGGATTGCATACATCTTATCGTCTGTCTGTTTAGAGCTAGAACGGTGTTAGAACTCATTTACTTTAGCACAGAGTTTAATGCCCTTTTGGTTCCAAACACACATTATTTTATCTGCTGAGAGAAGTTCAAATTCATATCAATTTTAATTGCAGAGAGTTGAGTCCTTTTGGTTGTCAGGAGATGATTGTTATTAAGATACTTAGGAGGGAAAGAGGTGAACAGAAAGATAAAGACGATGGAGCAAAAGTAAAAGAAATGGGAGGTTTTTTTTCTTGGGAGGGGGGGGGGGTTAAGGGACAGAAAAGGAAATCGAAAGGTCGGGAGAACTTGAAAATGAGAGAAGAGAGAAGAGACAGAAAGAAATATTATAGAGAAAGATCTATAGAAAGAGGAGAGAAAGAGGTAAAGATTAGGGGAAATAGTTGAGGGGAAAAGAAGAGAATCAAGGGAGACAGAAAGAGAGAGACATAGAGAGACATAGAGAGAGAGAGAGAGAGGGAGAGAGAGAGAGACAGAGACAGAGACATAGAGAGAGACAGAGAAAGAGAGAGGCAGAGACAGAGACAGACAGACAGACAGACAGAGACAGACACACAGAGAGAGAAAGAGAGACATAGACAGAGAGAGAGACAGAGATAGAGACAGAGACAGAGAGAGAAAGAGAGACAGAGACAGACAGAGAGACACAGAGAGAGACACACACACACAGATAGAGAGATACAGAACGAAGGATAAGTGAATTGACATGGATAAAACAACATATATTCAAGCCAATTGCCTGTTTTGAGTGTCTCCATCTTGGTACTTCGGTTGAATTGGTTGAAATTGATATCTCGTCTTCTGATACATCCCAGACTACTCAGAAATGATCCACTAGTAAAAAAAAAAAGAGATAAATATGGAAAATATTGAATATCTCCGTTCCATGGTCAATGACCGCTCTTTGCATGTATTTTGTCTTGCACTCACGACATGGAGACACACCACCATGAAGGCAAATGAATATTGGTTTATCAATGTAGTGAACATTACTTAGGGGTGCGTTCAAGCGATTTTTTGAAGCTAGAATCACAAACATGAATCACAAATCAAAACGCCGTTACAAAACACGGTTACTGCGGGAGATGGTTTAAGCGAATTTCCATCAACGCTGATTCTCGCTCATTTCAAACCCACCCAGGAAGAATAGATATAGATAGCGATAATATATGTACATGACATGTAGTAGACAACAGCGTCATAGAATCACGATTGAGATCTCCGTTGCGTTCAAGCGATTTTTAGCGACCGTGATTAATCACGTTACAAAACGGATCTTTTTCAGCATTTCATGTTTGCGTTTTTAAAAAAGTTTATTTTTATGACCGACAAAAAATCGCTTGAATGCAACCATGTTTCAAACTAAACGTCTTTGAAAACCGCGTTTCTAGGGTGAAAAGGTGTCGCTTTAATGCACCCTTACACACATATTTCATTTGCAAGAGTGAAGAGTTACTTTCGAGATGGGAGCGTGGTTATCATTTTTAATTGATTTACGAGTGAAAATGAAAGGCAGTCTTTATCAATGGAGAAATTGTTTTTAATTGAATTGAATTGAAATAGTTTCTGTACATCAGAACAAATTGCAATTATAAACTTCAATATAGAGAATACAGATGTTATTAACATGATACAGTTATTGTGTTGAGAGAGGATGGAGGAAAAAATGCTGCCTTCTGAACAGTCTGGTCTGCCCAAAGAAATGATTCGAAACTTTATAAAGGCTTTTCTTCATGTAATACAATAGTGTAAGTTGGTTTTGAATTTGTATTACCAGGTACTCAGAAGAGGATATTGTCTATGTGCACAATGTGTTATTCCTAATGTAGTAAAATGTAGGCGTTTTTTTTTGGGGGGGGGGGGAGGGCGGTTTGGACATGAGAAGTCTATGGCCCATTAGGGGGGTAAATAAATTATGAAGATGATAGAAGAGAGGGCTGTTACGGGTACAAAACACATGCCTTTAGTGACTTCACAATATGCAATATGCGACAGTCATGTTCCCTTGTAGATCCCAGCAGTCAAAATGAGACAGATCTTTGTTACAGATTTAGGCATACCTACATTAAAGATAAGATCAGAATGATGTTCCTTGGTGCGTGCATTTTCAAAAGGTAGATTAAGTAGAGATGGGGACAGACTGTCCTCGCAAATCAAATACCCAAATGGAAACAGAAGCACTTGAAGAGATACAGCACACATTTTAGTTGGCAGTCACAATACACTGTTATGACTACCTTTATTGACTTTGTGTCTCATCTCTCGATTGACGAATGTTTGTTTGTATGAATGATGCGGATTGAAGTGACGAATGTAAAGTCATGTGCAAACATCTTGGATCACATCGTCTCCCTTTGCTATTTGCAAAGCGCTCTCCAGTAAGAATTTACTGTAACAGAGATATTTGTGGCTAGTAGGAGGATGGGAGGGGAGGAGAGGAGCGGAAGAGGAAGAAAGGAGGGGGAAAGAGAAGGAAAGGGGTAAGAGAAGGAAAGGGGTAAGGAAAAATAGGAGGGCGAGGTGATAGGGGAGGGACGAAGGGTGGGAAGAGAATGCATAGGCTCGATGAGTAGACTATTTTAAAATTATTGTTTTGATTGGAAACAAATAAAGGCAGTGGAAAAAACTGTAAAATTAAAGAAATTTTGAAATAATTGTATTTTTTTTTTAATCCTTCTATTTAATTTGTGGAGTACCGGTAAAGCAAAGTACCTAGACGATTAGGTATTATGAAAGGCAGAGTAGATAGGGGAAACCAGTGAAGGATTATTATATTACAGTGTCATAATGTCATATCATATTTCTTAGGCCTCCTTGAGTGTCGTCTTAAATTCATAAATCATAATATACAAAATATGAAATATCACCTTTGGCTATGATACATTTATGTTACAAAAAACATTCTAGAAGTCAGCTGTTATTTATGAACGGAAATGAGCTCTTAATTTGGGCAAAGCATTTAAACAAAGAAAGTTAGCATTACATTCTAAAATGTTGATATTCTGAATACATTTCCCTCCAAACAAAGCAGGCCCTGTATTCAAAAATCAAACTCTACGAGGCCCTTATGAATTAATCCGTTCTAGGTAGACTATTCCTACCTGAGAGGCTCTAATAAATTCATATCTGGGATGATGATGTGAAATCGCATTCGAATTCTCAAGTCGATCGTTCATAACCCGGCAACATACTACCTTACATGCCTGACACGACATTCGACCAACTGCAGCTCGGCCGAGCTAGATTAGTACAAACTCCGCGACGACTGGATTGTGACAGAATTAGCTCAAACATAATGGTTGCTATGGCAATTGATGAGTCTCATGGTTTTGTCGGAGACAAGGGTAGAAGAGAGCCAATAGTGCTCCTGTCTGCTTTGGGTTGAAGGTCAAAGGTCGTGGAATAATGGGGGACTGCTTAAAGTGATATATGCTCTTTGCACTGTATTTGGGCAAGATTGAGAATGTCTTGCCTGAATATATATACATGTGGATGGATATTGACATTAACAATTAATTCATTTATTTGCGGCAGAATTTTCAAAGATGATATTTTAGTTTCTTATCAATTCGAAGGTGGAATGTCAGTGCATTTAATTGTCCTTAAGATCATCTGGGTCATGATTGGTATCATCATAAAATCTTTCTAAAATTATTCAGGGCCTTAAAAACTGAGAAAGACACATATTTAGGGGACAGGGAAGTTTTGTGTGTGTAATTCGTGTATCTGACTTCAAACAATAATATATTCACATCAATGGAAGATAATACATGCTAAATCACCTTAAATCTATAGATGTAATAATGACAAATGATATATTGATATGATGATATGATAGTACTGGAGATAGACTTGTAAACGTACAGCTTTTGAGAATAAAACTAGAGAAACCCAAAGACTCGCATTTGAGTAAAATATCATTGGTTAGTATAAAGAAGGAGAAGGTGATGGGATATGTACCAGAAGACTCTATGACCCCATTCTCACTCACTTTGAAAGTGGTCTTAGTTAGACCGCTCCAGAGGAACGGGTCTTGAGGAACGGTTTGCGAGCATTTACACTCCGAGCAGTTTTTTATGGCTCAAACCGCTCCACGAGTCAAAGTGGTCTTGTTGCTATGGCAGCTCAGGTCAGCGGGTAAATTTTTTCGCGGGCGGAATACTAAGCGTATGTACCGTACTACATGGTTTCGCAGGGAACGTCACTAGCTCACTTCCGTTCAAAGTACGCCCGCTCACACTCGCACGTAAGAGCGCTCCAAACCGCTCTTAATAAGACCCGTTCTCAAGACCACCTCCCGAGGTGGTCTTCTGGAGCGGTCCAGAAGTCCACTTCCTGGACCACTTTGACCGTTCTCACTCACCTAAGAACTGCTCCTGAGGAACGGGTCTTAGTTAGACCGCTCCAACGAAGTGAATGAGAACGGGGTCTATGATGCCAAGCATTGAAGACTGTGTGTGTCTGTGTTTGTCTGTGTTTGAAGTAGAAACATTCTTGACGACTAGAGTACGATAAGAGGTTATCAAAGTACTGTAGATTGCCTGCTATGACAGGGCGCAGACATCGCTAAAGCTCCTCAGCTTGGCAAGGTGTAAACGTGTTGAGAGACTCATACAAACAATACACCCATTATCACTCCGCTAATAGGCGGCTAGGTTCAGCAGGGTTCAAGCCATCTTGAACATGAATGATCGTGTTGAAGTCGGAGAGCAATATCATGTGAAGCTCAAAGACAAACATTCCAGAAAAATCACTTGTCTTTGTTTTGTTAGGAGAGGAATGGAGGATTTAGTGTATGTGTGAGTTGTTCCAGAAGTGAGTGTGAACTATTAATGACTTGTTGGGTACAGAAAACTGTTCTGTAAAATAATTTGAGTTCTAGCCCCTACTAGGTCCATTTTCCTTGTTTTTCAAGGAAGCAACTCAACATATCTTTGTCCACAAGAATATATTTGACTTGTTTTTTAATTCTTGATTAGGATGAAACCTTTAAGTATGATTACAAATTCTATCTGAGTTTCTATTCAGCAAAAATATTATTTAGGAATTAGAATTGGCAAAATATTGCTCTCGTAAATTTGTTGTTGCTTATATACATTTGCTCTGGAAATATTCTAGTTATTCAAATAATTTGTTTGATCACTTGGGGATTTTATAAATAGAATTGTAACAGCAAAATTTCCCTCTATTTATTTTCTTTCATTTAATCTTTTCAAGAGCCTTTAAGGTACCAACGATGTGATCATATTTGTGTTGGTGCTTGTGTGGTTTTCTGCAAACCTCAGTGAATTAATATTTGCAGGTGTAGAAAGAGTGATAAGATGCAATAATGTCTGTGTGTCTATCGAGAGCCGTGGGGCTTATTAGATTTGATTCCCACCCCGCTCTCATTCTCAAAGAGAGGATTATATACATCTACTACAAAATAGTACAATATCAACAGTTTAGAATCCATTTCAGACAGTTTCTCTCTTAAATTACAGTTTAAGTTTGAGTCTCAAGATTACTCTTTCCGCATCCTTTGGTTGGTTCTTGCTTGGGTGCACTAAGATGCTAAGAGGATTTCAGTCTCCTTGAATCTGCTCTCAGTTCAGCTGAAATCCTCTGCAGTCATGGAAAATGTTGGCCAACAGAGGATTAAATCTCTCTCTCTCCCTCTGTTTTCCATCCCACTGAGCTTCTAATGATTCAAATCTGATTAGGATTAAAGGGGATTATACAGGATTAGAGGGAAAGAGAAGGGGCTGTAATACTTAGAGGAAGAAAAACGTGTTTTGTAGCATGGAGAAGGGGAGAGAAACAGAGTCCATGTTTATACAAAACAAGTGCATCAACTTGGTGTTACGGAACACCCATTGCGTGTCAGAAGTGCCATTTTTGCAACAAATCTTGTACACAAAGCACATCTAATTCATTTAAGCTCCGCAACTTGAGAGTTAACCCGTTCAGCTCGGGAACCGAGATTTCTCGGGCCCCGAGGTACCTACTCACAAACGGGAACCGAGATTTCTCGGGTCCGAGCAAGGGCTACTTTCGTTGCATAAAAGTACATCTATTTACCTTCTAAATACAATATAAATTACCTGTATACAAACATTGAACCCTTGGCTACATGCACCTCATTTTTTACCGACTGTAGTTGCGTAATTTTTGTTTTATTACAAGTTTAGCATGAAAATGCTAAGTCCTCTTTCAGGATATTCGTATAGAAGGACATGCAAGTCAGTTTACGTTATTTTCATAGGATTTTCGGATTCGCTGGGTCTACTATACCTAGGACTCGACTGTGTATATATACGTATAAGCGCAAGCCGGACATTATGATTTTACAAGCAGCGAATTCCACACTCGCTCAGGATACCTTTGTATACGGCACGCGCTCTCAGCTCAGGTCACTCATGCGTATATTGAGGAGATTAGCTAGTCTCGATATAGTCCATCCCATTATTTCAATTCAAGGTTGTCGGCTATTATTTACTTATCTTGTCATAAAGTGTCGGAGTCACAGAGTTTTTCTATTTGGTACAGTACAGTAGAGAGAAAAAAGAGAGAGAACAATCATTTCTCATAATAATAATAATAATAATAATAATAATAATTGTGATTTATATAGCGCATAATAATCATCGATGATAATCCTCTATGCGCTTTACATTTATACATTACTGTTGCATTTATACAACTTACATTATCACATACATATTACATATTAGGCCTACATTATTACATACATATTATAGATAATTACATTATTACATACAAATTACAAATCAGCTTTCTGTCTGTGACATTTTACTTCATCACATCTTCTTGTTCATTCCTTTATCTTTACCACCTATACCCCCGAAAAAACAGGGTTATCTGAAGCTATATACATAACATGTAGTATACAAGGATCATCAATGCTGTATGTCAGGTTCATTGTGAATCAATTATACCCTTCCGCTCTCTTCTATTGTTGGAGTTTATAACCATGACAACGAGCTTTACCCTTGGCCACGTCCTTTGTTCTTCTTACGTAACTTAGCTGAAGGTGCATTGGCCTAAGACATAACTCTTTTCGTATATTCTATATAGGTCCCAAATACTTGCAAATATTTCTGTGTCATTTTGTTTGTAGGGTGCTTATGCTATTCAAATTTTTGTAAATGGAAGAGCAAGTTTCATTCTTTCACTTATAATGTTGTCCACCTACTTCCAGATAACCTTTTTGTGCTGAAGTATAATGTCCGATGTATATTATTTCCGTCAATATATCATAAACTTTTTTTCTTCATATCAATTTGATGCAGCAGAGACCTACACTCAAGTTTTACTTTTTATAATTTTTATTGTACAGATAGACAGTGAGAAAGAGAGAGAGAGAGAGAGGGGGGAGATAGAAAGTTGGACGTAGTCTGTTACTGTATTTTTTATTATGATATTTGTCTCTCCGATCAGCCCCCGCACCCCTTAGCTCTGATTTGTTTTTCCGTTAGTTTCTCTCTTTTTGTTTGTTTATATCTTATCGCTAAAGTATAATATCCGACCTAAAATAGTACCGTCAATATAGCATAAATAAACATTTTTTCCATATCAATTTGATGCAACAGAGATTTACATTCCAAAGTATTACTTTTTATGATTTATATTGTACAGTAATATCCTTCTCATTTCGACATCATCAGCCGCTCTCTATTTCGTTCCATATTATAAATATATGGTATAATTTTGACTGTGAACTCATCAGGGATATGTTATAATAATTGATCTCAAGGAAGGAATGATGCAGGCAAACAAGTAAATGGCGGAATATAAAACAATATGAAAGATGGAAACGACATTGACAGATAGACAGTGAGAGAAAGAGAGAGAGAGAGAGAGAGAGGGGGCGGAGAGATAGAAAGTTGGACGTAGTCTGTTACTGTATTTTTATTATGATATTTGTCTCTCCGATCAGCCCCGCCCCCCTCCCCTAGCTCTGATCTTTTCTTTTGTTTCTCTTTTCTTTTCTTGTTTATATCTTTTCGCTAAAGTATAATATCCGACGTAAAATAGTACCGTCAATATAGCATAAATAAACATTTTTCCATATCAATTTGATGCAACACAGATTTTCATTCCAAAGTATTACTTTTTATAATTTATATTGTACAGTAATATTCTTCTCATTTCGACATTATCAGCCGCTCGTTTTCTATTTCGTTCCCTATAATAAATATAAGGTATTTGACTGTGAACGTTATCAGGGATATGTTATAATAATTTATCTCAAGGAAGGAATGATTCCGGCATACAAAGAAATGGCGGAATAGAAAACAATAAGAAAGAAGAAGATGGAAAACGATATTGACAGATAGACAGAGAGAGAGAGAGAGAGAGGGGGAGGGGAGATAAGAAGTTGGACGTAGCATGTACTGTATTTATTATTATATTTGTCTCTCCGATCATCCCCCGGCCTCCTCCTGCTCTGATTTTTTTCTTTATTTTCTCTCTTTTTTGTTTGTTTATATCTTTTCGCTAAAGTATAATGTCCGACGTCAAAAAGTACCGTCAATATAGCATAATAAACATTTTTTCATATCAATTTGATGCAACAGAGATTTAAATTCAACAGTTTTACTTTTTATAATAATATTCTTCTCATTTCGACATCATCAGCCGCTCGTTCTCTATTTCGTTCCCTATGATAATTATAAGGTATATAACTGTGGACTCATCAGGGATGTGTTATAATAATTTATGTCAAGGAAGGAATGATACCGGCATACAAGCAAAGGCAGAATAGAAAACAATATGAAAGATGAAGATGGAAATTGACAGATATACAGAGAGAGAGAGAGAGACATAGAGAGAGACAGACAGACAGACAGAGAAGGGGAGATAGAAAGTTGGACGTAGCCTGTACTGTATTTATTATTATAAATTTGTCTCTCCGATCACCCCTTCCCCTCCAGCTCTGATTTCTTTCTTTAGTTTCTCTGTATTTTGTGTGTTTATATCTTTTCGCTAAAGTATAATGTCCGACCAGGGAGGTGGACCGCTAATATAGCATATAATAACCCTTTTTCCACATCAATTTGACGCAACAGAGATTTACATTCAAAAGTTGTATTTTGTATAATTATTGTACAGTAATATTCTTCTCATTTCGACATTATCAGGCGCTCGTTCAGTGTTTTCCTTCTCCATATCGAGGTTATGCATGGGTTATGGTATAATAATTTATCTGAAGATCGAACGGAATGCTTTCGAATAAAAGCAAATAGCGGAACGGAAAACAGTACCAGAGATGAAGATGGAAAACGGCGCCGAGAAAGCGAGCGAGAGAGAGAGAGAGAGCGAGAGACATATAGATTATAGAGAGAAAAAAGAGAGAGAACAATCATTTCTCATAATAATAATAATAATAATAATAATAATAATAATAATAATAATAATTGTGATTTATATAGCGCATAATAATCATCGATGATAATCCTCTATGCGCTTTACATTTATACATGACTGTTACATTTATACAACTTACATTATCACATACATATTACATATTAGGCCTACATTATTACATACATATTATAGATAATTACATTATTACATACAAATTACAAATCAGCTTTCTGTCTGTGACATTTTACTTCATCACATCTTCTTGTTCATTCCTTTATCTTTACCACCTATACCCCGAAAAAACAGGGTTATCTGAAGCTATATACATTACATGTAGTATACAAGGATCATCAATGCTGTATGTCAGGTTCATTGTAAATCAATTATACCCTTCCGCTCTCTTCTATTGTTGGAGTTTATAACCATGACAACGAGCTTTACCCTTGGCCACGTCCTTTGTTCTTCTTACGTAACTTAGCTGAAGGTGCATTGGCCTAAGACATAACTATTTTCGTATATTCTATATAGGTCCCAAATACTTGCAAATATTTCTGTGTCATTTTTGTTTGTATATACTTTGTCAATACTTACAAACTATAATTGTCAAAATTTGCAAATACTTACAAACTATTACGTTTCCCCTATCATCTTCCGTTCTATATAGAATCATATCTGTTTTATATTTATTTGTTGTGTACTTTTCATATTTTTTCTTGTCTCCCTCTTCATGACTTCTTCTATTTTCGTAGGGTGCTTATGCTATTTAAATGTTTGTAAATGGAAGAGGAAGTTTCATTCTTTCTCTCATAATGTTGTCAACCTTTTTGTGCTAAAGTATAATGTCCGATGTATAATATTTCCGTCAATAGCATAATAATGAACGTATCATAATATGTTGATGCAACAAGGTTTTCCATTCAAAAGTTTTACTTTCTATAATTTTTGTACAGTAATATTCTTTTCATTTCGACATTATCAGCCGTTTGTTCTCTATTTTCGTTCCCTATAATATATAAGGTATATGTGTTCATTACCAGGGGTATGTTATAAGCATTTATCTCAAAGAAGGAATGATGCCGGCATACAAGCAAATGGCGAAACGACATTGGCAGATAGACACAGAGAGAAAGAGAGAGAGAGAGGGTAGAAAGCTGGACGCTCTGTGTATGTATTATTATGCTTTGTGTCTCTCCGATGACCCCACCCCCTTCCTCTGAATTTTTCTTTAGTTTCTCTTCATTTTTCTTTTTCTTTTTTAAAATATCTTTTCGCTAAAGTATAATGTCCGACGTATATAATGCCGTCAATATAGCATAATAAGCATTTTCTTCGTATCAATTTGACGCAACAGAGATTTATACATTCAAACTTTTACTTTTTTAATTATGTACAGTAATATCCTTCTCATTTCGATATCAGCCGTTCGTTCCATTTTTTTCCTTCATATTATTGTATAATAATTTTCTCAAAATCTAAAGGAATAATTTCGAATAAAAACAAATAGCGGAACGGAAAGCAGTACGAGAGATGAAGATGGAAAATTGCGTTGAGAGAGCGAGCGAGCGACTCGAGAGAGAGAGAAGCAATCATTTCTCCTATCATCTTTTTGTCTGTCACATTTTACTTAATCACATCTTCTTGTTTATTCCTTTATCTTTCCATGATTGTTATATTTTGAATGAATATTTCAGATAGGGTAAAATCTGGTTACGCGTTATATACAAATTATGAATAACAATTCTTATTTAGGAGTATGTCGAAACGTGCTCTCAAAAATCGCGGGACAGAAAACAGTATGAGAGATAAAGAAGGAAAACGGTTTTGAGAGAGCCAGAGAGAGAGAGAGAGACAGAGAGAGAGAGAGAGAAATTTGAGCGCATCATTATATTATTGTCAGTATTATTATGCTATTTTGTCTCTCCCATCACCCCCACCCTAAGCTTTGCATGGTTCTTCTTTAGTTTCATTTTATCATGTTTACATATTTTCGCTAAAGTATAGTGTCCGACGTATATTATAACCGTCAATTTAGGATAATAAACTGTTTCATATTAATTTGATGCAACAGAGATTTACATTCAAATCTTTTACTTTTTAAAATGTTTGTATTTTCCTCATAAAATTTATTATCTAAATAAAATGAGAGTGAGAAGAAAAAAGAAGAAGAAGAAGGAGAAGAAGAAGAAGAAAAGATAACGAAGAACAAAAGCCTAGAAGAGCTGAAAGAACTTATACAAACAAAAACCTATTAGAGGCTTGGAGTACGGGAGAGGACGGGCGTGCAAATTGCTCTCGGCGCGAAGCCAGATTGCTAAATGATCTGCGCATGCGCTAGGTTCCTGCTCGTCGAAGCCACTGGCCAGGCTTTAGCTTGCTTGAACGCACACGCATTGTGCGGCCCGCTGAACACTCGCACGCTACGGCAGCGAACGGGTCGAGTCTTCGACTTTTATTCTCGTTTGTGAGGCAACTATCAGGCTGAATAATTTCGGAAGGAACGGGTTAATGGAAAATAACACTTCATTTTATCGTTTTGTTCTCATTTAATCTCAAGAAGCACGTCATCGTCTTTTAAGATTGAAATGAGACAATTGTTAGGTACTAAGCAAAGACTTGTGGTTAGCAAATGGAATCAGGGGGAGGATTGGCCGGTTAGGGCATGTGTTGGATGTTATGAATGAAGTTAAAGGGATCCGGTAACTTTGTCTCAGATTCTGAAACAAAATCCTGGATTTAGCTCATGCTGCAATGATAATTATAAACCTTTAGGTCAGTCAGGAACCCCATGACTTTTACAAGCCGATCGCCTGTCTGATTATCAAGATATTTATGATTGGAAATCAAAACCAAATTTTGCGTTTTCCTAACGGTTTTCATAACACTACAGTCTATTGGGGAAAACGAGTATGGTAAAACCGGTCACTCAAAGATTTTTACTATTTTGAGGCACTTCTTGATCATTTTGAAGCGCGATTTTTTTAGGGCTTCAATATTACACCATATTACAGACACTGATAACACGTAGGGCCATGCATCTCAGATTGGGCATTGTTCAACGATGCCTTTAAAGATACTATGTCCCTTTTGCAGCCAACATTAAATTCTGTAGAACTTTGCAGGAATTATGAATATGTCATGTATGTCCTATCTGTGAAATTTAAACGTTAGCAGTGTCCTAATATTCAAATTATGCAAGGAAACCTGTTTACTTGCTAGACTTCACTGTCAGACACTATTGAGTGACTGACTGGCTTTTTCATCTTTGGTAATAACATACATAAAATGAGCTGTAAAGGGTACATGAGCATTTGTCTACATCAATAACCCACTTCTTGTAATGGCCAAAATTAAACTGATTGAATCTTTGCGCAGCATAAAACGTACGACCATTCGGTACAATGGTCTGAAAAATCAGACTATTACTTACTGGCTCTATAGCTCTTAAGTCGATTCGACAACTAATAGTCGTTATTTTCCCACTTAAAGACATTTTCAAGCCCCCCTTTTTTTAGGGAAGTTCTAAATTAGTATTGTCTTTCAAATGCCGTTGGAATTTAACCTTTTCATTTTTTTGGCCTGCAAATGGGACATAGTACCTTTAAGGCCCACTCAGATTTACTTTAGGGATGGGCTGTATTTTAGTGATCATGGAATCTCCTGACTATCGCTTCATCCATTCCAAGCCAGAAAGGCATAAGCCCATCCCATTAAAGCCCATCTGCACTAGTTTGGCCAGGAAGGATTAGACCTCCCTGCATGGTCACTGACAGGTGGTTATCTCATCAAATCAGCTCTCAATTAACATAAGAAAAAGGGGACAATGGGGGACCAATGGTCACCGATTAGGCATTGTTTGCTATATAGAGGGCGCAAGTAGCTATAAGTAGTGCAGTGGGGCTTTAAACATGGAGTTAATTCCTTCTGGTTCTTAGCAGCCGACAGCATGTATTGAGGTGGGTTGCTGCACGAAAATTGAAGAAAATTTGAACATTTGAGGCACAAAGTATAGTTGTGCTGAGTAATTTCTGCAGGCAGTATAGAAGAAAAAAATGTAAGAAAAGTACTGAGAAAGAAGAGAAAGAAGAGGAGGAAAGAAAGAAAGAAAGAAAGAAAGAAAGAAAGAAAGAAAGAAAGAAAGAAAGGAAGGAAAAAAGTGACATACCCAACTACAACAGAATTTTCTGTTAATTTATCACACTAAAGAATGTTTGCCTTGGAATTTTGTAGAGACATAGAAGCAGGATGAAATAAAATTCATCTTATTTTGTAAACATCTTTTGTCTTTTTGTTTTTTTTCAAATCTTCTAATCTTACAGCCCTTCATTTGTCAGAAGAAAATCTTTGTATATTTAACGTTTCTCTTTTGTATCCTGCCAAAAACTTGGTTTCACAAAATCTCTATCTTTGTTTTGGTTATCGCTGTGTGGAAGATTTGGTTTTGCGGTTGTTTAATTGATATAAATGTGTCTGGAATAAGTCTGTTAATCTGTTCTTCAGATTAGCTTTCATCGTGTGCTTAGCGCCAAAATGGCATTAATTTTATGAATGATATGAGTATACAACCTTTTGGCTGTAATCAGATTACATATGAAAGTGACATATTCTTTTTATTCATTACCTTGCCTTGATAGATGTATAGGCCTTCATCCAGCTTTGTTTATAGTTTGTTTGTACTTCCTGAGTCAGAAATCCCATTTTAAGGATTTAAATGGTCGTATCAGACAAATGTCATTAAATCTTTATCACCTTCAACTCAGAGGATTGTTGAAAGGAAGATTAATGAGATGTAAGTCCTTCTGTTGCCCAATCCGATGGGTGATGTTTTTTTTTTAACCTGTAGGGATAGCTCTCAATAGTAGACTAATGAGATATAAGTCCTTTTACTTGTCGATATGCTAGCACTTTTCTCTTCCATGGAGACACATTTTGACCACATTTGTTGTTTGTTTTGGTTAAAAGGAATATATGGCATTGATACGAGATTTAAGTCCTTCCGTTTTGTCAATATGGGATCAAATCTTACATGCTTGAAATCACCTATTGACCATTTTCTAATCTTTTCTCTTTTATTCACTAACGCTAAAAGGTATGTTTGTATAGGGGAGATTAATGATTTAAAATGACAACATATTTTATGTGCTTGAAATCACATTAAGGTCACATTTTTTGTTTCCTGTTGTTATTTCTCCACCAAAACGTTGATTAATGAGGTTTAATTCCTTTTTGTGACAATAAGAATCCATTTGGTTTTTGTGAAGAGACATGTTGTCTACGTTATTTAAAATCAAATGTGTTTAATGAGGTGTAATATACATCTATTGCCAATTTGAAAAAAATAGAAATTCTAGTAGAAAAATCATGTATTACAAAAAGAGTCATTTATCAGAGGAAACATGTTTTTATTTGGAGCTATAAAAGAAGAAAATGTGAATAGAGTACACCAACAAACAGACACATATCCAAGCAAAGTAACATCAAGCCCCACCCTTAATTCTCCCTTTGAAAGATAACAGGAATGATACTAATATATGAAAACAATTTCAATTCTTGTAGCTGTAGTCTTGTCCAAAGTTTGGTTAAAAATAAATAAAACAAATCTTTACCACAATTTGGTGCTGTTCTTTGATGTTAGATATCTAATAATTAGATATCTAATAAAACTTTTCTGTTATGATAATTATTTCTCTTTTTCAAACAAATATCTAAGCTAACTTGTGCCATGAACCTCAGCAAGCAAAATCAAGCCCCACCCTACATTCTCCCTTTTAAAGATAACAGGAGTGATACAAATATATAAAAACAATTTCAATTCTTGTGGCTGTAGTCCTCTTCAATATTTGGTTAAAATTAAATAAAACAATTGAACTATTTGGTGCTTTTTTATGTAAGATATGTAATAAAACTTTTCTGATACAATCATAATTTCTCTCTTCCAAAGTTGACCTGATACTTGAGCTAAAAAATATTAACTTGTGCCATGAACCTCGAATGATTTTTGCTCAGGTTCAGAGCAGGCAAGGTTCAAGTCCATAAACGTCAACCAAACTCTTTTTTTAGAAACTATCTGGAAAATAATACCTTTTCCCAGTCAGAACACATTCCATTCTGGTAATACTACCTCATTTTTAATCCTATTTTAATCTATGTATGCTTTGTTTGGGAAAGTAATTACAGCATTGGTCCAATTTCACTTACTTTTTTCGTGATTAATAACCCTCCACCATGGACTCTCAACTCTGTGTGGAGTAAAATGCCCTATTCACACCAGCAAAATGCATGGTATAGCTATAAAAACACGTAGGCAGAAACTATAGTGAAATGATAAGTGATTAATTTTTGTAGTCTTAATATCATTGAATACAACATCCAATAGCGAAATGTTGTTTAACAACATGAGGCGCGATGGCTGAGTGGTAGAACGGTGGTCTCGTAACCGGGAGGTCCTGGGTTTGAAATCAATGTGATGCGCTTGTGCCTTTTGGTAAGGCATTAATCCTCATTACCAAGTCCCTCGGAGAGGACTTAAAGCTGTCTGTCCCGTGGTTGCTTACTTACAAGCATACACATGCTTTCTCAGCAGTCGGGTAAAACAAGCAAGCCAACCAACCAACCTCCTATCTCGAAATGTCATATATATATATATATATATATATATATATATATATAGCAAAACATTGTATAGGGAAACATTGCAAAGTGAAACACAGATTGAGCATCATATCGAATGAAATCTGTATCTTTTTGAGTCAGAGTCCACTTCAAGTGTGAATATCTTATTGTGCAAAATCCATGTTACTGGACTGGGAATTTTCACATTCGCAATATGCAACTGGGATATTTGACCAGTCAGCTGTCATCTTGTATCTTTGAACAATAAAATAATGCGAGCTGGCAATAACCATGCAGTGTCAGCTCGCTCCCCCTAAAACTTGATTCTATTTGTAAAGTATTTCTTTATATGATACTTATTTCATATGCGTACACTACACCTCTTTCACAAAGGGACAAATTTGTTGTATACACCATGTTTCTTTATACAAATTTTGTATACATTTCGTTTAGTCTGAACAGGACCCCAAGATCCAATGTCTTGTACCCTGGAGCAGAAATGTAATCCAAGCTTTTTTGTATTATTAAAATGGCACAGAGAAAATTAAGTCATAAATCAGAGAAGAATTTAATGACCAAATTTGCCATAAAAATATTTCTTAAGGGGCCTGTTAAGATTGGCTGTATGGGTAAATTGTCATCCCTGGCTTGAGTATGCTTATGTGTATGTGTTGAGGTAAGCATAGCTTATGGTTGTGCTTAAACAACATCTTTCTTTATCTGCACATATCTGACGTTTACTACATTTGTTAGTTTGTCATTCTTTGAAATTTCTTTCAAAGTTACTTTTATTAGTATTTGAAATGAACTAACAGATTGACTGAATATCCAAATCAAATTTTGCCACGAATCGCAGCAGATTAGGCCAAGAAGCCCAAGATCAATAATACCTTTTTATTATCCTGTTTGTAAATCCTGTCCTGAGCTAATTTTAAAAATTAAATTAGAAAAAGAAAAAGGATACTTTCATTCTATCCCTTTTCGGAGAAAGTGTTTTTCTTCTTCTTTTCATGTGATCACAATGTTGCTGTCGCTCGATCAAGAAATTGAAATTGAATGATGTCTTTATATTGATGAGTTCCAATAGTGGAAAAAGCCTTTCTCACACATCCGGATTCCTTCCCATTTAAGGATTAAACCAACTATAGAGAGTAAAATCATCCATTGAACTTTGAAAAATTTGAACTTGTTTCAAGAAAGCAATTCCCCTCATTCCCGGTAGAGTTAATTTGTGAAGTGTACAGTTCAATAAATACATACCAGAACATATATTGTTAATTGATTTAATACACCTCCCTGCATCTCTAGACAGTGAGTCACATGACACCGGATGACCCCTGACCTCCCACAGGTCACAACCTCTGACCTGTATTGGCTACCTATGCTGTCGTTTCTCCGAAGTCTCTAGAAGCAATTTACGACCCGTTCAATTAATTTGGAAGGCACAGTGAATTAGTTTGAGAAATTTATTGAAGCGCTTTGATCGTTTTCTTTGAAAGTTCCTTGTGCGTGAACTTGGGAGGTGCAATTTGATGCGATTTCCAGATGACTTTTCGTAACCGCTTTCGTTTCGATAGCGGGGGTGAATCGTTTCATGATTGCGGTGCAGCATAACTATTCGATGATACTTCTCTACCTTGATCTTTGCTGTCGTATTTCAAGCGTCAATTTCTTGGGGTAGAATTTCTTTTGATTTTCTTAAATTTCTTCAGTTATTTCATCATTTCTTTTGTGGGGGTCGCAGAATAGACTCAACGTTCTTGAAATAAATTGACAAAGTTTTATTATCAATGAATTAGAAAGAAAAAAAATTAACAAGGGTTTATAAATAATTAAATTGTCAACTGTATATACTGCACCATGGAATGTTCAAACAATGTTTCATGTGTTTTTGTAGGACCAAGAGGAGGCGTAAGGCGTCAGGTAGGGAGGGGGCCAGGGTGGAGGTTGTGGGAGGGAGAATAACGGTCACACGTCATCGACTGAACAACGGAAACTCCCAAAATAGATCCATGCAGCTCCAGAAAATATTTCATCGATATAATTGACTTAGCACCACCTGAGTGCCTTTCTCCAACAATTCAACAATGGACCATCTCCTGATCAATAAAAACCCATCATGCGACCCCAAACAATGGGAGGTGCCCTCGAAAGTGATATTAATGGACAAAGACAAAAGGGGTATCAAACGACGGGCAACAATCGCCCTCTTTGTCTGCCGAAGCGGAATGCACCTGCAACCGAAAGTGGTATCGGGGAATTATCGATTGGGGAGAAGATGGAGGGAAGAAAGGATTTTTGAGGGGGTGGAGACGGTGGTGAGGGAAGGGTGGGGGTGAGAAGTCCTTGAGAAGTTGTCTGAATGTGAAAAAGGTTTTGAGGATTTTTAGTCATCTTAGCCGTAAATTTCAAAAAGTTAGATTCAATATTCATGTATCATGGTGCATAGAGAAATGGGTAATAATTGATAAGTTGGGAGAGGAGTGAAGAGGGAGGAATTCACAGATAAGGAGGGAGAGAGAGGGAGAGATGTAAAGGGAGAGGAATTAGAAAGACTGATGGTAGGGAAGAGAGAAAGCAGAGAGAGGACAAAGACAAACAGCAAGACAGATAGAAAGAGAGGGACAGAGAGATGAAGAGAAAGAGACAGGGGAGAGGGGGAGGGAGGGAGGAAAAAAGGAGAAGAGAGGAGGGGGGGGGGGTAGACTTAGAGGAGAGAATAGTAGAAGGTCCTAAGATGTATTACTGTTGTTTAAAAAAAAAAAAACCTGAACATCCCTCGAAAAATATCCTGGCAGAAAGTGACAAATTGAGTCTAGTCTACACATGATTCCATCACATTTGAAGGACTTTTAACACTTTATACATACGTCTACATCAATTATTTCATCCAAGACTGGACTTTCAGAAAGAGATTCTTGTAACTCAAAACAAATTGATGATCATTTATTTGAATTCTGCTCCCAGATTAAGTCGTAAAGGAAACAACTTTCTGAAAAAGTCAACCGCCTGTCGCCATGCTGAACCATGCTGAACAGAAGGAACACAAAAGAGATTCTGCCATATTAAGTGTTTTATATAGAATATACAGTTGTAAAAGGAAGGAGTGATCCTTTGGATACAGGAAGAAAAAGAAGGGGAAAAAAAAGGATAGGGGGATGAGAATTGAGAAAATGCATCTTGCTTGGCAAGAAGAATGTGAAAAGAAAATTGTTGATGGAGTGAAAAAACATGAAGTACAAAATGAAAGGAATGAAAGAAGATTGTTAACTTGAGATTCTTTGAATTATAATGATGAGAAATAGAAGAGGATGGAAGGAAGAAAAAAATGGATCTAGCTTGAGAAAAGAGAAAATGTATAATTACGTGTGTATTGGTTATGAAGTGTGTGTCTTTTCTTAATATTAAAGAAAAAGAAGGAAGGAAGGAATAAGAAGGAAGGAAGGAATGAGGAGAAATAGCTACACATTGAAGATGATACATTTTCCTTGAGTTTACGCCTCTCTAACCACATTTAGACGTTGGTGAGAGGCTTTGGTGATTGGACCAATTCAGTGGGCCGGCTGTTGTGGGCAAACAAGACTAGGAACCGGTATTGTCTAGGAGCGAAATTCCGTAGTCTATTGTCCCTCTCTTCCCTTTTATGTCAGTCTAAGTCTTTAATCTGTTCCATCTTCCTTTTGTCATGTCACCACCGAATCGTTGAATTATCGATCTGGATTGCCACACTCCATTTGAGAACTAGTCTTTGTGTTCCAGACCCAGTGGTTGACTTCTTCGATCATTCCATTTAGGTCCAAGGAAATTGCCAAGGTCCCTCTGATCATCTCCCAGTGCTCTTATGGTCCACAAGCTGTGCTGTTCTTGTACCTTCTGCAGGGTAGCTACTTTTCCATCTAAATATTTATGACTGTTTTTTGTTGTTGTTATAAATGACTTTTTAGGACCAGTAATAGATTTGGTCCAAATGCGACACTTCTAGAAAAATCTATGTATAGGCCCTTTTCCATCTAGATCACTTGTATGACCAGTTTGCATATAGACCTGTAGCCATGTCTGATGGGGCTTGATTAGTTAAAAATTTAGATATAACATTTTTTAAAACGATATATTAGCCATAATAGGTCGAAACACAATTTGCCTACAAATCCAATCATATAATAGTAAGATATAAAACAAAAAAACTATTTCATCGTCATATTTCATTGAAATTACAACCTTTACAGACATTGCAACTACTTTCTCAATTTCAAGAGATGTTCTAAGAACAAAGCGAGATTCAGTAGAGTGAATCTGTTGAAATGAAATTGTGAGAATTTTGATAGGCAATTACAAATGTGGGCAGTTTCCTTATTTTTAAAGAAAATATCTGAAACATAATATACTAACCCACTTTAAATAGAGGTCAAATCTTAGTCTGAAATAGCAGACTAGCACCCCGAATAGGATGGGCCTTTCATTTTCCTCTCCTTTTATGATTTGAATTTTAAATTTGATGTATTCGTTCCAGTCTACCACCCCCTATCCCCCCTTTTCAACCCCCTTTTTTAACCCCATTTTTAAAGAGTCACATGGCTGTTAAGGGCTGACGTAATTTGCCCGCCGATTTGTAAGAGGACTTATCTCCCTCCGTTAGAGGATGAATTTGCGATCGGGTTGAATGGACGCTTGAGTTTTAAGAATAAGAGTGACTCATCCTTCCATCTCCATAACCCCGAAGAGAGATTTGAGGAGTGGTATAACTTCTAGGAATAATACATCGATGCATGCTTGTTCATTATATCTGCTATATTACCTGGATATGAATTTTAAATTGCATTCTAAGTAAATCTTAGGCTAGAAAGGCATTTTGATTGAAATTGTATTAAAAAGATGAAATATTGGGTTCAATAAACGGACAGCATGCTTCAAGTTTCATGGAAATTTCTGTGATGGAAAATGTATCTGATGTTTGACTTGTTTCGGCCTTCTTCTGGGGGTTGTGAACTGGCCTTAAAAGAAGGAAATGTGATTTCCTTCCATCACACTGACCTGTAACACCTAGTTTTAGTTGCTAGAAAGTTATTGGGAGATTTTTCTTTTGGTTGGTTTTTGTTTGATGAGATGCCTTTTGTAGGCTTCATCATCTTCAACACATCTCTCTACAACATCACTTCTCTCTCTCTCTGTCCCCTTCTACTCGCCCCTCCCTCTCTCTTACTATCTCTCTTTCCCTCTCTCTCTCTCTCTCTGTCCCCTTCACTCACCCCTCCCTCTCTCTATCTTTCTTTCCCTCTCTCTCCCCTCTCTATATATATGTATATATATCTCTAGCTCTCCCTTTCTCTATGTCTAACTTTCTCTCTCTCTCTCTCTGTATAATTTTCTTTTCTCTGTCTAACTCTCTCTTTCTTTTTCTATTTCCTACTTTCTTTCTCTCTCTCTCTCTCTTTAGACCCAAGTCTTTCCCATCCCCCTGTGCCTCCCCCATCACCACTCTCACAAACCCAAGTTTCTTGAGTGTCGAAAACAGTTTCAAGAAGGACCCATCCTCTCAAAATCATTCCCAATTTCATCAGACCTACAAACAGAAATCATCTTTTGAGGGCCAGAAGGGTGTTACTATGATTGAATGAAGGGAGTTAATGCCTTTCTCGCTCTGAGTAGATGCTAGATGCTCCAAAAAGTAGAATGCATTTATTGAAAGATTTGTAGAAGTGGTACTGGAGAGAATCGTTCAGGAAATTGGGATGTATCAAAAGCACAAGAATTGGGTCAAAAAGAGAAAGATGGTGAATGGGGGAGGTCAGGTGACTTTCTTTGCAATCTATTTGTCAGAGGAGGCGCGATGGCTCAGTGGTAGAGCAGGGGTCTCGTAACTGGGAGGTCCTGGGTTCAAAACCAAGTCATTGCGTTAGTGCCCTTTGGTAAGGCATGAATCCTCATTACCAAGTCCCTTGGAGAGGACTTAAAGTCGTTGGTCCCTTGGTTGTTTATTTACAAGCATATACATGCTTTCTTAGCAGTCAGGTAAAACAACCATCAAACGACAATCATCATGTCTCAAATATTGCGATATTTTGTATCCGGTAACCCGACATTTGCTCCTTAGACGATTGCCCTTTGCTTTATCTTTTCAAAGGTATAAGGTTAGGGTTGCAATTTTTTTGAGGTTAGGCTTTAAGCCCTAAGGGTTAGCGTTAGTTTGAGTTTTTAGGTCTAGCGTTGGGTCTTTGAACTTGTTTAGTGTAGGTTTTTTGAGCAAGTGTCCTAGAAAGCTGGCAATACTCTTCAACACATTCCAGGAGTAATGACATTTTTCCACAAGAAGGATTGTTGAAAAGTTAGTCAATAAGAAGGGATCCACACTAATGTTTTCGTGGGGGTTCAAGGGTCAAGGGTCGAGGGTCAACAATTTTTAGGTCTATATGCATTGAGCCCTATTTAGAATTTTTGTAATTTAATTTTTATTTTTTTTGGGGGGGGGGTTGAGCTAGATTTTGGGCGCCCTTGTGCCCCGGGCGCATTTAAGTGTTGAGCCCTGCATTAAGTAACCACCTAGTTTTATCAAAAGTTATTGAACTGGTTTGATGACCGGGCAGAATTAGCTTGGAAACATCATGAAGTGTAAAAACTATTGTAACAAATTTGCCTGCTTACTTGTTTGTGGACCATCTTTCAAGAAGCAATAACAAGTTACAAATGAGTTTTTCTCTTAATTACCAGAAAAAGATATTGAGCCGAAAGGGAGAATTCTCTGGGGAAAATGCAATTTGATTTGACTGATTGTGACATGAAGATTAAGTAGAAGTGATTATTATTGGGAATTGATGGTTATTGGAGAATCATTTGGAAAGAAAATGTTGACTTTTATTGTGGAATATATCACATCGTCACGGGAGATGATCAATTTGCATGGCCTCCTCAAGGAAATTTTCAGTTCCAGTTGACTTCTTTTTTGTTCCTAATCTCCATCAAAATTTGAGGTTGCTGTTTTGCAGAGTTGAAGGAATTTACCGATTAGGCATTAAATCAGATTTATAGTAATTTATCTTCTTTATTGACTAGAGGTCTATACATGCTCCGTAACCACCAAAACAGATTTATTCTTCTGGTCTCAAGCAAACCAAATATAGCTTCATCTTCTTTTACCTTCATTTGTGAACCGTGAAATCGGATTGGATTGTTTGTCAATAAAACTGTCAATATTGTGACAGAAGTGGCAGTAGTTTGGTTGGAAGTTATGTCGAGTTGGGTAACATCGATCAATGCATCTTCTTTTTACAAAAATAATGTCTCGACCCGTTGCTAATGAGTGATATTCATTCATGTGACATATTGAGAATATGGAGTGACCATTCACGATTGTCCTGCACCGCGTGGTGGGCGCCAAAAAACCACCCAATTGATTTGTTGTAGTGCAAATTGGACACTGGCGCGCCCAGATGTTGACAAGATAAAAGCAAAAAACCTTCAGGACAAAAGAATTGGTCTTTTAATACCCCTTAATACCTTTCTCTGGGTCGAAATGAACTATTGTTGGATTCTTGATTGGCATGTTGGTTATTATCTGATGTTTTATTAAATTCTCTGATTTTTTAGATTAATGAGTCGTGTGAAGGCCAGCTACAAATTTGTGTGTGTATCTGAAGAAAAGGGAAAGACGGTTATGTTATTGATGAGTTTTTAAGGAGGGTCATTTTTATTCAACTCGTGAGAAATTTTACTCTTTGCAATTGTCTGTGTTTCCTGTAATTTGGGAGTTTGTCTGTCCTTTCTTTCTTCCTCTTCTCCTCTTTCATCTCTGTACTGTATTCCTCCACCTCTCTGCTCTCTACTTCTCTTCCCTCTTTTTATCTTCTCTCCATCCTCTCTCCTTACCCTGCATTATACTCTCTCTCTCTGTCTCTCTCTACTCCTTTTTCCTACCTTCCCATTTTCTCTCTCTACTATCTTTGCTGTCAGCTCTCCTGCGATCTTTCTCTGCTCATTCTGTATCTCTTGTGCTCTACTCTCCTTTCCCTCTTTTTCTCTCCATCTTTCTCTCGTAATTCATGTCAGTTCACTCTTCCTGTATATCCTTCTCTTTTCTTTCTCTCACCTCACTTCCTGTCCCTCTTTACTTTCCTCTCTCTGTGACTCTCTTCATCCTCTCTCACTTCATCCTCTACTTCTTAAACTGCCTCTTGCCCATTTTCTCTCTTTTCCTCTCCTAATATATTCTTTGATAAATTCATCTGTTTGGAGTCAGAAGGGTGTTAACTTACTAATATTTTACCCAGAGTTAAAGCCCTTCTGGCTCCACACAGAAATGTTTAGTTATCTCTCCCCCAGCCCCCTATACCACACCCCTGATGACCACCCATGGGCCTCGCCCAGTCATCAATTACCCTCTCTCCCTTCATCTCTCACTATCTGTTCCTCTCTCTCTCTCTCTGTCTGTCCATCTCTCTCTCTCACTCTATGTCTCTCTCTCTCTGTCCATCTCTCTCTCTCACTCTCTGTCTCTCTCTGTTATATCTGTCTCTCTGTCTCTCTCTATCTCTCCCCCTCTCTCTCTCTCTCTCTGTATGTCTGTCTCTCTGTCTGTCTGTCTGTCTCTCTCTCTGTCTGCCTCTCTCTCTCTCTGTATGTCTGTCTCTGTCTCTCTCTATCTCTCCCCCCTCTCTCTCTGTCTCTCCCCTCTCTCTCTGACTCCTTCCCTCTCTCTCTCTCTCTCCATCTCCCTGTTGATACACAAAGGTCTCCGTGCACAATAGCAACAATGCGACTAAAGGATAAAGGGCCAACAGATCAATACCTCCTAACGTTCCTTCTCGCTGCTAATGTATTAGGCGCTAAATAACTTGTATTATGGCTGACCTCTTACCGAATAACTTGACATTACATCATAGCTTCTTATAAACCATAGAATCTTCCTCATACAATCTTTTATATGTGACGTTTGAACTCTTTAGTTACTACTGCAGCTGCCAGTGGTATAGGCCTACGGTCTGTTTGGAACCAGAAGGGCATTAACTCAAATACTTAAACACAGATTCATTGCCTTTCTGCCTCTGACCAGACGATGAATAGGATTTGGTGTCAGGCTTCATGCATTTCATTACTTGCAATGGTTTATGAATAATCAATTCATTTGCACCTAAAATCAAGGATTATGCAATACATGTGGGCCTTGATGCAATTTCACAAAGTTGTTCATCGATTAAGACTTAATAATTAATTATCAACGATCTATATTTGATCTGATAAAAGGTAGAAATTTCCCAAGACAAGTTTATGCATAGCTTCATGTCTCTACATGTTATTTTACCAATCAATTTATCCTTTTTGGAATTCTCTCTTAAAAAGAGACCCCTGAATGAAAACTGTCAAGTACCATTCTTTTAGTCCTGTGTATGCCCACCTAGAATATGGAAGGAATGCGTGAAGTTGTTGTTAATTCACTTAATCGGTGATTATCATATTGATTATTGATTGCCAAGGAAAACTTTGAGAGAGATTGTTCAAGAATTTGTATAGATTTTGTAGACTTTGTTGAAAGATTGCGAAGCCCTGTTTTAATGAAGTTTGTCAACATTGGATAGGTTTGAATAGACCATATTATTGCACAATGTTGGAACAACTGCGGCAATTAGAAGCGCTACATTAAGTCTTAACTAGTTTCATTCCATATTATTATTTTTGTTATTGATTTTTACCATAAAATATTGGAAATATACACTAGTGAAAGATTCCACTCTGTATAGGCTTACTTTTAATTTTTTTTTCTTGCTGGAATCCTTAAGATATTCACTGCTTTCATCAAAGGCAAAATTTCACATTTATTAAACTTCTTTCATACCACAATTTTTGTTGTGTTTTCAAAGGTCATTATTTTGTTGAAGTAAATATGCACAAGACTTTTCCATGCCAATGCTAATGCTATAAACTGTCTTTTCTAGTCCAAACTTTAGTCACTTCTTACACCCATCCAAAATTCATAACAGAGTGGTCACCAAATTCCTGCAAACCCTACAAGTGCTAGGCTAGACTCGAAACTGCTTTGAATGAAGAGAAAAGCCCTTGGAGTATTTAACCAATCCAAAATGTTGAAAATGGGAGAAAAGGGACAATTACTTCATAACTTTTGATCACTCGAAGTGATCCCTCTCTCATAAGGCTTCTGTTTTTAGTCACGTTTTTGAAACCGAGTGAGAGAAAAGCATTTTTGGGCCATTACTTTACGAGTCCCGGACTACCAACTTTAACTGTGCCCTTTCAAGAAAAAAGAAGAACAAATCCACTCTTTTCCATTCTGCTTGCTCCAAGCAGCTTACTCCAAGCAGCTTATAATACATTTTGTAGTAGGTCCATGATTGGACTTAGGCTGATGCTGTTTTATAAGCTTGGTGATTAGTTGTATTGGAGTCATCTAGCAGATGACTTGAATTCTTAAAGTAATGTATGGGGCAACAGATCTGTAAAAGAATGTCCTCATGTTATCATGAAGTTGTAGAATAGAATTATTTCATCCATTCAATGTTATCATATTTTGTGCTGTTCATCTGTTTAAACATATAGTTTTGCAGATATGTTTTGGCTATGTAGTCGGAGAAGCAAGTAAACTACAAACCAGACTGTCTTTATATTTGTGGATTCTCCATTGTTTCTCAAGACGGACAATTGCCAAAGATATAGTAGTTAATGTGATTAAAGCCAATTAAATAGCTTTTTACAAAGTGACAAGTTCATAAATGTTTCAAGATTGTGCACATTATACGTATTGTCCCATCTATGTAATTTTGTGTCACCTGAGCTTCCCATACCACAGGAAATATGTGTTCCTCTTAGCACAATACACACCAGAGTCTGTTGACTAATATTTTATGCACAGAGGACCACTTGAGGCCCACACTCGGCCCACATTCAAGCCGGTCTAGCTACAATAGATCAGTACCAATCACAATGGAAGTCCATCGTGCTCTGACTACGTTTCAAAGACCAAAGGTCTGTTTGAAGGACCTGTACTGGGTCCGCTTCTAAAATTGATGGTCAGGGGACAATTAATTTCAGTCTTCAAAGGTGTAGGATTAGGGTTAGGATTGTGGTTGCAATTAGGGTTTTAGGTTTAATAGGTATAGACATAATGTGAGGTCCAGGGTTGAAGTTAGGAGTTTGGAGTGTGTTGATTGCGGAACATGTTTCGTACTTCATAGAACCCTAAAAATATACTTTATGAAGGAAATTTTTGTTCACCAACAATAAATTTTTCAGTATTCATATTCCTAGCCTGATACAGAGCCCAGGGATCCTAGCCTTGTGATGATTTCATTAGTGACCATAAAATGTTAAAAGGGTCTGTGGATCACCCACTTATGCTGGTCCAAATTTGATACCACAGGACCAGAGCTGTGGGTTGCCGAACAGGAACAGCATAGTCCAGTCTCAGTTATTGTGGACCAGGAACAAGTCTTGTTTCCTATCTCATATGATGCAGTTGCTTGGTCTGTGGGTGATGAAGTCATTGGATGAACCGTAATCCTGCGTGTCTGTGCCACATTGGCAGGATATCGAACAGTGATGGGGTGCATAGTGGACAACAAAGAGTATTGAGTACTCAGGAATTTTAGGGGTATTGTTTGGGTCCTGGCGGGTAGCTTTGTAACCCCAAGGCTGGTATGAAAGGGGGGTAACAGGGGATCGATAAGAGGGTCTTTGTGTTTTGGGGACAAGACAGTGTGTCTGTGTGAAGCATGGGGACAGCCAGGAGAGGAGGGGGTGGCAAGGATCATGTAATAAGGGTGCGAGACTGTCCCAGGGGGCTCAAGAGGGGGAGCTCTTGTACTTTTCAGCACTCAGGAGTGCCAGGAATCACAGTGGGGCCTCGTCTAACAAAACATTTCTAGACTGTGATCTATGAAGAGGTGAATGCTATTTCGAAGCCAGGTTGACAAATCGATCCTTGTGACTTAGGCGTACTGTATTATTTCAATGTTCTGATTTTTAAAATATGAATTAACCGTGTATGTTATATGAGGAGTAAATGAAATGATGCAACGACCGCACCCCCAAAAAAAAAAAAATAAATAAATAAATAAATAAATAAATAAATTAAAAAAAAAAATAAATAAATAAATAAATAAATAAAAAATAAAAAAAATAAATAAAAAATAAATAAATAAATAAAAACATGAAGAGAAACAAATTAATTTCACATGAAAACATACCCTCCTGATCATATATTTGTCAAAGTATGAACTATTGAATATGTCTATCTATTATTTTGCCTCAGCATGGGCCTT
Source organism: Mesocentrotus franciscanus (assembly GCA_037976565.1). Taxonomy (NCBI): domain Eukaryota; kingdom Metazoa; phylum Echinodermata; class Echinoidea; order Camarodonta; family Strongylocentrotidae; genus Mesocentrotus; species Mesocentrotus franciscanus. Next base: position 9,734,968 of record CP137670.1, on the reverse strand, counting down.
TATTTTGAATTCAAATCATCTTCCTCTCACCTCATCACCTTCCATTTCCTCTGCATCAAAGAATCATTACATAATAGATGAGATGCGATCCCTGCAGGTTGTGCAGATGAAAATTGAAGGTATTTGGATCCATATCAATGTTCACCTAAACAAAATGTCCTCCTATACAGAGAAGGTCAGGTGTCCCGTCAGACTGTGTTTACATAGCACAAAATACATTGCTTTAAAACGTTAGATTCTATACCACTTTACTGCCGCCGATGATGATGATGGTGGTGATGATGATAGTGGTGATGATGGTGGTGATGATGATGGTGGTGATGATGATGGTGATGATGATGGTGGTGATGATGATGGTGGTGATGATGATGGTGATGATGATGGTGGTGATGGTGATGGTGGTGATGATGATGATGGTGATGGTGATGGTGGTGATGGTGATGGTGGTGATGATGATGGTGGTGATGATGATGGTGATGATGGTGGTGATGATGATGGTGATGATGATGGTGGTGATGATGGTGGTGATGATGGTGATGATGATGGTGGTGATGGTGATGGTGATGATGATGATGGTGATGGTGATGGTGGTGATGATGATGATGGTGATGATGGTGGTGATGATGATGATGGTGGTGATGATGATGGTGGTGATGATGATGGTGATGATGATGGTGGTGATGATGGTGGTGATGATGATGAGGATGATAGTGGTGGTGATGATGATGATGATGATTGTGAGGAGGAGGGGGGGGAAGATGAGGATGAGGATGATGATAGTGGTGGTGGTGATGATGATAACGATTATGAGGAGCAGGGGGATGATGATGTTGGTGATGATGATGATTATGAGGAGGATGATGATGGTGGTGATGAGGATGATGATGATTTTAGCTGGTCACCTAAGACAAGAGAGGCCTCAATTCTTTTAAATTGAGTTATTATGCAAAACGCCATGTAAGAAAAAGTATAAATGCAACATTGACTTCATTTAAATCTGGGTATGTTTTGGCATTTGAATCAATCCTATTGCACTTTTTAAATTCATTTAGTCAGAATGCATCTCTTTTAAATTCACATGTTATCTTTTTTTCTCAACATATGATGCAAATTGGCCTACATCATTCTTTCTCCATACATAAATGTTGGTCATTTGAAGTCATTCAGGATATATATAGACATAGCTCTATGTAGAATCTGCAGACTTTTTTTTTTCTTTCAGTGATTAAGAGACTTGCATCAATGAAAAATTGCAACCTAACATGTATTATCTGTGTATAGAGGTCTAGGCTATATCATCTCATTAGTTCAGGTTACATGAGCTCACAGCGCTTCAATAAACGTTTCATTCTGCTTGTCTGAATGACCTCCTCATTCTTTCCTTGTTTTCTTCCTTGACTACACGAAAGCAAATCTCCTTTTATTCAGCCCCAATGCCCTGCTTGATTGAAAAAAAAAATCTGATAGCAGGAGTTACGTTCACTTGGAAGTGTTTAGTGTTAAACTTCGAGTTTGGGCAATGTTCAAGTTCTAAACAACGATCCACTATCGACGATTAGGGTTCGCAGGGGTCACAACGAGTATTCAAAGTTCAATGCAATATTGCAAGCTATGGAAAGCATTCATTTTAACTTTAATGACTGGCATATCCTCCCAAGTTAATTGTGTCCGGATGGCACATAACTTGGAGTGAAGACCTCGCTTGTAGTTATAGCGTTAACCATAACATTGCTTGTAGTTAACCATTTTGAAGAAACTTACAGTTTAATAACTACGAGTCTGTAACTTCAAGATAATCTCAACGTTTCAATCCTAGATCTAAACTTATAAGTTTATACACACTGTCGTGTGAACCCGACTTCTGATAACATGAATTCCTACCTTCAATTACACAGCAGAAAAAGAAAAGAAAAAATCCCCACATTTTTTCCCTTGAAGGGTAGGGACTACACTTTCAAGGAAAGTTGGCGCCTGTTTCCACCTAAGCCAAATGTGGATCATTTTCCATGGATAAACAGTGTGCATGAAATTGGGAAGCAATTTCAAGGAAGTTTGCAGGAGGTTTTTTCTTTTTGTCTGTCAGATTTGTGGATGCACTTTGTTAGCTAGCTTAAAATGTGATGTGTTTTTCAGTGCGTAAATGCTATAAAATAGCAAGGACTGTGAAAGAAGGAACATACTTTTGAATAGAAAGTAAAAAAAAAAAAAGTGGACAGGAACAGTAGAAAATATAGAGATAGTTGTGTAAACAAAAAATACAGAGAGAAAGAGAGAAAAATATTGAGATAGATAGAATGAGAGAGAGAGAGAGAGAGAGAGAGAGAGAGTGAGAGATAGAGAGAGAAAGAAAGAGAGAGCGAGAAAGATGGGGAAGGGAGAGAGAAAGGGGAAATAATAATTATGGAGAAAGCTTTAGAAAGAGATGGGGAAGGGGACAAAGAACAGGCCTATATAGATTGCAGAGTTTGAGCATAGAAACAATGACTCTTTGTTTGAGAATTTAAGTTCAAGTTGTATTGTATAAAGTTGAGATGAAATTCCTAATAATCTTTATTTTCTCTCCTTTTCTTTTCATGTAATGATCTTGCTGCTTTTCCATTGTCTCATCTTATTAGGTAAGTGACTTCAAGATGTTTACAAAAATGAAAGAAAGCTATTATCAAATCAAACTTGAAAACTGACTCTATACAACCCTTACACACTTTCAAGGCCTTCAGAAGACAGGCTGTTCATCGTAAAATATGGTTTGTGTAACTAAAGGGAGAGAGAATTGTATATGGACCGTCACATTTCAATTTTGGTATGTAATGACGCATTATATTATCTGGATGTGACAAAGAAAGGGACTTTGGGAAAGGGTGGGGGGCTGGCCCTACCTTCAATACCTTGGTATCTTCTCTGGTTTATAGTTGTTTGGTCTACAACCAGTTCGTCTACTACCCAATTAGTCTATTTCCATATGGTCTACACCCAGCCTGTATACTATCTAAAGGGTCTTATAATCACTTCGTCTACTTATCATATGGTCTAATAATCATCCAATCATGACTAATAATCATCAACAGTAGACAAAATGAACATTAGACAAACTGGGAATGAGAATACTAAGTTATTAGACTAAATGAACAATAGACCAAATGGGTAGTTGACTTATTGGAGATTAGACCAAATGGAAATTGGACTAAGTGACTATTAGCCCAAATGGTCATTGGACCAAATGATGTGGACCAAATGATTATTAGACCATGTGGATTGTAGATGGGCTGGGTCACCTGGGTGTAGACCATATGGGAATAAACTAATTGGATAGTAGACTAACTGGTTGTAACTTGTAGACCAATCAGCAACTCACCTCTTCTACCTGTGCTTCTCCATTCCTGTAGTGCACAATTGCTTGGAATAGGCTCAATCATGGCCTTGAATGCTTAGACCAAGAGAATTGAACCAAAAACCCGCTTCCAAATTCTGTTGATGGATGCAAGAATAACAAAGGGTCATATTTTCCTCCCAAATATTTATGCTGGATATATCCTACCTTGGTTCATACTTTCAAGAATGCGTGTCTATGAAAGAGCTTGGTGCTTTAGATGGCTACCGGTAGTATCGAAATTTAAAAAGCTGAAATAAAAAAAGCTTTGATACGATGCCACATTTTCAAATTAATTTAGAATAATATGTCCAATTGCCCTGTCTAACCCCTTCTCATACAATTTAATAAAAACGATAAAAAAGTAATATACAGAGTGATACAATTCTGGATTTGAAAAAAGAAAATTGTCATTACAGGTTGACTTACGTGTACATGGTAGATCAATCTTACAGGACAGTGGAGTATTTGCGCGAAAGCCCTCCCCTTCAAAGAAAGTTTACAAAAAAATAAAAAGTGGATACTCTTTACTCAAATTGATATGGAGAGCAATACAATTCGCAGAAATGAGTGACAGATTTTATCATTTTTATAAGTAGACAAGAAATCAATGTTTAAAATTGTCCTCCATATTGCCCCTCAAATTAGTCACAGACTTTTATTACATTTTGTAAAGTAGATGGCCAATTGATGTTTCATACTGTAATGCGAATGAGTTTTTTTTCCAAATAGGGAAATATTCTTTACATTGGGAGGCCTTTCTGTAATATATGACCCCCCAAAGTGCAGAGTTGGTTATTTTGGTTTGCTAAATAATAGGTGAACATCTAAAAAAAAATAAAGAATGAATTTGAGGCTTTTTTCGTATTCATTTCGAAAGAGTGTCCTTTTTGAGTGGTTTTGTGATAAAAACCACTCCTTTTAAAAGATATCCCTCATTCTAATGAATTTATATTACTGTAGGGGGGCGGGAGCCCAAAAATGTTGCCAAACACCTGTACATGTGGTCCGTTTGATGAGTTTTCACCCCCTTCTCAATTTTGCCCGTGGAAGCAGGGGACCGGTCCCTCGCCCCTTTAAGATGCAGAATTTTGATAGGTGCAGAGGCGGTCTGGTGCTTCCAAATTGGAAAACGGCTCTTGACCGATAGGTCAGGAGGATGAATTTCACCCTCGAACTATCATCCCCCAAAAAGTTCAGACAAAGTTGAATTCTTTCTGGCAGCTCTTGCTAAAAGGTTAAACAAAATTGGTGAACTTTCTTGATCATTCTCAGGAACAATTATTAGGAATGTGAGATGAAAAGGATCAGTTGAGCTCCTATATTCCTTCAAGTGATATCATACTCCCTATATAATGATATAACTCTGGTGCCACAACTTTTGTGTAGTCCCATATACCTACATTCATGTGAGGTGCTTTTCGTTATTCCTTATTTTCTGCAAGATTTTATCAATATTTCATTAAAAAATAAGAATAATTGGGTCTTATTTACCAAAGGTAGTCACATCAATATTAAAATTACTTTTCTTGCATGCCATGCAATTTATTACTACCCAAGCAATTGCTAGGCACCCATTTCTACACCTGGGTAGAGAAGGGCAGATGTGGGTGAAATGCCTTGTCCAAGGATTGAACACTGGAACCTCATGAATATGCATGAGTCAAGAGCCTTCACCAATATACCACAGTGATACTAAACAATAATAATAATATTAATCACAATTTTGATGATTTCAAAACCTCATCAAACACAACTACAACATAAATCCTTTTTACCGGTACTTCATAGTTGACAATAGACTGGTTTTATACTAACATATTCAAATGTTATGCATACTTGTTAAACAAAGGTTCTTCGACCTGAAAGCTTGCCAAAGGCTGGCCCGACATAGCAACAAGTAATGTATGCAGACCGGATTCCAAGTATTGTAGTTCATTAATTGATAACGGGTTAATGGAATAACTCGTCACTAGGTCCCCAGGAAATTAACATCCATAAATTTGAATATGTTAGTAAACAGGTCTATTTCAAATAGATGACAGGCAAGTGTTTTCTCACAGCGCAGTTGCGTTACGGTAGAAAAATAAAGGGGTCAATCTCTTCTATAGCATACAGGTGGGTCAAGCAATGGAAGCATAAAGTCAATGACTCCATTCGAAAACATCAGGTTTTTCTTTTCTTCATCTGTAATTGAAGGATAGATTAATTCGCTCTAAGATGATTGCCCAATTGGTGAGTCTTTGAGATTTGTGGTTAAAACCCATAAAACTCAAGCGTTGCAAATTTTGAAAGGGCAGTTTTAGCCGTCAATTTATTACACAAGCAAATCTGAATGAGGTTAATGGTGCCACGTGATCACTTGGTGGTTCGGGACTTTCTCCATGAACAGGGGTGTTTCACAAAGACTAAGATCAACTTTAAGTTGGACTTAACTATGGCAGGCAGTTCATGCTACTGTTTGCTCTCGTCATTTACTGGCATTGGTCTCTCAAGGGACATACAAATCATGGTCACAAATCTACAGAATTTACAATTTTTGATAATTCATTATTGAAGGAAAAAATATTATTTAAAGATCACAATGGTGAGAGCAACCAATGGCATGAACGGCCTGCCATAGTTAAGTCCAACTTAAAGGCGATCTTAGTCTCTGTGAAACACTCCCCAGATTACCCAATTGCTTCGTACTATAATTAGTTTGAGGGTAATAGACTAGTCAGAGATTTGATGTGATATTAGGCCTACATAATTGCACAGCCTAGGGAAATTCCACAAACGCACTTTACGTTTAAATGCATGGCAAGAGTGGATGAAAAGAGTAGGAGCACTCAACACAGGCAGCTAAGGATTGTGATTTATTTAGGCCTACCCGTGTTTTATAAGATACAAAATCAAGAAGATCACTGTACTACGGTCAAACCTGCTTTAGCGACCACCTGTATAGAAAGACCACCTTTCTCTAAAGACCACATATTTGGTTTCCCTTGGAATGTGTTCCCCTATTGAAACAACTTCATAAAGACCACCTGCTCATAAAGATCAAAAAGATCATAAAGTTAAAAATGAAGTTTAAAGCCTGTCTGCACTAGTTTGGCCAGGAGGGATTAGACCTCCCAGGCTGGTCACTGATAGGTGGTTATCTCATCAACTCAGATCTCAACTACCATAAAGGGGATCATGGGGGACCAACGAGCACCGCTTAGGCATTGTTTGCTATATAGAGGGAGCAATTAGCTACAAGTAGTGCAGTGGGGCTTTACTGCATCATATGAATGAGTTTTAACTGATATTCCTGAATACTTTAATCAAGTGTGTGGATATATTACATTTTGTTCTCTAATCTCCGAAACATATTGACTAATAATAGCTATATATGGCTGCCATGGCTTTTTGACTTATAACTGCTCCATTAGAAGATCCTATATTGTATTTTATCCAGTAAATGGTATTACTATTTGTTATATGGCTGCCACCATAGACCCCCCTGCAAATCTCACCATAGACTAGAGAATGGGGCAGATCCCGTCGCCCAAACTATTGAGGGATAAACGGTGAAGCACTATTATATGTCTTTTGCGCGCATAATGTTCTCCCCATCAAGGACAGGCTCGTTGCATTGAGGCTGACTTCTGCATGGTTACACCTTTTCACTAGTATTCCATGTAAGCACAGAATTGTAATGGAGGGGGCATTATAGGAAAACCGTTTGCAACGGACAATGCAGCAGTTATCAAACTATTGACGGCTCTCTTTCTCACATTGGAGATGTCCTGGGCAATTTATACAAAGGAATTGATTATGTTTTGATAGTATCGAATGGGTTTGTTGTCAGATGTCTTGCACAGAAGCTGTAATGGATATTTGCCCGATTGGCCAGCAGGGACAAGAGTGGTCTATTTTTAGACCAGCAAATCATTTCATGGACACTTAATGGGACCTAGGAAGAATGAAATATGGATTGATCGAAGGAAAGGATGAGCAAATGATAAGGCGGAGTGGATGAAATGATAGAGAATTGATCGATTTCTGTACTGGCTGGATAAGAGGAAAGGGAAAGGGGCGTTGTGGCGTGCCCCTGTAATCCAGCTAACAGTGGAAGTTACAAACTGATTCAGCCAGGAAGGTTGAAACTGAATCGGGATGGTGACGTTATAAGGTCGGTCCCCAGACGTAAATAATCATATCTGATTGATACACGTCTGTAAAAACCCAATCACACACACTGAAGAAAGGTGAGGGATTAGAAAAGGAGTGTGAGAGAGAGAGAGAGAAGAGAGAGAGAGAGAGAGAGAGAGAGAGAGAGGAAGGACAGAAAGGGGGTAATCTACTGCACTTAAACCCTTTCCACAATATTTTGATAGATGGACTTACAATATGTAGTAAAGAATATATTTGATGATATTGATTCAATTATTATCATCAGTATGTTTGTCAGACAGCTAAAAGCACTCTGGTGTGAGGGAGTATTGATTTTGAATTTAGCTGAGCGATTGTCGGGATGTCATCGGCATGGATTCGAGGATCATTGTTTACAGAAGTCATAACTCTCACCTCTCAATGTACAACCGGACTCATAGAATGAGAAAAGGTGAAGCGAAGAGGAGGCATAAAAATAAGAGGAGAATGACGATAAAATATAGGCATAAGTGTTAAAGGCATTGTTTAACAATGCCAAATCTGAGATGCATTGCCCTATGTGGTATCAGTGATATGGTGTAATATTGAAGCCCTAAAAAAATTGCATTTCAAAATATCATGAAGTGCCTCAAAAGAGTAAAAATCTTTGAGTGACCGGTTTTACCCTACTCATTTTCCCCAATAGACTGTAGTGTTATAAAAACCGTTGGGGAAAATGGCTTTTGAAATTTCAAATTCCAATCAATAATATCTTGATAATCAGACAGGCGATCAGATTGTAAACGTCATGGGATCCCTGACTGACCTAAATGTGTATAATTATGATTGCAGCATGAGCTAAATCCAGGATTTTGTTTAGAATCTGAGACAAAGATACCCAATCCCTTGAAGATATAAAATAATGTACATTCTGCTTTGCCTTGTTAACTTAAACACTACCATGAGATGACTACAATATGATTTTTCTACATGACACATAGCTCTCTGCAGTTGCAAAAGGGTTCAACAAACTGGAGGGATGAAATTAACGAAGGGAGAATGAGGATGCGAGCTAGGCATAAGTGTTAGGTAAGGGAAATAGACGTTCTGCATCACCTCATGAACTCAAGCACTGCCATGAGACTATACTATGTGATTTTTCTCCATAACGCACAGCTGTCTGCAGTGGTGAGAGGGTTAAAAATATGGGAGGGATGAAATTAAGGAAGAATGATGGCGAAAGGGAGACATTTAGGAGGCGGGTAAGGCTCAGGAATAACATGCCGATGGGTGGGTGACCCAGTTCTAACGGCCGAGGAGATGCTCATTACCCTACCTTTGCCGCTCCAGATCGGAGAGGATGCGAGGAGAGGAACGAGAGAAGGGATGGATGAAGCTGAAAGAGAGAAAGAGGAAGAGGAGGGTGAGCAATGGATGGACAGATGAGCGAGTGATGAATTATGGAGGGAGGGAGGGAGGGAGGGAGGGAGGGAGGGAGGAGGGAGGGAGGGAGGGAGGGAGGGAGGGAACATGAGGTTTGACTGCCTAAAAGAAGTTCCTTACCCTGCCTTTGCCGCTCCAGATCGGAGAGGATGCGAGGAGAGGAAAGAGAGAAGGGATAGATGAAGCTGAAAGAGAGAAAGAGGAAGAGGAGGGTGAGGCAGGGGGAGGTTGGGAAGGGCTGGTGCGAAGGAGATTGAGCTAGTGAACACGAGTTTACATTTTGACATAAATGTTCATACCTCTTCCTTTGCCACTTCGCTTTGGAGAGGAGGTGGGGAATGAGAGAAGGGTGGAGGGAAGAAAGAGAGAGAGAGAGAGGATGGGGAGAGAGGGAGGGAAGAGAGGAGAAATGGGAGAGAGAGGGAACATGTGTTTTTGAATGCTTGAGAGATAAATGCTCATTACCCTACATTTGCCAATTTTAAAGCCCACCCAATGGAGACAAGAAAAGTGGTCTTTATAGGCAGGTGGTCTTTATGTACAGGTTCCTTTAGTACATGTTTCAATGAGAAACCATTTTTAAGGGAGAAAAAAAAATGTGTGGTCTCTGTAGACAGGCGGTCTTTCTATACAGGTGGTCGCTAAAGCAGGTTTGACTGTACAACCTTTGAAGATTTGGTTGGAAGAGGAGGCAAGGAATGAGAGAAGGATGAAGGAACCAGAGAGAGAGAGAGAGGGAACATACAAGTAGAGAAAGTTGAGCTGTTCAGCAAATAAAAGATTCTAGCTGACTTCTGAAAATTCAAATTTTAAGTGACACCTTTCAAAAATGTTTGCTCATTCCATTTTCTGCTTGTTATTTTTTCCATTTTTCATCACTTACAATTATTCTCTCAACATTTGAAACTGTCACATTTCGGGACCGACCAGATTAATGTTGACTTAGTGTCAACTCGTTTATCAAGTCATATTTTTCGACCTTCTTCACGCCCTCACTGCAAAATTCGATTGTGTGTTGGTAACTTGCTTTACTAAAAAAGGAGAGAAATATGTTTGTTATTGCAGTAATGGTCAAATATAGATTGTAGGCTGACGTGTGATCATTTTGATGTTAATTGACACCCAAGTTGTTTTGTCTAAAAAGCTAGCACTCATTTAAAGGGGGGTGAGACGTGGGAGTTTTACTCAAACCTTAATGCTCATGCTTTAACGCCTACACTGTATCACGGTTATCAAAAATGTCATAGAATGTCATTTTGTGGGCATTCTTTAAAAAGCTCTATAAAAATTTAACATTTCATAAATCTGAAGAATTGTTTATAGGAAATCCAAATTGTTGTGAATGCCCCTCATATTAATTTATAAACTGTATCAGTAATTTGTAGAGTTTCATCAGAATGTCTATAATATTTTTTTCTCAAAATTGAAAATGCTCAGTAAATTGTATAATGCTTGGAGTTGACCTACCAGTAATAGTCCTGCCTGTATATATGCCGTAACTTGACGGAAATTTCCCAAAGTGCCCACTGCACCTTTAACATTTTGTTATAGGATATAATCCCTTTTTAACTTCCTGCTTGCTTACAATAATTCCACAAAAGTACTGGTTCTGACACTTGCTAATTACCCCCTCCTGGCGTTGGATTCTGCTCATTTTTCAGCTTTTGCTACTATTGTAGCATTTGTTGGTACGGAAACGCCTCCCCAATTTCATTGTCAACCTGTCAAATTTATGAAATTATTTTGCGGGGATTAAAGGAAAACACTGGAGGATAAATGCAAGAAAAATTTAGTCTTTTGCTTCACTTTTGTACCATGGACAAAGAGTTTGAAAATTTCACGTAGTTTTTTTATACTCCATAATTTGAGGAAGAAAAAAAAGCGGATTACGAATCGAAAATTTGTCACTAATTTGTGTTACTTTTGTAGTTGAGTCACTTTTGAACCACAAACAAATAGGTCGAGAATTTCAGGTAGTTTTTATGCCATGATTTTAAAAAGAGGATAATACTGATTGAGAAGCTGTTATCGCTGATTTGCATTATAGTACTTTCCTAGTCTATAGTTTAATTAATGTTACTTTGTCACTTTTTTAACTTTCATAGTTGTCTGTTACCAGTGTTACAAGTTTGTGAATTAATTAGTTGTTGCATGGGATTATACAGAGTGTGGGGGGTGGGGGAGGAGGAGAAATTCACTGTGTAGTTAATTTTTCTGGAATGATGTAATTATTTTCTCTGAAAAGAAGTAATAAATCACGATCATCTTTATCACGTCGCATTCCAATTGTACTTTCTCAATGAATTCATGAAATTTTGTGATTTACAAACGGGATTATTAAAACTACACTTTGCTAATCTGCAATCACCATTAACAACACCTGCCGTCCCAGTAATTAACTTCTCTGTCAGGTTCTTACCACAGTCATTACAAGATTCAAGCATAAATAATTAGTCAGATTTTTGTAAAGAATGTAGATAAGAGAAGGAGGCATTGCTGAAATCATGTTGTCGGCTGCCTGCACGAAAGCTTTGGGCAGCCGACGATATATCCCTGAAGAAAAAAAGAAGTTTTGTGTCAACTGAAGAAGAAAACATCTACCTTTTTGTATCATATGATGTACAATGAAAAAAAAAAAATCTATATTAAATTTTTGGTTTACGTGATTATGTGCATGGTAGATCACCTAGAAAAGACTTAGCATTGATTGATGAATGTACATTATTATCATATTTCATGACCCTGTGACCTTGAGGTCATACTCTTGGAAACCAATGTGTTCTGAAGGTATGAATTGATTTCATTTTCCCACCATTGAGGAGTATAAGATTTCATGGATTTAAAGTAGTAAGGATTGAAAGAGAATTCCATTACGTTTCTCCTGTAATTGATGAGGATGAGGGTGATTGTGATGGTTGAATATGATGATATTGCTAATTATGCTAATGATCAGTAATTATTAACCTGCGTAATCAATGATTTTGATTCTACACAATTGCTCAGGTTAAACGCCTACTGCTAATTAATTCAATCACCAATTCCTATTGCATTCATTTTATTTTGCAACATCACACACAGTCGCAGATTCATTTTGCCTTTCTATAATCATGAACTCTTTTTCTAGGATAATGAATCAATTTCGAATGATAATCTTAATCCCATCATCAAAACTTGCAAGCAGCTAGCTAGGTACTGCGTATGCAATAGCACTGCAGGCTCAGTTCAGTACAGATTTGTATTTCAGTAATCTGTATTGCAACCTCGTAATGGGCCGGCAACAGAGAGAAACAGAGAGTGGGACAAAACGGCCGGTTTAAGGTCGGTGACAAACGAGACACCTTCTCCAGCTTGACAATTGGACAAAAGATTACACATGTAAAAGCATGCATGTTCTGATTTCTAGGTCATGCTTTATTGTATACCTTTCATCTATAAGCCACGATGATGGATCGCTGTTATGTCGGGCTATGGAATCAAGCGAAGAAACGTTAAGGAAAACGATAAGCCAGCCATGAAAGGACACTTGTTTGCATCGTGTCATTGGAGCTTCGGGAAAAATTGATTTCCATATTAATCATAGCCGTGGTACATGAAATTGACAGGTACTTCTTTACTTTTCTCATAGAAAAGTTCAATGGGGGTTTAGCAGCACATACAAGTAGCTGGGATTGCACCAGTGAACTTGTTTCTATTTTTCACATCATATTCAAAATGTTTGCACATGTTCCGTATTGTGAAAACCTGAACAGGTTTGAAGACTTCAGCAAATTCTCATCAATCAACTTATGAAATAAATCATACCAAAGCTTTGTAATGTGAACAATATAAAGTATCTTTTTTATCTCGCTAGAAAAATGATTGCAAGTTGTTGTGCATCATATATGATTCAAGTTAAATGAATTAGAAATAACTGAATTGTACATGTGAGCAATATGTTTCCCTCTATCTACCTAGAAAAACGCATACTTGTACTGTTCGTTGAGCATTAATTGTGGTAATTCAAAATAAAGGAATTTGAAATAACTAAACTGCCTGTTTGCAATTTTTAGGTTCTAAAAGTTTGACTTGGCAGTGAAACCTAGATCTTGGAATCAGATTGAGCTGTCTTATGACAGAACATTTATGAGCTGAAATATTAAATATGTATTGATGGGTACTGTTGCGTTTGTAGAATCAGAAGGGTCTATTACCTCATTAGTTGTGATAGTAAACAGGGGGGTGTTTCACAAAGACTAAGATCGACTTTAAGTTGGACTTAACTATGGCACTGTTTGCTCTCACCATTACGATCTTTGGATAATATTTTTTTCCCTCTATAATGAATTATCAAAAAATATAAATTCTGTAGATTTGTGACCATGATTTGTATGTCTCTTGAGAGACAATTTTCATGATTTGGTGAGAGCAAACAGTGGCATGAATGGCCTGCCATATTTAAGTCCAACTTAAAGTCGATCTTAGTCTTTGTGAAACACTCCCCAGGCTAATGTCCTTCTGGCTACATAGAGGAACTATCCCCCTGTCCACACACAACATTTTCCGTGATTAGGCGTGATTAGTTATACCGTTTCGCGATAGTTATACCATTTCGCGATAGTTATATGATGAAATTGTGTGTGTGGACGCTTACTAACGATACGTCGATAACGAAACGTCGTATAACGAAACGCAGGTTTGGGCATCGTTTCGAACTAGAACTCAATAACTAATCACGCCTAATCACGCTTAATCACAGAAATTTTGTGTGTGGACGGAACTAGTCTAACTGGGCGGGGCTTAACGTCGGATCGCGAGCGAAAGGAGACCTGACCTCTCATTTCCGCTTCCATTTCATGACCGCAGTAGCAAACTGCACACCTATACGACATTTCGCTGTAGAGTTTTGGGATTACTTTCTTGTGTGTGTGGACACCCTGGAATTTATACGATGATTCTTTATACAACGTTTCTTGTGTGTGGACACCCTGGAATTTATACGATGATTCTTTATACGACGTATCGTTATAGAGTTTCGGGATAAATTGTTTTGTGTGTGGACACGCTGTATATTCTTTCTGTTTCTCCTCAAATATTTAATCTGCCAATTCAACTTTAAAAAAAAAGATTTAGATACTTATTGCATCCTCTTGGCATTCTGAAATAATATTTAAACCTCATAAATAGTATAAGAAAATATTGCTTAGAAAGAGGAATTATGATCAAACTGATTTTTATCTAGATAACCATCTTGTTTTCAAAAGGGTGTCAAAACTATTTCTTTAATCTTTTGTAAGGACAAATTTTTCAACTTTAAATCCCCTTATCCTTTTTTTCTCTGTCTAGCTAAACAGAATAGATATCATCAATAGAATTTCTATGGATCTTTTCAGAAGATCCGTATTCCTATAAATAGTTAGACCGATCAAGTTGATAACAAAATAATCGCGGTTTGCAGGTATAAGAATACTACGATTAGACAGAATTTTGGTTTCTTATGTTTTTTTATTGGTGGCAGTAGTTTGCTTTTTAGCGATACTATTCTATCTTTCCAACCAGTCTTTCATACTTAATGATTGAATGAGCATTGATATAGATCTAGCGTGTTGACAAATTACTCCTGAACGCCTATAGCCTGACTTTTCTTTTCATAGCGTAACCAAAAATGTGATGATTATCGGTCACGTTTTGATTTATCGGCTGGGGGTGTAGGGTGATTTGATTTGAATGTGAGGCGGTGAAAAGCACCGGAAAATGGCAAGAATGCATGTTTTTTAATACTCATTGGCTTAGGTACATAAAGGAACATAACAGGGAATTGTGCTCCAAGCAGGGGATCATTTCTTATATCCTTTCTATTTTTCTGTTATGAAATTTCATTGGATGTTCTTATTCTGTGTGCAACTGCAAAAACTGTTAAACAAATTTTCTTACTTTTTGTTTGTTTGTTTGTAATCCTTCATTTTCATTTTTAAGGGCAATTTTTTGCATGGAGAAGTCTATGTGGAACTCCATTCACGGGATATGACTATTGAATTGATCTTTTTGTCAATTATTAAATGCAGGCATTGCAAATAAAGCCTGACCTTCTCTGCAAACAGTTCAGCAAGCAATGAGTCGATCTATAACAAAAATCAGGAATGGAAAAGAAAGGCACATTAAAAGAGTAAAGAGTGTGAAAAAAATTCAGTGGCCTTTTCAATCGCTTCTCTAACACTGTACCCAGTGGAATTAACACCTGCTTCGGGCTGTGCGATTCCTCGCGGAATCCAGCGCAAATTTGTCCGATATTAACGATGATGAGGGCGATGATAAATATTTGAGATGGGGTGGTAAAACGACAGGCTGTCTTTTCTTTGGCTGTTCTGTGGGGATTCAGAAAGAAATCAAGACAGCTGCAACTAAAAAAGTATTAGCCCTAATTTTTGTTCTCAAGGTATTATATTTTTTGTCTATTTTCTTGGTTAATTATATATGTTTATACAGTCCAGGGATGGGTCACATACAGTTAACTCGTTGACCTTTGAACTCTCAGATTCACATAGGCTTAATACAGGAAGTACCTGGTTCCAGCAAGCAACGAGTTAACAACTAAATTATTCATACCTCTTGTAAATTTGATGTTTTCCTCTTCTTTTGTCCGTAACTCAAGAACGAAAGGGGGACTGTTTGAATTAGGGCCTTTGTTTAATTCTTTTAGATGTAAGCTTTAAAATGTCACATTCTTAAGAAACTTAAATCGTGGTAAATCAATTTTTCACATACTTAAAATAAATTACACAACTTGGTAAGGGTATGAATAATTTAATTGTCAACTGTAAGTCTAGGTGATCTAGCTTGAGAATTAGACCCCCTTATTGCATGTTCCAGATTAACATGTCCGATTTGTATGTGGGGTTCAAAACAGCTTTGCGTTTATCATGTCTCAGAAACTTGATTCTGGCTGTATGTCACATTCAACACGCAGTTTTTGGCGTTACAATATGCCCATATCTAAAGACGTTTGAAAAGGCTTTGTGTTTATCGCCTTAAAAATTTGCCTGAAAGACGTTTGAAAACGCCGATTCTAGGCAAAAAAATTGGACGATAAACGCAACCATAGATTGCTAGAGGAAGACCGTGTTGTGAAATGTTTTGATTCTTACAACATCAAAGCCAATATCTGGCCAGGTTGAAAACAATTTATTCAAATCTTTGGTCTCATAGCGAGCAATTATTCAAGAAAATGTGTTAATTAAAGGCCAATAAAGGAGAACGTTAAAAAGTGATGTTTGTCCTATCCTAAAACATTTAAAATCTGTTGCCAATTTGAAAGCACACGATTTAAATCGCATGCAGTGATTATAAGAGCTCTCAATCCATAGTTATCTCTCTCTTGCCCAACTCTTGAACTGTAAACCCTGTATCATAATGCTTTCGAGATAAGGTATACAACAGACGAACAGATTGTGTTACCGGTACATCACGATTGAAAGGATACTGTTGTTAGGTTCACACAAAAGTTTGTAAACTTGAAATTCAGGTCATGTTCTTCAAACTTCGAGGTTAAATTGTAGTTGCGGACTCTGCGGACTAACTTGAGGTTAGGAAACTTTTCTTAAGTTCACTGAAAGTTTAAACCATGTTAATCTTATGGTTATATTGTTAGCGCAATAACTGCAGGCCGAAGGGATCAATACTTGAAATTATGTTATTTGAGGATGCAAATAACTTTGAGTTTATAGGCCAGCTTGTAGTTAAGATGACTGCTTGATGCAGGGCTCGTAATTTAAAACCTTAATTACTCATTTTGGTCTTGTTTGAGCCACTGTCACTGTTAGTGGATCGTTCTTTGAAACGTTGAGGTTTTGCAAACTTGACCGTTTTAAACGATGAAGGTCCCATATGGACACGGCTAAGGATACTGTATTGTAATACAAGACCCTCTGACTCCATTGTTACCAATTTGAGGGCTTCTCTGTGGACAGCGCTTGCACTTAACTTTCTTCCCCAGACATCGATACGATCGGAAAGAGTGGGCGTTAACAGATGTGGTACGGGAAGGGCTGGTCGTGGACTGATCGAATGCGTTTTGTTGTGGCCGCTCTCTGTTCTCCTGCGTGGGCCTACGTGTGCGTTGTGGAGTGTTGAAGCTGGTGTATGGTGGATTAATTGCAGAGGTTAACTTGGGTGGTGGTCCCACCTATTTCTTTTACTGCCTCCATTAACACCGCAGACTCTTATCCTCCCTCTAGTTCAAATTGCTTTGCTTAACATCTTCCTGAAGGATGTACAATTAGGGTACCACCGCCTGCCTCCGGGCAGCTCATCTAAACTCCTTTTATTGTTCAATTATTGGTCTACATGATGATACACAGAAGGAAATAGTAGTTTGATATTCGATATTTGCTTCAGGTCTTCATTAGCTGTGATTGGCTGTTAATTTAGGGTTAGGGTTTAATAGCTATAGTGTTTGTTTCAGGGTTAAAGTTAGGAATTTACACTTGAAACTGACGGATGAACAATCACTGTTCACAATCTGTTTGTAACAAAATGTGTTTTGTTTCTCTACTAAAAAAAACAAACTATGTGAGCATTATGAGTAGCCCCATTGCAGCAGGGATTTCCTCTGATCAGCTACATACAAAATTCTTAGAGCTGAACAGTTATTTTGATTAAAAGAAAATGATCATATTTTTTTCTCCTCAGGACCAGAGTGCTAAAAGTCATAGACTAACTCTTGCCCAATGAAGTTTATATCAGGCCCTAACATCAATTGTCACTTGCCTTTAATAGTGTAGCCTGTAATGAAACATTTCAGAATTTGCCCACTTAACTTGTCCATCATAGAAAGTGGGATTTGAGTTGCTTGGTAGGAAATGTATTTTGGTTCCTTGGCAGTTGTAGTACACTTGCACCTCAGATAGTTGATCTGTGGTTACAGAATTCCTAACTTCAACCTTGGACTCGACACTATACCTAACCCTAACCCTAACCCTAACCCTAGCCCTAAACCTAACCTAAATCCTAACCTAAAACCTAACCTAAAACCCAATTGCAGCCCTAAAACTTTCCTTATGCTTTTGATGAAACTAAGCCTAGAGAAATTGTCACAGGAGAAAAAGTTGGATCACCGCCTTGGCAATATGGGCAACTAGATCTGTAATAGTTAGTTGTACATTTAAATATAGGCCCGTTTGCTAAAATATTCAAATTTGATGCATACTTTTTAAACAAAGGTTCTTGACGACCTGAAAGCTTGCCCGAGGCTGGCCCGACATAGCAACAAGTAATATATATGCAGACTGGATTCTGGGTATTGTAGTCTATTCATTAATAACAGGTTAATGGAATAACTCATCACTGGGTTCCCAGGAAAGAAACATCCATGAATTTTAATATATTAGGAAACTGGTCTACCCTGACTTTGTGACTCCTAGTGTCTCATATATATATATATATATATATATATATATATATATATATATATGTATCTACAAGTCAACTTCAAAGCTGCAAGACTTAAGTACCTCAATTTGATCACTTGCTGACATTGAGCCAGACAGTTTGAAGATGGGAGACAAGTGAAATGCGATAAGTACAGATAACCAGTCCAGACTGTAACTCGATCTCAGCTTAATTCAGCCCATCACTGTCCATGCTGACAGACAATGACATGTAGATGGATAATGGGGAGAGAAATGATCACCATTCATTAAAGGACTGGTAACATGATACTGGTTTTTATAGATCATGTCTTTTATCTGCATGGCTAGAGTAATGCAATTGTGGAAGAATTGATCACAGTCCACTCTCGTATCTGTTATTCATGATTAGAGGCAAATAATGGAGTAAAACTTGACATTTGTGGAAGTTGGCCAAATCAGGGAAGATCATTGGGAAGAATTGATCACAGTCCATTCAAAGACTGGTAACCGGATCCTAGCATTTGTGGATCATGTCTTTTATCTACATGGCAGGGGCATGACTCGTGCAAGATGATAGCCCTGCAGAAGTGATACCGGTCTCCCATCCAAGACTGGTATACATGTACATCAAATGAGAACAGATATGAGAAATCATACAATTTGGTCTGATTTTGGAAACTCATCACAAAGATCGTTTCTCATATAACATTGACATAAGGTCATTGAAAACCAATACACTTCAAAGATTGAAATTGTATATCAGATATTAACTCCTAAGAGAGGGTAAGCAACAGAAGTATAACCTAATTTGCAAAATCTGTTGTAGAAAAATTACAAAAGTGCATTGACTGTACTTCATACTCGCCAATAACAGAAATTTGTGTTTTATATAGGACTATCCTTTTATAAATCTATCCATTTCATTTCCCCACTTGAGCTGGAATTCAATGTTATCTGTGTAAGTTTATTATACACTATTGCACAGGTAATATAACTGAATATGAGTAATATAACTTAATGATATTTCGTTGAAGAATTTTATTAATTTAACGTTTGTTTGTTTCTCTTTTTACTTTCCTTTCTTGCATGGTCCACCTGATTGCTTCACCAACTCTGATGTCATTCCTATTACAGGTAAGTCAATATTAGGTATAGATATCAAATAGTTGATATTGACAAATTCTTTGCCATCTGTCTTGGGATTATCAAAAAAGAAATGTTTTCATCAACAACAATAGAAACACATCTTAAAATTTAATTGTTCCTTGTTTTCCGCGGTACAAAACAAATCTCTCATCTGTTTCCATTGACTGCATGTTACGGCCATCTCCTCTAAGATGTCGACACCCTCTCAATTTTCACTTCCCTTCAAACTTCCAAAAATGGGCTCAAATTTCATTTCACATTTACTCCCGATCCTTATCACCATCTTATACCACGATAAGTATCGAGTCTTGCTCTATTTCTTGTTTCCACCAAAAAGAGGTTCCTCTGGAACCGGCTACGTGCTCGGAAACTGTGCATCCTCCCTAGAGAGAGCAATCAAAAGATATTATCCACAAGCCCAGTCCCATACACGGACCAATTTGTACTGCTTCAATTTGCTATTTAGCTATTGTATTCCCACCTACTCCAATCTGTGTTAGCGATGTCTCGAGCTGGAGGATTTTCCCATGAGGATTTGTCTCATTTTCGGTTGCCACATTTTCGTTATTATTTTGGGTATTCCCTTTTGGAAGAGGTCAATGATACAATGAGTTTGAAGCTGTATTTGTTTAGGGCTAGATTGTATTTCACCTTTGACCCAAGGTGACCCCATGTCAAAGTCCCTTGGTATTAGGTGTTTGTGGGTATTGTGAACATGGTTGGAGGGGATAGGGCTATTAAGTCTAGACTTCCTCACCAGTCTCTTGATGGAGTCTTGTGAAGATGAGCTATTCTAAATATTGAACAGGCGTAGGCTCATAAATTTAGTAGGAAAATGTTCTCCCATTTTCACGAATGGATTGTCCTTCACTGTTATTGGTTTACACGCAAGGAAAGGAATGGATTGAAACATAATATTTCTAAGATAACGCTTTTGTCTATTATTTTGTTAACTACTTTATGAGATAACAAAACCACTGGTTCCAAAGACTATGGGGTTGACCTTTGACTTTTCTTAAAGTCATTGTTATGGCATCTTACTCTGTGTAATGGATGACAGGAGGAATAATAAACAGTTGAAAGTGAGGCCCTCTTTATGGAGAGAGAGAGGGGGAGGGGGAGAGAGAGGGGGGAGGGGAGGAGGAGGAGAAGGAGAGAGATGAGAGAGAGAGAGAGAGAGAGAGGGAGGAGGATGGAGGAAGATGGAAGGAAGGAAGGAAGGTAAGAAGGAAGGAAGGACGAGAAGAGGTTGATAGTCAGAGAGACATGGAAAAGAGAGTGATTAAGGAAGGAGAAGACAAGTAGAGAGTAGAAAAGATGAGGAAGAATTCAGAAAGAACGAAGAGAGGTACGGGGCAGAACAAGTATATAACATAGGAGGGGTGTTAAGTAAAGACAAAGATTTTAGAAAGAACATGAAATGCCCTTGTATTCAAAATATGACTCGAAATTTCTTCATATACTTTGGACCAAGTTTTGATGACAGACATGCATGTAGTCCCATGTACCCATATCTGAGTGTCCATATGAGTCTTTTTACTGTCTGTAATTTGTAGAAGAATGCGTATATTTTGTTTCATATTGGCGATTCCAAAACCTCACAGTACATGATCATTCTTATTTACTTCATATCATAATCATCCCTTTTTTCAAATAACATCCACATCGTTTCTTTCGCAATGCAATCGTTTCTTCCGCAATGCAATTGTTTGACCAGAACTCAACTTTACCAGTAACACACAAATAATTCCAAGTTTTCCTCAGATGAGGCATTTGGTCTGCGTCTCATCTCAATAAATCCTTCTCAATACAACATGACATGAATATGACATTGATACCAAGTGACCTGCTATGGTAATATGAGTCTAGGGACCTAGCGATCTAAGCCTCTCACTGCAAAAGCCTATGGGTGACATCGAGTGTTTTCGCACGTTGGGGTATGGAAAACTACTATAAGGACTTTGTGTGACTTAACACAGGCTATGTCCAAGGGGTTCAAATCGTGGCAGTGTCGGATGGATTTCCAATGAGTTTATCCATGCGATATGACTTTTCCCCCTTTTCGTTAGTTTCTGCTATTTGTTTTTAATGTTTTGTAGTCTTGGCAGTGCACTCCCTGTTCCCCCGAGTGTCATAATTTAATTTCTCAGCTATTCTTGGTATTTATTGACTCTCCAGAGGCCAGACCTTTGTTTTTGCAACGAATTTCAGGGAAAATATTCCATCATCATTTTCTTCATACATCCTCATGACAGTGGAAAGTCCTCTCAAAATAGTTTCTTTAGTTAGAATTTTGAAAAGAAAATCTCCAGCTCATCATTTTGTGCATACCGGTAACCATAACATAGGACCAATAACCCAAAATTTTTAACAAATACTTGAATGTCATATTCTGTTCATTTCAAGCCTCTGTCCAACTCTTGGATTAGTACCCACTTTTGGGATATGATGAGCTGCAAATGTAATGTTCCCCAAAACAAAGAAATTATAAATAACAATAAGTGATTAATTTGATTTAGACAGTTTAATTATGATTCATATGTTAAAGACTAGTTTCTTTATTCATACCAAGTTCCAAGAAAGATTTCGGTTTAAAAGGGTATTTTTTTATATTGTTTTATGCTCTGAATATAAATATGAAAACTGGCTACCGTTAGTAGTCATGAACATTTAATGAGAAATGAAGGTTGGGGCACATATGGGAGGATCGGGAATCTGTTTCTTGGACTTTCTTTCCTATTCTTTTAGCAAAATTCGAGAAAGTGTTGAATTAATATGAATTAGGAATGACTGTAGATATTATTTGCGCCTACCTGCCCTAATCATGACCATAGAAATCAAACCTTAGAAACATCGTTCCTCTACCTCCCAATGTTTAATCGATGCAACACCACGGTATGTTGGCTATCCAATCCCCGGAAGTCAGTCACGACTTTAACCTCCCAATCTGTAATTCCAGCTCGCGTCGACTCTCTAGCAGACCCCCTCGGCTCGTTTACACATGATTTTAATGGCGATTTTATGTAAAAGGTTGAGGATTAAAATGATGGTGTGAACATGGTCTATCAAGTTGGAGCTATGAGTTGACAGATTAGAGACTGTTCTGAGAAATCGTTAGGCGTGCCTGGGAGTGTTTCACAAAGACTAAGATCATCTTTAAGTTGGGCTTAACTATGGCAGGCCGTTTATGCTCTCACCATTTACTGGCAATGATCTCTCAAGGGACGTAGAAATCGTGGTTACAAATCTCCAGAATTTACCTTTTTTTGATAGTTCATTATTGAAGGAAAAAATATTATCTAATTATTATAATTGAGAGGCCTATGGTGAGAGCAACCAGTGGCATGAACGGCCTGCCATAGTTAAGTCCAACTTAAAGTCGATCTTAGTTTTTTTGAAACACCCCCTGGTTTTGTGAGAGTCAGATGGGTGGATATCCTTCAATATTGAACTGTGTGGATGGGAGGGTGGGAACAGAGACCCTCATTTGCATAGATGTAGATTTGCGCCACGATGATGTTTCCTGGAGGGTGGTTGGAATTTCATCGGGTCAGAAAGCGGTTGCGTTTTGGAGATTTGATGCCAGGAAGAGCCGGCAGAGATGGTAAACAAGATTCGGAAGGGTTTATTTTACACGTCTGTAGATAGAAAATTATATGATACTTTTGGGATGATGGTGGAGGGAGAGACACATGATTGACAGGTCTCCAGTAAATGGGACGCTGAATGGAGAGAGATGAAGAGAGAAAGAGATAGAGAAAGGGAAAGAGATGAAGGGAGATAAA
Organism: Mesocentrotus franciscanus; assembly: GCA_037976565.1. Taxonomy (NCBI): domain Eukaryota; kingdom Metazoa; phylum Echinodermata; class Echinoidea; order Camarodonta; family Strongylocentrotidae; genus Mesocentrotus; species Mesocentrotus franciscanus. The sequence goes on along the minus strand of CP137670.1, from coordinate 9,711,725 downwards.
GATGGTGATTGAGGCAGAGTTAAAGGGAGAGACGTAGAGGGGGAAGATTTATTAGAAGACTAGAAACAGACATTAAACAGGATGAGGAAGAGAGAAGTCGTAGAAAAGTTATTGTAGAAATAGATACAGAGAGAAACAAAATATATAGAAAGGGGTTAGACAGACAGACAGAGAGAGAGAGAAAGATAGAGACAGAGACAGAGACAGAGAGAGAGAGAAATAAAGAGGGAAAGATGAAGGGAGATAAAGATGGTGATTGAGGCAGAGTTAAAGGGAGAGACAGAGAGAGAGAAAGAGTGAGAAGTATGAGAGATAGAAAGAGAAAGAGAATGGGAAGGAAAAGAAAGGAGAGAGAACCATTTTAATGTAAAATGGATCAAAAGACAAAGAAAAAAAAACAGAGGTTACTTTGAGAACATCTCATAACAGGAAATCGTCACTTGCTCGTAGGCAAATATATCACGAACCTTAAACCACCTGACTTTTCTAAGGAAACGTATATGATAAGACATTATAAGATGAATTGTAAGATGTCACAAATGGATAAAAGTACGTCCATATTTGTGACTCATACATCTTACATTCCGGTAAGGGCTGAAGAAATATTGTACAAGAGAACAAGAGGGAAATGAATGAGGTACCATCTCGGTTTGCGAAAAAGAAAAGTGCATTGCGATAGTGTTAGGGTGATGGATAGAAACGCTTAAGACTGTTGGGAAGCGAGAGAAGTCAGGGTGCGTTCAGACCGTCAGAATTTATTGTATAAAGAAACGTTGTATAATGAAATATCGTATAACAAATTGTATTGTGAAACAACAAGTTTGAGCATCGTTTCAAACAAAAGCTCAATAAAGAACTGAAGTCCCGTGTCACGTTTAAGTCTAGACGTTGTATCGTATGAAAATCGTATAACTGGGCAGAGCTTAAAGCCTCTTCAAAACAAGTTACTCTACATGCCGTTTCTTAATTTCTACACAGTTTCTACACTAGTTTGAACGCCCCTTTTTAACAATGATGGTTTGTACAACGCTTCTTTATACAAGTTTTGCGGTACACATTTTTTCAAGTCTGAACAGGCGATAAGACTGCAGGGAGAAAAAAAAAACGAGAAGTCGGTTAAAACTTCCTTGGCCTAGTTTTAAGGGGGAATTTTTATGGGATCGACCCAGTTCTAGTACAAAGCCAAGAAGAATTGGAAAATGCAGCGATGGATTATGATATATTTCCTTCGATGTGAAACCAGCCGGAAAACCAGATTCAAAATGGTACATTGGAAGAGATAAATGGATTCTCTGGGATATTGTCTAATTGTCGGAAAGCCTCAGGATATTTAAGATTGTGACTCTTTCTCTCCAACGTTCCCTTCTTTGGAGAGAATGTCTGATGTTGCGAGTAAAATTAAAAGAATTGAACAGCTTCTCCGTGGGTGATTGCGCAAGAGGAGGAATGAATAGTCGCTTTGGGAAAAACTTTGTGAATTGTAATTGTCAAGAAAGGGCAAGGATATATGAAATGACTCTTTTTTTTAAATAATTTTTTTTTTAAATAATTTTTTTTTTGGGTACTCATGGATAACATAAAAGCCAACTGGCTATTTACAATCATGTACAAGAATATGAAATGGCAAAAACATCATGTAGTCCACTACAACTCAAATATAAAATTTGTGTAACTCATTTTCTTGTGAGGTGCAACATCAGTATGGGGATCAACTCTTTGAAGATAAAAAGATAAAAAGATAAAAAGAAAGTGTTTGAAGAGAAAGATTCTCTTTCCATCTGAATAGCATTACAGACACTATCTAGAAACCAGAATTGACAAGGATGTCTTTTGAGTTATTGTATTGGATTTGTCAAACAACATTTTAGAGAAAAGTTGGTTTTTCTCCTTTTATTTCATGCACCAAATATTATCGAGCTTTGAGCACAAGAGTGTCCCCATATACATATTCACAGTGAAAACAAAGGGATAGTTCACATGAACAGATAAACGTCATACTTCAGTGGTTTCAAATAAATGTGTGCATGGGACTGTGATATTTGTTTATTCTCATTTTATGATTGGCCTCACTCGATTGAAGAATTCAGGTACCATGTAAATATCACAAACAGTGTGAAATTGCTCATTTTTGATGAGACATTGCATAATCGGTGTGAATTTTCTTAGGGAAATATCTTTTGGTATGATTTTGAAAGAAAGTGTTCTATTTTAGGTCTCTATTTAGACAGGAAATAGAGGAATCATTTCAAAATGGATTTTTAATTCAGATTAGTAAAAAATATTTTATTTAAAGCCCCACTGTACTACTTGTAGCTACTTGCTCCCTCTATATAGAAAACAATGCCTAAGCGGTGCCTGTTGGTCCCCCCTGATCCTCTTTTTCCTGTCAGTGACCATGCTAATCCCTCTAATCCCTCCTGGCCAAACTAGTGCAGAGGGGCTTTAAAGCATATTATGGTAGATATATCACTTCCCATCGGCTTCACAATTCTGATTGTCTCAAGTACCCACATCCCAATTTTGAGGTTCGCAAGGTTAGATCTACAAGGCCAGTGCCTTGGATGAAACAAGTTGCCATGGCAACTAGGTATTAAATGCATGCTCCATCAAGCTCCATCTAAAGATTAGTGATCAAGTACGATTTCATTCCTATCTGCTTCACTGCATTTATTCTTTTTAAGCAAGAACAGGGTTCTTGTGGAAATAATTTTCCGAAACATACTCCCAAATATACAATAATAACTATAGAAGTCATTTTTATGCCTACCGTATATACTACTGCTGGCTATCTCATAGTATTTTTGATTGTTTTCAGAAAGTCATTTGCACTGAGATAGAATCATTATTGCCATGGTTATACATGGTCCTTATTTGAAATATCTATTTCATGAAAACATGATAAGGCTAATATTTATTTTGCAGAGTTATAGGACTAAAGGTTATGCTTTAAATAACTCAGATATTGGGGCCCAACTAAGATTATCTGTCATAAAAATAGTTGGAATTTATTCACCAGTAATGCCTTTTCGACTGGATAACGAAACTTTGAGAGGTCATGTTCTGGGGTCAATTATTAACATTACAGCGCATATCCCAGCATGCTGTAGTCCTTCCCAGCATGCATTTCAACCCAGCTGTGAGGCAACATGTTGGGTATAATTTGCCACAAATTCCATTTTCACGGGACATCCCCCTTGCTCACCGTGAAGCCATTTAAAGAATTTCTATGGGCTGTGCTCAAGCGAATGGAGATGGATCGAGAGACGCGTGCCGCGCAACCAAAAAATTACTTTTTTTTTTACGGGGGCTCTTTTCAGATTTTCCCTTAAAAAAATAGCCCCCCTTAATAATTTTGCGGTGGCTATTTTGGAGCTAAGGGGGGCATTTTTTTTTAAGGTATTTTTTTTTTAAAACATGAAATTACCCTATTTTAAATTCCAAGCAGAGGCAAACATATAAATGTAACGTACATAGATTATGTCATGTAGAGTATTGCAGACATTCGATACCCATACCCACGATTTATTCACTTTGTGTTAAACACGTGGTTTACTGTATGATTTACATATACATGTAAATAAAACTTGTTAAAAGGAGCGTTTTGTTCAACTGTTCGGTTTTCATATCATAACAAAATATTATCACTGACACGCAGGCTAGGAATTAATTTTTTATTGGGGGCTACTTTTCCCATTGTCTCAAAAAGTGAGGGGCTACTTTAAGAATTAAAAAGTGGGGCTACTCTTGAAAAAAAGGGGCTACTTTCTTAAAGCCATATTGTAAACTGTAACAATCTGTTGTTTTTCCTTAGCCATCATACTGCTAGCGACCAAATTGGTACGTAATATGTTATTTAGTCTTTATTTTCTGTCCAAAATTTTTATCATGATTCATGGACAATGCAATCCCATTAAAAAGAAATGTAATTCCATTTAAAATTGTGTTATTTATAACTTAAACCATTAAATGTCAGTGAATATTTTTACTGTTGTCCCACATACCGATGTATTTGTTATAACGAAACATGCAAAATCATTGCCGGATTTTTTTTCCGTATAGGGTCTAGATTCTAATTCTAAAGCCAAGGCAAAGGCCAAAGCTAGATCTAGTTTCATTTCGTAGACAGAAATTGATGGCATCGTATATAAATAATATAATTTAATTAAACAGTTGTAAGAAAAATCTGAGGTATATGACCATCATTTATATATTTATTTACGGGTTTTTATAACAAAATTCAATTTGTGTCTACGAAACTAGCTTTATACCGATTAATACGGGAAGAAATCTGGCATTGATTTTACATGTTTCGTTATAACAAATATATCGGTATGTGGGACAACAGTAAAAATATTCACTAACATTTAATGGTTTTAAGTTATAAATAACACAATTTTAAATGGAATCACATTTTTAAAAATGGGATTGCATTGTCCATGATAACAATTCGGGTCAGAAAACAGACTAAATAAACATATTACGTACCAATTTGGTCGCTAGCAGTTCAGCACTGACGGACGGTAAATACTTATTTGCTTCATACTACTACTAGCAGCACGTGCGCTGGAGCTGCGCGCGCCTTCTATTTCTGTGTATTGTGGATACAGTAGTGTACTATCGTATGCATAATGTGCAGGAAACTACTATGTACTCCGTATTTCCATCGGAGGCCGGGCCGGTAGCTTAGGCGGATACCGCGGTGTATAGATCTACCTACAGTAGGTACGACCACCGATTCGCTGCAATCACAAAACTTGTTTAAATGTTGATGGAAGTTTCTAGTTTTAGAGTTTGTAGTTTGAACGGAGATTTCACTTAGACACATTAATAAATTAATTTATTAATACCTAGGGAATATCATTTCATGGCGGGGGCGATTTTTCAACATATATGGATTTTTTTTTCGCCCTCGTCTTGATGTTTACCGTGGCGGTTTTAGGGGTTTAGAGGGCGAATCGCCCGTCGCCACCGTGTATTTTTTTCGTTGGTGCCGCGCATTAAACACTGTAAGATCCAGCTGTGCTGTGACTTGGATTGAACTAACAACCAAGTCGAGAGAGCTAAACAAAATTGTGATACAACTGTTGGTTGTTTCCTTCGTAATGTGGATGGTTTTTATATTACTACATCCTTATTCTTTTCATTTTGTTTCCAAATCATTGCGAATGTACAGTCATTTTATTCTTCACTGAGAGATGACGCAATTGAAAATAAATTACAGCAGTGGTAGTGATGTCGGTAAAATACCCTGCATTTCAAGTTGACTACTGATCAAGACCTTCATTTCACTAGCCATTCCAGTTCGCCACGTTATTGCATTACTTGGTTCATTAGAGCCAAAAAATGAGTTTATTAACCCAAGATTCTTATCAAACCCGACTTGCAGCCACATCGTATACTATGAAGAGAAACCAAAGTCAAGGGTAGTGCGAATTATAAATTCCTATAGCTCATTCAGACAAATGATATTTATCGCGTAATGTAATTTAACTTACGCGACATGAATATTTTGTAACTTGTAGAGATTTTCTCGGGAAGAAACTTTGCGAATTGCAAAAAGTCAGTGTCTTGTCAGCTTTTTTCAATTAGTTCATCGTGGCATGAAGCTTTCACGAACTTGAACCACTTTTGACATATGTGAACATGTTATACGCGCAAAATTTCTTCTTTGACAGTAATTATAGCTATATGAAGAGCGGTACCGGTAGCTGTTGGATAGATTCTTTTTTTCTTGCCTGAACTTTGCGTAAGAAAAAAACGTTAAACTAAATTGGGGAGTTGAAAATAATTTCAACTGAAAAGTTGATAAAGAGTCAGGTCCCATTACTGTGTGAACATTGCATCAAATGAAAGCTTTTCAACCAGGTTAAGCCCCGTCTAACGGCTTTCATTTACCGTGTCATGTTTGAACGAATCTAATTAATCAAAATGTTGTATTAATTACCCTCGTGTGAATGACCCTGGTGATATCTATAAAGAGCCTTTGCCAAAGATGCCTTACATAGGGCTGCTCAATGTCTCAAAGGATTTCTTTACAAAGATGCTCCACTCCAGGATGTGGGGTAGTAAAATCCCTTGGGAGAGTGGGAGAGAAATATGCTCATATGGTTTAATCCGGGCTGAATTTGATTTACTTAGATGAGAACCGATGACAGATATATGGTCTGAAAAACAAGTCAATTATCAAGACTTAGTCAGTGAGCTTTGTATCCAGAGGAAAGATTTAACCCTGACTCATAATACTCATTTTTCGATACTTTTTGTATGTACTTGTATATTGAAGATAATCTGAAATTGTGGATTCTATTTCAATGAATTTGAATTTGAATCTTAATTTGAATTTAACACAGGATGTAACAAGAATTACGGGTTCTGTGAATTCTGCCATCCTCCTCCCTCCCACCCCCACCAAAAAAATAATAATGAAAAGTTTTGAATCAGGGCCCATCGTACCTTAACCCTGTAAATTTCTTTCTAAACCCTTCTTAAATTTGTTAGTCTGAACCCTGCTTAATACCAATGAAATATACCATATGCAACTGAATTTTGTACTAGTTTCAAGTTTATCTGATAATTCTACACAAGTTAAAATAAATGATAATATGATAAAAAGACTTTGAAAATGTATATGATGCAACCAGTACAAGGAATTCTTTTTTTCTTCAACAAACCTGTAAACAAGTAAAACAAATATAGATACTATGTCCCTTTTGCAGCCAACATCAAATTCTGTAGAACTTTGCAGGAATTATGAATATGTCATGTATGTCCTATCTGTGAAATTTAAACGTTAGCAGTGACCTAATATTCAAATTATGCAAGGAAACCCGTTTACTTGCTAGACTTCACTGTCAGACACTATTGAGTGACTGACTGGCTTTTTCATCTTTGGTAATAACATACATAAAATGAGCTGTAAAGGGTACATGAGCATTTGTCTACATCAATAACCCACTTCTTGTAATGGCCAAAATTAAACTGATTGAATCTTTGCGCAGCATAAAACGTACGACCATTCGGTACAATGGTCTGAAAAATCAGACTATTACTTCCTGGCTCTATAGCTCCTAAGTCGATTTGACAACTAATAGTCGTTATTTTCCCACTTAAAGACATTTTAAAGCCCCCTTTTTTTAAAGGGAAGTTGTAAGTTAGTATTGCCTTTCAAATGCCATTGGAATTTAACCTTTTCATTTTTTTAACCTGCAAATGGGACATAGTACCTTTATTGGAAAATGAGAGAAAATTATTTGTCAAAGTTTGAAATACTATGTGAAAGTTCAGCTAAAGCCCGTAAAGGGTAATGGATCAAGGACAGTTTTACAGAATCTTTATAATGATGAATGAGCTAGTCCTGTAAAGAATGTTTACCCCCAAAAAGAGAAAATGTGCAAAACAAAGTTAGGGTTTCATGCTGAGTCTCATACCAAACATGAATTATTCCTTAATGTTCTACCAGTATCAGTTCCATATTTTTATTTGTCAAATAGCATGAGCATTATTTTTTGGAACTGCTATGTTGTCATTTTAATATTGATGTTTGTTTGAAAAAGCTTAAATTTCTCAGACCATGTTTTCTCATACCAGCAGTTAATGTTGACTAATGTTTGAATTCATACCAAACAAGACCGTTCTTAATTAGCGCCCTGTGAAACAAACCCCATCCTTCACCCTATATTTGTTAGTATAGATCCAGGGGGTTGTTTCCCCCGAAGTGATCAAATAAAACTTGTGGTGTAACAGAATTTGCCAAAATAACAAACTGAAAGTGCCGCAGCCGCTGCTGAGTAGAGATGAAAATAGAGCATTTGCGTAGACATGTGTCCGTGATTTAGGACTCTTGCCCCAATTGGTGTTGAGAAAATGTGATTAAATTAGAATGACCCTCAATCGCCCCAGAAAAACAGCGAAAACACTTCAAAGAAGATTTGAAGCCGATTTTGTTTCATTGAAATGTGTTACTGCTCACTCAGGGGGAGGATATAAGATTTTGTTAGGGATGGGGCACAATTCTGAAAAAGAAAAAACCTTTATGCCACCCCCCCCCCCTAAAAATGGTTATTACATGTACATTTGCATGTGCTTTTTTTTGGGGGTAGGGCTAACTTTTTTGTTCTTGAGGTCGGTATGACTTGGTTTTAAGGGGATGGGGGTGGGGGAGGAGCTTGGTCTGCTTGTGGCTCCAAAAATGTATCAATGGTTCATGGATGACTTGTTTTTTATTTTGTCTTTACAAAGATGAGAAAACTGTGATGTTACCAATACAAAATGTGCAAATCAAGTAAAACACCCCCCTAAAAACATAACAGAGCAAATAACAACAACATCAACAAATGTTAACATGCATTTTTGAAGTACTGTAGCTACACAACCTAAATCTGTTAGCAATTCCAGAAGTAGTTTCACACCTTTCGGATATTTAGGATATTTAGGATCCGACTTGTCAATATTGCTCGTAAATTCATCCCAATTTGCACCAAAGGTTTTGTTTGTTGATGTTACCATACCACCAGTGCCCCCTCTCAAAACTAGACTTGACCCCAGAAGTTATGTCAAGAAAGCGGGTTAGAAACAAGGCACTGTTTGCATTAGTTAAGATTTATTAGCCTGGTTAGGAGACAAGCACATCCCTTGTCTTATATTTGAAAGGTTGTTATATGCTTTAGTTTTGTTCATTTATGTTGAATACCTCCTCCCTGCTCAAAAACATACCGGTACAGTTAACAACTAAATTATTCATACCCTTACCAAGTTTTGTAATTGTTTAATTAAGTATATGACAAATTGATTTGTCCCGATTAATGTTTCTTGAGAATATGACATTGTACCACTTACATCTTAAAGGTAAAGACCAGTTTTGGAAACACCCCCTCTCTCAAAAAGATGAAATGGAAGCTCTCATTACCAATCATGTGAAAGAATATGTTTTGACTAGTACGTGATGATACAAATTTTGCAGGGAAAGTCGGGAAACCGCCTACTAATTGATATATATGGTAAATTATTATATCTATATGGACCCGACAGATATCGGGCACGTGTCGCGTAGTCCCATACACATCTTTCTGTGTACAGTGCTCGTAACTTTACCAAGACTGGGCCAAATTTGTTATCATTTTGATGATTCCAGAACCTTGCAGTACACACCAATACTTATATGCTAGATGATCAACCTTTTCTGATCAATTCCACAACGTTTCTTTCACAATGCAATCGCATAACCAGAACTGGTCTTTATCTTTAAAGTATTCAACAAGGGCCTTATTCAACCAGTACACCTTTCATTCTTGAGTTTATACAAAAAACACAAAAACACAAAATTTACAAGGGGTATGAATAATTTAGCTGTTAACTGTTAATGTGACATTTATTATATGATGAAGAAAACCTTGATATCATAATCGATAAATGTCTACTGTTTTGAACATAGATTCAAATATTTGAAAACTTTTTGTAGGTGCCCACAGGAGGCCTTTATAGAGAGGTGGCCACTAAGACAGGTTCAGTAGTATTTGATTAACTGTTTATCACTTGATTGACAAGTGACAACTGTTTGAATGATTCAACTAGTAGTACCATATATATATATAGCAAGACACAATAAGTTTGAGCTAAATGTCACTTCTTTGAGGGTCTTGATAACCAACCCTCCTTTCAGACAACCAGAATTCGACGTACAGCTATACGAGAATTGCATTGTAGAGCTACACAAAAAGTTATACATTTTTCCTAGTCTGAATGACATATAGAGAAACGTTTGTTTGAGCATCATCTAGAACGTAAACTTGATAAAGAATCGGTAGTCTCAGCGTCGTATCATATGAAAATCGTATGGTTTGGCGGGCTTATCGTAAACACGCACTGATGATTTGCCAGCTGTCCTATCAGTGGACGTGTTCAAACTTTTTTAAGTACAAATTTTCTTCATAAAATGTTGTTTTCTAGTCTATACGCTCCTTTTGCTATACAATGATTTTTTTATGAGACGTTTTGTAATACGTTTTTTGTATGAATTTTCTTCAGTCTGAACAGACAAGTATGCTCTTGATATTGGAGACCTGGGACGTTTCAAAATGGCCTATCTAGTATGGGTGACATTTATTAGGCAATGGGAGTGGGAGGTATATGGTTATATGGGGTTCATTATGATTCGACACATATCTGTTATTGCGGAGATGATATATGATGTGCTTCACAGAGATAGAAACAGAGAGAAAGAGGGAGAGAAGCCGAGAGGGAGAGAGAGAGAGAAAAGAAATAAAGGGGATATGATGAGCATGAATGTACATGTATATGAGTGTGGGAAGAGAGAGAGAGAGAACAAGAGAGCAGAGTGTTTGAGGGAGGGGATGGGGAGAGGGAGGAAGAGACATAGATAGGAAGAAAGGGAGAGAGAGAGAGAGAGAGAGAGAGAGAAATTTTTAAAAAAGAGGGGGAAGGGAAGGGAAGGGAAGAAAGACCTTTTTGAGGGGGCTGGGATGGAATAAAATGGAAATCAGAAAGAAAAACAACTTTTTGGGGTTTATCATCCTGTTCTCCTTCCAAGATTTATATTTGTTTACATTATGATGCATCCCATGTCATTTCATGTCATTATAAACAAAACTTTTGTATAATTATGCAGGTCCATAATATGACTTGAGGAGAGGTATTTACGACTAGATTAAGTTGGTGATTACGATAATTCACAGAGCGAGAATGTGTAATATGTCTTCATCAATGTCTTCTTGAATATATTATAGTTGTCAAAGGAAAATGGAATGATTGAGGAAGACTTTTATTAATACGGTCATTATTTTGCTCCTCAAAGATGTCTTGTAAGAAGATGAAAAATGCATTTCTCAAAAATATTGGATCCTGCCTCATGCTGTTATCAGAATATACTATAAAGAAGCAATTTTGTTCATCTCAAAGTTGAGTTTTACCTTTAAGACGTAAATGGCAGGAGGAGGTCATCATCAGGTGTTGCTTTTAAATCGATTCGTCCGCAGTCATTGATCTTTGGTAGGCGGTAGAGGGGTAATGTGATGCGCCCCTATACCACCTGACTGGGGACCATGCAGGCCACCTTACACCCCTGTTCATTAGCTTGTGCTATGTGTCTTGCAATTTCATGAATCAAAGAAATGAAAAACAAGCCGGGCAGGGGGGTGTAATATGGAGGGTGAGGAGGAGGGATGGGTATTGGGGGTAATGGAGGGCAAAGAGGTAATTACAGGTGCAAGGGGGAACGTGATGCAAAGATCTACTTAAAAATCGATTGAAAGTGTTTGATGCTACAATCCCACTATCCAACTCTTTAGATGGTACAAGGGTAACATGATGCACATCTTTACCACCCAATTGGGGACCCCAGAGGCCACAAATCCCATTGCTCATTAGATAGCTGTACACTTCCTGAATACTAATACAGGATATGAAATGCGGAAGCTGCAGGAAAAAATTCAGATTAAACAAAAATAATTGAGGGAAGGGGGGAGGGGGTATCTTAATTTAAGCTTTCATAAATTCAATATTATTTCATCAAACTGTTGATATTTCATTTTGTTATTATTCTTATTTTCTAAATTGGGGCGGGGGGGTAATCTTTACAAAAGTGCCCATGAAGGTTTTGATTGACAGAGGAGGAATACCATTCTATATCTTTAAGAAGCTTTGCACTATAAACCTTCAAACCCACTTGGGTAAATTTAACCCACTTTTTAAATTTTTTTAAGTTTGAAAGAAGAAAGTACATGTTACACTGTGGTCAAAGACCCTAGTCAGCAATCCACGAGCAGTCTATTATACAGGTTAACGTTTCTCTCCCCTTGCATGTATGAGAAACACCCCGCAGGTGAGATTTTAATGGAATCTCAGGTGTGTTGAGTCATGAATATTCATGAGTGACTCATTGCCTTATGAATTATTCAAAGCACTAGTCACCCAACTTGGAGACACTTTTCACCTCATTGACAAATCTTGATGAGTCTTGGAAAGCAGACCCTAGTCGATCAAAGCTCATCAAGTGTTTCCTAAATATTCAAACCGTCCAGGTTAAAACAGGTTAAACCAGAATTTCTTCGCCAGCAAAAGACTATTTTAGAGTTATCAATCAAATTTGAGTAATTCCTTACTTTTATTTAGCCATTTATTTCAAGATTTAATTGGTTGGGAACTATTTGAGTGAAAATGTTTTAAAATATAAGCCTAAGAGGTTAGAAATCTATAGCTTTGAAGTGGAGTCGGAATCTAATTCACCTTGCTAAGAGTGAAACGCTCTAGTTCAAGTTTTAAAGGGAAATTCTCTCAAAACTTGTTGCCATTTTTACCGAAACACCACTTAGCCTGAACTTTGCCCAATCTAACTTTCGACTTTCAAATGACAAAATGTCAAATTACCGACCGCGGTCTAATTTGCGATTTTTTTTCTTCTTTTCTTCTTTAAATGAAAACTCCAAACGGTGCCACAGAGCATGTCATTTTCTGGATGTTCTATTTCAAAGCTGAAATTCGTGGTGTAGTTGAAATTGCCAAAATTGAACTCAATTGTATTTTGATTAGATGAAAATAAGAATAATTTTGCTATGTTGTGTTCTTTCTCCCATCTCACGCAAAAAGTGCAAGTGACATCAAATGAATTGGTCCAAAAGCGATTCTTTATTACATTCCAATTTGATATTTAAGGGAATAGATGGACGATGTCATCCGTTGTGGCAAAAAAGGCATTAATATGGTTTTACACAGAGTTTCCTTAATGTCTTTCTAGCTCCACACAGACAATATTTGGTTAAAAAAGGGAGCATTTCTGATACAACTGCACGACTTGCAGATTGGACCAAGAGAAACTCTTTCGCAAGACAGTTGTTCATTTTGTTTTGATCCTGATTGGTTTTGGTATGGCCTGTGAGGCAGCAAAATAAATATGTTTTAAAAAATTCCAAGATTTTATCTCTCATTTTTCTCTTTTTTACCAAGTATTTTCATTCATTTTTAGAACATTTTCATTTCCTAGCCTAGGGTTATGACTTTGCGTTGGCAGAAAATGTTGATAGATGCTTGAGGTCTCATGTTTCTACTCAACCGGGCCCATGTACTTTCCTGTGATCGTACATGGATTACCGGTATAGGCTAACCCTATTGTTAATGCCCCTTCAAAATCTAATTGTTTTTCTGCATGTATTAAGGGGTGTATTCACACAACAGTGTAATCAAAACCTAGTTATTAATTAATGTTTAGGCTGTTTGTTTAGTATATCTGAAGGGGTAATCTACAAGTTGCTTTGTTATGCACTGCTCTTCAGAGTGGACTATACAAGATGAAAAAAGATGTGATTCTTTTGTGAGCAATCTTGTATTGCTGATGACCTTTGAACTTTGCTTTCAGTGGAGGTCACGGACCTTCAAATGAAGCTATTTATGATTGAAACAGCTGTCATCAGTTTTCTACTCTTGAAATTCAGGAAAAAAAATGTGATTGGTAGATTTGACATCAGGTGGGAGTATGATATGTATAAAGTAGGATGGAAGGGGGAGAGAGAGAGAGGAGAGAGAAGAGAAGAGAAGAGAGAAGAGAGAGACAGAATATGAGAGAGAGAGAGAGAGAGAGAAGGGGGGGGGTCAAAACAAGGAAGAGCAGATGAGAGATATGGAAAAAGAAATGGAGAGAGACAATGAGAGAGAGAGGGGGGGGGTCAAAACAAGGAAGAGCAGATGAGAGATAAGGAGAGAGAGAGAGAGAGAGAGAGACAATGAGAGAGAGGGAGATATGTAGAAAGAGAAAGGAAAAAAAGATGGGAGAGAAATACAAAGAAGGAAGAGGGAGAGGATGAGAAAGTGTAAGAGGGGAGAGAGAAACGAAGAGGGGAAAGAGCAAAAGGGGAGAGAAATGGAATAGAAAGAGATAGCATGAAAGAAAGAGGCAAAGGAGAGAGAAGAGGGAGGGAAAAGGGATGGGGGAAATAGAGTGAAGGAGGGGAAGAGAAAGAGTAAGAGGGGAAGCGAAAGGGGTAAAGTGAGGGGGTGGGGGGAGGGAGTGAGAATGGAAGAGAAAGAAAGGGAGACAGGAGTGCAGTGAGAGAGAGGGATAAGAGAAAGAGAGCGGGAGGTAGCTACTAGCTAGAGAGACCTACAGTACAACAGAGAAAGGTCATACATATGATTTTGATTATATCAGCTGAATTTGATATCACTAATAATATTCTTGAGAGTGTATTGACTATTGTATTATTCTGTTTTCCAGGAGGATAGAATCTAAATGCATAGGTATATCATTGCTTAAAATTATGATATCTATATCACTAGTATATTGTTCTTAATATACCTGCAATGATTCATTCGGTAGCCCCCAATTATTTAAAAGCAAGAAATTCAGGGCCTTTCCTTTCGAGAAAAAAGCAAGACTTCTGTTGTTGAGACTTGTCGCCATGGTAACAGCATAGAGGAACTCGCAAAGTTTAGGGTGATGATGTACCTAACAAAAGTGCAACTTTCTGAGAGAGAGAGAGAGAGGGGGGTGGCTACATTAGATCATTGATTTCTTTTAGGGAATCAGCGCAAGAGGAAGACTTCAAGATAGTATCGAGGGGAATTCGAGCCTTGATAAGTTGCTCTGTAGTAAATCAGTAATGCAGGGAAATTGATTGATATAATTAATTATTAAAGCCCCACTGTACTACTTGGAGCTACTTGCTCCCTCTATATAGAAAACAATGCCTAAGCTGTGCCTGTTGGTCTCCCATGATCCTCTTTTTTATGTTAATTGAGAGCTGAGTTGATGAGATAACCACCTGTCAGTGACCACGCTAATCCTCTAATCCCTCCTGGCCAAACTAGTGCAGAGGGGCTTTAAAGTGGCATCAGCAGTAAGATTTACTTTAAAGCAGTGAAAATGTTAAATCTGAACAGTTTGCAACGTGACATACATGCATTTCCTCTGCATTCCAGGTTAAATATAAACTCCATTATAAATATCAAAATATTAAAGAGAGAGAGAGGGAGAGAGGGCAAAAGAGAGAAAGAGAGAAAGAGAGAGATAGAGGGGGGAGGGGCGAGGCGGGTATAGGGCAGTGTACACAAAATGAATAGGAAGGAGCAAGTCTCTAATATACTATAGGTCCATGACAGGGTGACATTTTTGCAAAGGCCGGTTTCTTTCACTGCAGTCAGAGCATACCTGTACAAACGTTCCAAATTCCTTTCTTTTTTAGAGATATAAGAGTAGAGTGTGATAATCCTTTTTTACTTTGAGACAAAACCAGACTCTAGATCTAGAATGACTCATCGAGCTATTAACAGAACTCTTCTTTTTTTTCAAATGCAAGTGTCACATTCTTTTTGATTTTTTTTTGTCAAAGCCATGCTAAAACTCCCACATCTATTATACCCTCATTTTCACACATTTATGAAAAGCTGTCTCCCTTAGAGCCCTTTTGTTCCATCTCTCTCTCTCTCTCTCTCTCTCTCTCTCTCGCCATCTCTCTCTCTCGCCATCTCTCCGTGTCTCTGTCTCTCTCTCTCTCTCTCTGGCCATCTCTCCGTGTCTCTGTCTCTTTCTCTTCTCTGTGTGTGTATTCTTTCCCTATGGACCTCTTCCTTTCTCCTCCTTCTCTGTCTTTCACCGTTTATTTCTTCTCTCTCTCTTTATTTCTCCATTTCTCAGTTAATACATGGTAGGTCCATGGTTAATATCTTTCCCACTCATCCTAGTCTGTTGTTTCGTTCTCTTTCCGTCACTGCTTCCTCACCAACCTCCCCCTCTCCTCTCTCTCTCTTCTCTCTCTCTCTCTCTCTCTCTCTCTCTCTCTCTCTGTCTCTATGTGTCTCTCTGTGTCTCTCTGTGTCTCTGTCTCTTTTCTCTCCCCCCCTCTCTCCCTCTCCCTCCTTTCTCTGTCTCTCTCCTTTTAGAGTTCAAACATTACACCAGGTGACAGCTGGGAAGGCTCTAGCCTTACTTCAAGGTCTTCAATAGTTTCTTATTTCAGTTTCACTCTTTCATGCTAGTGTAAAGGTACTTAGGATTAAGACAAAAGAAAAAATTAAAGAAGTTATGAAATGAAGGTTGTCAACATATCTTCTTCTTCTTCTTCTTCTTCTTCTTCTTCTTCTTCTCCTTCTTTCTCTTCTTTTTAATTTTATATTCTTCATCTCCCTTCTTCATCTTCTTCTTCTTCTTCTTCTTCTTCTTCTTCTTCTTCTTCTTCTTCTTCTTCTTCTTCTTCTTATTCTCCTCCTCCTTCAGCTCCTCCTCCTCCTCCTCCTCCTCCTCCTCCTTCTTCTTCTTCTCCTCCTCCTTCAGCTCCTCCTCCTCCTCCTCCTTCTTCTTCTTCTTCTTTTCCTTCTTTCTCTTCTTTTTAATTTTATATTCTTCATCTCCCTTCTTCATCTCCCTTCTTCATCTTCCTCTTCTTCTTCTTCTTCTTCTTCTTCTTCTTCTTCTTCTTCTTCTTCTTCTTTTTCTTCTTCTTCTTCTTCTTCTTATTCTCCTCCTCCTCCTCCTTCTTCTTCTTCTTCTTCTTCTTCTTCTTCTTCTTCTTCTTCTTCTTCTTCTTCTTCTTCTTCTTCTTCTTCTTCTTCTTCTTCTTCTTCTTCTTCTTTTCTTCTTCTTCTGTTGTTCTCCAGCCCCATCCCTGTCAAACAGAAGCCAAGTGGACATAGCATAAAGAGAGGGAAAGGGGAAGAATATTTGCAAACAAACCAGTCTGTTACAAACACAACACTGACCAGTGACCACCATGTCAATAAATCCACAATAGCCCACCCTTACTTACTAGAGCCCAGCTAATGACCAACCCTTTGTATACAATAGGCCACTGTTATAGGCCTTCACTACAGCACACTTTCTAATTAGTTAGGTTCACTAGACAATCACCTATCTTAAAGTTTAAGTCAGGGTTTTAAACTTTGAAGTTTTCTTGCAGTTGATGTGGACGCACTTGTTGTTACAAAATTTGTAAGGTTACTCAACGTTTTAAACCGCAAGCCGTCTTTAGGTTAGCGTGATAACTACGAGCAGCAGGGGGATAACTAGGAGCAGCATTTAAATATTTAAAATATTTAAAACTGCAATGGTACCATGTGAACACAACTATTACTAGAGACTTATAAAGCATACCTAAACCAAGGAGATAACTCCTTGCCTAAACTGACCACACAGCTTTCCAGTAGGGAGCTGATAAGGACTGGAACGTATTTTGTACATTTAATCCATGGTGTGAATTATAAACACTATAGCTTAGGCCTACATGCCTAATTTCACAATTAAGCTATGTTTACCCATGGTAATAACAGAACATGGCTGTATACAGTTACTGGCATAATAGGGATGGGTCCAGGTTTTTGTAAAAGAGGGGGCATAACATTTTAAAAATTTGTTGACATGCAAAAGAGATGAAATGAAAAAGGTCATCACCTGAAAAGGGTGAACATTCTTGAACTTGTAAAATATGATGCCACTTGGGTTTTAAGGGGGCAGGGCCCTTAAATCAGTCTGGGCTTACAATGTATTTTGTATTTTTACATTATCATTCATTCTACTATAGTACTATCAGAAATGATGTGTGAAGAAGGTAATTAGAGAGAAAAAGAGAGCCTGCAATTTGAAATAAAAGACGTGTACGAAGACAGTGCAAGTGTTTGAAAAGATTGAGTATCATTCACGTTTGCTGGTGTAAGCTCAAAACAAGCAAAGCCGTTCAGTTCAAAAAAGTCTCTAAACTATCAAAAGTTTGAAGTTTGAAGTTTGGTTTCCTGTCTCTCCTGTATCAGTCAGAGTTACGGTAGGTCGCAGAGTGCAGTACACAGAAGAGCTACTCAAAATGATTGGCATAACTGGCATCATATAGCCTGTAGGGGGCAGCATTCCACTTTAGGTTCTGCATAGATGTACATATGGAGATGCTCTATTGAAAGTACACTCAGGGGTGACAATTTTTTAAGTTTTAGTTTCTTTGATATTCTCAGTCTCTCTCAGATGGTTCAAGGCTTCAAGCACAGGAATAGTTTCAAAGCAAAAAAGATAATCTCTTTATTTGCGTATTGTAATCTCTCCTTGATCAAATCTAGATGGAATATCTCAAGCTGTTTGTTCTTTTTTTGCCTATTAAACATTTTGTCAGAAAGGGGACGAGTTCATTTTTTTTCTTTCAATCCACTCTGTGCAAGTTTAGAGATTTTTTATCATCATCCTTTTTCAAGCATCAATTTCTGACTGTCTTTTTTCCTTTTTTTTTTCTCTCTTCTTTTTGGGGGTGTTTTTTGTTTGTTCTCTCTCTCTCTTACTTTTGTTTTTCTCTCTGGATAAACAGAAAATGTTTCCAGGGAATGGTTGAATGGTGCATGTCCTTTCTCTACACTTGCATCAATGGTGAAGGATTGGTAAATAAGATGAAAGAAATGATACAATTCTAATTCAAGGAGAAGGATGGCAATGCACATGAGCATGGAAAATGAAGGGGAGAGAGAGAGAAAAAAAAAAGAGGAGAAAGAAACACATATTGAAGAGAGAGAGAGAGAGAGGGGGAAGTAGTAGGAGGGAGAGAGAGACAGACAGACAGAGACAGAGGGAGAGAGAGAGAGGAAGTGGAGTAAGAAACACATATTGAAGAGAGAGAGAGAGGGGGAAGTAGTAGGAGGAGAGAGAGAGATGGAGAGAGAGACAGAGTGACAGAGTGAGAGAGAGAGAGAGAGAGAGAGAGAGAAAGAGTGTAGAGAGAGAGAGAGAGAGGGGGAAGTAGTAGGAGGGAGAGAGAGAGATAGGGTGAGAGACAGAGAGGGACAGAGTGAGAGAGAGAGAGAGACAGAGAGAGACAGAGAGACAGAGTGAGATAGAGAGAGAGGGGGAGTACTAGGAGGAAGAGAGAGATGGAGAGAGTATGCCAGAGAGGAAATGAGAAAGGAGAAAGAAAAGAAGAATGGAGGAAAGGTAAAGAAAAGAAAATAAGACAGCAAGAAAGAGAGTAGAGATAATTAGTGAGAGATAAAAAAAAGAGATAGTGAGAGGGAGAGAAAGAGAGGAGAGATAATTAGTGAGAGATAAAAAAAAAAGAGATAGTGAGAGGGAGAGAAAGAGAGGAGAGATAATTAGTGAGAGATAAAAAAAAGAGATAGTGAGAGGGAGAGAAAGAGAGGAGAGATAATTAGTGAGAGATAAAAAAAAAGAGATAGTGAGAGGGAGAGAAAGAGAGGAGAGATAATTAGTGAGAGATAAAAAAAAGAGATAGTGAGAGGGAGAGAAAGAGAGGAGAGATAATTAGTGAGAGATTAAAAAAAAGAGATAGTGAGAGGGAGAGAAAGAGAGGAGAGATAATTAGTGAGAGATAAAAAAAAGAGATAGTGAGAGGGAGAGAAAGAGAGGAGAGATAATTAGTGAGAGATAAAAAAAAGAGATAGTGAGAGGGAGAGAAAGAGAGGAGAGATAATTAGTGAGAGATAAAAAAAAAGAGATAGTGAGAGGGAGAGAAAGAGAGGAGAGATAATTAGTGGGAGATAAAAAAAAGAGATAGTGAGAGGAGAGAAAGAGAGGAGAGATAATTAGTGAGAGATAAAAAAAAGAGATAGTGAGAGGGAGAGAAAGAGAGGAGAGATAATTAGTGAGAGATAAAAAAAAAGAGATAGTGAGAGGGAGAGAAAGAGAGGAGAGATAATTAGTGAGAGATAAAAAAAAGAGATAGTGAGAGGGAGAGAAAGAGAGGAGAGATAATTAGTGAGAGATAAAAAAAAGAGATAGTGAGAGGGAGAGAAAGAGAGGAGAGATAATTAGTGAGAGATAAAAAAAAAGAGATAGTGAGAGGGAGAGAAAGAGAGGAGAGATAATTAGTGAGAGATAAAAAAAAAGAGATAGTGAGAGGGAGAGAAAGAGAGGAGAGATAATTAGTGAAAGATATTTAAAAAAGAGATAGAGAGAGAGAGAGGGGATAAGTGAGACGGAGAGGAGAGAGGGAGAGGAGAGAAGGAGTAGATCTATAATCCTCCGATACCCAATAAAGACAAATTATATTGCTAGAAGTTGCCCTTGGGCAAAACCAGGACAGAAAAAGGGGGCTAAATTTCCTCTGCGAGAAAGGAATATTTTCTTTTAATCAAGTACCGACAAGCCCTCTGAATGCTAATGAATATAATTTGGTGGTTTTACCAGGGACCGCAGTCATTGTTATCGAGCGGTCAAAAGCGGCCTTCCCTCGTTTTTCGGCATCATTTTTATTTCACCGCAACTTCACGCTTTTGACAAAAGGGGGTGGTGGTCGTGGAACATGTTTATTTCTCTGTGTTTATACACGACAACAAAGCTTTGCACGTTTTGCGTTTTGTTACTCTGAATGTAAATACGCTCTGTGATTTTGAATAGAATTGGAGGAAATTATCACAGGTGTGTAATAAATATGGATAATTCTTATTCATTGCACATATTTGTCAAATGTGGCAAGAAGATTAAATATTTTAATTGGAGAGGGGAGCGATGGAGAGAACACTTTGAAATAGATATCTTTTTACTCTCGTTCTAGTTTGTCATGATAGTAACATGTATCAGAATATGTCTATGAAGTGCCACAAATATTATTAAGGGATATCAACTGGAAATCGTATTATGGCAGTCTCCACCCTCCCCACACCCTTTAGTGAGAAAGGCTCTTGAAAATGCACGCAAAGTTAAGAACTATACATTTGAAGGATATCAAATATGGTTGTGTTTGTTTATATTTTATCAAACGTTAGCAAGATGGAGGTGATAAAGGTCTTCAAGCTCAGACGTAGCATGATTTCCATCAATTTTTAGAAATCCGACTAACGTGCTTTGTTCGTTCTCTGCCTTACCGCTTACGAAACCGAACTTGACAGCCTTTCCCCCAGTGATGTTGATATTAGAACTCTGAAATGTTTCCAAGCACTTCTCCCTCCTTTTCGGTTCATACAGAGGTGCTTATCCGGTGGACTTTCTTGTGCCGCGGGCTATAAACCCCGTTCGTGCCTTCATGGGCCGACCACGAGCTTATCGTCCCGCCTGATCCTTTGAAATTTTCTTTGTGTCCCTGACAGGTCAAATCAAATTAAAACCTTCGAGTGTATCATTCTTAATGGAAAGATTTTTTTTTGTAGGGTCACCCTGGTGCAAGAACGTGTAATGCTTTGTGTGGGACTACATTAAAGGCTATTTTGGGGATGGAATTATATCTTACTCTTTGATAAAGAATTGTTTATGAGTGAGACCATATCCTAGACCAGAGATGGAGAAATGATTTTTTCCTTCTTTTTAGCAGAACAAACGACGTATTTCAAATATGTAACTTATCATGGCAAATAATTTCAGTTCCCTACTCGACCTCATAGTTTGCCAAAATCTCCTTTCTGTAATAGAGGACTAATTCCTGTTCTTTTTTTTTTCTTCTATGTTCAAACTAATGCTATCGGCCCTAGTTTCCTCTCTTAATTGAAAACTTTTGTGTACAAACATACATAAAATTATATATTACTAATTTACCTTAAGGGATTACTAATTTTGTTAAGGTTGGCAGATATTAAGCCATCCGTAATAGGCACTAATAGCAGTTCGCTATTTGAATCAAATCATCATTGTAAAATCTTTTGATGAATATTTGTTAATCAATGCATGTAACAATCTGACTTATTGCATTTCATTTTCTCTTCCTCTCTTCTTCTCTTCCTCACAGTTTCACAAGCACCGGCCTGAATATCTCGGTGGAAATCAACGATCTCATTGACATCCAGTGCCCGCAAACAGAGAATACGACGGAAGGCCGGTTAAAAGCGCAATACCTCAAGTTCATGCAAGTCTCCTATCAAGGCTACGAACAGTGTTCGTTGTCCGTCAGAAACCGCCATCTGTTGTCCTGTAATCGTCCCTACGTCCAAAATAGGCTTACGTTATTGTTTCAAGAGCACACGCCCTATCCACGAGGTCCTACTTTTAGGCATGGCGAAGAATACTATTTTATCAGTAAGTTACCATCCATATAAAATTGTTTATTTGTTGAATTTGTATGGCACCTGAATAAATTAATAACCTGTCTTGCCACTTTTAACAGATTCCTCATAACATTCATCTCCCCCTTAATAATATAATGTGATGTTTATATTTCATGAGTCTACGTATTTTAGGATTCTCTCCAAATTCTGTCATTTTGTATTAAGCACTATGATACTTTTATGTTTTTGTTTAAAGCGCCTGTTTAAACATGAAATTTGACAAATTAATGAAGAACCATTTTCCCAGGTTTTCCCTTTTGTTACCCATAAACTCTTTGTTATTAAAAGTTTCCTAATAAAGCAGATGACATATTTTTTTGTTTACATTTTTAGCAGACATATACAATGTTTCAATCTCTTTTTATTGTATTTCCTTCTAAATTACATGTACATGTTTTAAAGCCATACTATACTAGAAGCACTACTGGAAGATCTCCTCTAGCGCCTTCTAAGGTCAGCTGTAGCAATATGGTCCTGTATCTCCCTGCTTCCCTAGCAAGCTTCTCTTTTCTCGCATCAAGTCCTCTGTTTATGAAGTGGAAATTAGGTATTCAGTTACCCACTTTCAGCAAGTTGACCATGAGATTGACGCTGTGCAATAAACTGTATAATAGGACAGAATGATAATCAGTTCAGTATCGCTTTAAACTGATCATTTCTTTCTTTTGTATCTTTTCTATATGCAGCAACTTCAAATGGCACAGAAAATGGTATTGATAATTCAAGAGGAGGTTTATGTGAATCACATTTCATGAAGTTAAGAGTTTACGTCAAACCTAAACCTACAGGTAAGAATCCCCTCTTAATCAAAATGGTATGATCCAACTTTAATTGAAGTATGCACAATATTTGGCAGGATTGATTTATGGATGGAGAATGGGACATTCTGTGCAGGTGGGTTATTTGAATCACATTACATGAAGTTAAGAATTTACATCAAGTCTCAACCAACAGGTAATCAGGTATGTATCCCCTCTAAATCAAAATGGTATGATCCAACTTAAATTGAAGTATGCACAATATTTGGCAGGATTGATTTTTTGGATAGGGGATGGGACATTCTGTGCAGGAGGTTTATGCGAATCACAACATGAAGTTAAGAGTTTACATTAAAATTAAAACCAACAGGTAAGAATCCCCTCTAAAGCAAAATGGTAGGATCCAAATCATATTGTGCACAAGTATGCACAAAATATGGAATGATTCATTATTAGATAGGGGAGGGGAAGTGTATTGGAGGTGAGAGTTTACTATTAGAATTTCACTCAATGGGTTATGTCGATACCATGAACTTTTGTATTGAAGAGCATTCACACCCATAATATGTTCACTTGCCTGAAAGCGGAAAATTAAGATACACAGAATAGTGAAAGTCTGAAATTAATTGGACCAATTTTAAGAAAGTTATGAATGTTTAAGATATGAGATTTCTAAGTCTATGTGAATCTGAAATTGGTAGTTTGGTCAGTGGATTGTGACGTAGTCACGGATAACTCTCCCGTTTTTTTGTGTACAAAAATATAATTAAGTTCTGTTTTTCTCCTAAGCTCCTTCTCCATTGGGGTACTTCTCAAAATATATTATGGATAGCATATTATTATAAGTCCTCTAAAGAGAATAAATCCTCCTGAGTAATATATGTTTGAAAAATTGAAATTTCAGTCATTTTGTGTATTGGAACAGACAGGAAAGTTGTCCGCCACTACATCACAGAGACATAACCGATTCGGCTAATTTTAAGAGCCCATACCTATAATGATTACTTTTCAAAAATTCCTAGCTGTCTAATTTTGTGTCCGATTTCATTCAAACTTTTACCAATATGCTTCTCTGATTTTTCTGCTTTTCAAACAGGGTGCCAAAAGAGAATTTTTAGTAATATATAGACTTTTTTATTATTTTGGAATATTGTCCGTTTTGTGAAAACCATTTATTAGAAACGGCTTGTACATCAATGTATGAGGATATAGGATTCCAAAGATAATAAACTGTGTTTCTATTTCATACACTACTGATTTGTTGTGTATTTCATTGTCCAAGCATTGATGAACACCATGTTAATCAGTTACATTTATATTTGCTTATGACCTCATGACCTCAGTTTCACCCACCACCGGAACTCCACCGTCTTCGACCACGCCCTCGAACTCGTCAATATCGCCCGACAGTTCACGAGCCGCCACAAGTATGACGAGGAGGACGACGACGAGAGCGACAACAACTTTACGCACCACCACCTCACTGCCAACAACAACAAGAAAAACAACACGCTATACGACTGGTAATTACCGTGGTATATTTTCATTTATTCATTAATCAATGATAGCAGTAACATCCTCAACAACAACAATGTAGTAATAATGATATTAATCACAATGATAATGAAAATAGCAATGAAGATGATAATAATAGTAATAATGATAATGAGGAGGAGAAGGAGAACAAGGAGGAAGAGAAGGAGGAGGAGGAGAAGAAGAAAGAAGAAAGAAGAAAGAAGAAAGAAGAAAGAAGAAGAAGAAGAAGAAGAAATAGAAGAAGAAGAAATAGAAGAAAGGGAAGAGGAGAATGAAGAGGAAGAGGAAGTTGCTTGCAATATTCTTCAAGAGTTATGTGCTACATGATCAAACTTTCCAGATCCTTGTACAATGTAATAGCTTGAGCAGAGCTTGACTTTATCTTTCGTATGTAGCTATATACTTTCTGCTCACGTGACTTCAAAGAAAATACAATAATTTTGAAAGAAATATATATAAATTTCCTCTTTTCTTCTCAATTTTTAATTTCCCAAATTGCAGGAGGAAAGATCAAATCGACCGAAGAGAACGAAATCCCAGATAACATGACGCGGGGAGCAGCGAACAGAAGACACGTTTCCACGACCCTTCTCCTAGTCTTGTTGCTTGTTGCGGTTGTCAGATGGCTCCATCCGTGACCTTTGAACTGTGACGTCTCGTACTTTTGAACTGTTTTTTTCTAATTTAAGAAACTGTAGTGTGTACTTCGTGCCTGTAGAGAAAAGAGGGAATTGTCGAGGCTGTGCCGTCGACTTGACAGGAGATGCATTTTGGGGGTTTGTGAGTCTCTGACCGTTAATTCGAGAGAGATCTGTGGTTTCTCGTCAAAAATCTACCCCCTCCCATTCAATTTAGCAAACTGTATTGCATAGCTGTTAAAAAAAGACCATATAACTAATTTATGGACAATCCAACCTTTGTAATGAGTTCATTTGTATGACAGCAGAAAAACAAGAGAAACGGAATGGCGACAGTTTGCAATAAATTGGACTAGTCATAACAAGTTTGGAATATAAAATCACTGTATATGGGTGAATCTCAAATTGGCAATTTAGACAGTGGATTGTGAGGTGGTCATATGGACAAGTCTCCCATTTTTCATGTAAAAAATATTGTTAATTTTCATTTTTCTAAGCGCCTTCTCCCTCAAACAATCTGAAAATGGATACATGGATTTCTTAGAACCGTTACCTTGCTACATACGTACTTACAAAAACAAAGTCCTTTTTTTTAAAGAACAGATAATTAACTAAAGTCTTCCATCAGCCAATATAAACACAAAAACTTTCTGATTCATGACCCCCCACCTCCATTTGTGAGACAATGTTCACTGCTGGACTGATAATTTTTATTCACAGCCCCAAAAACACATGCCAGATGCATAAGTAGAAAGGGCAAACATTTCTACACACACTGCATCCATTTGGTTTTAAGACTATATTTCATTCGATGCCAGGAATTAAACAAAAAGGGAAAATAAGCCTAAAAGTCCTTAAACAGGCAACATGTTGAGAGAATCCAAATCTTTCTTTTTTCAAAATAAAAATTGACAATTTTTCAACTTTTTGATATAATCCTCGCCGTCATATATTGTTTTAAGAGACATTTCAGTTTATTTTAACAATGTAGCAATTAAAAAAAATATTATTGTTGCCAATTTGATGAACAATATGTGATCAGTTTGGCCCTAAAAATAAATCCAGTCCTGAAAGGGTTAAAGCCAAAGCCATTCATGGCCCTGTGCTTACCCCCACCCCACCCCCGGATGCATCTCCTATGGGTAGTTTATGTATATAGCAACAGAACAAGAATACATACCAGGACTATGGTCCTCAAGGGGACTTTTGTACTTAAAATATATAGCAAAGAGGATTAAATATTAGTACTACTAACATATTCAATTGCACTGTGACTACTATACATAAACTCCTTCAAAAAAGTTCTGCTTTTCAAGTTTGAGCATTGATATCTCTCTTGTTAATCAGTTATTGGACTTGATGTTGCTATCATGAAAAATCGTGTTTTTACAATGATGCCCCTTTTTGAATGATTATGTAATCATGGACTGTGCAGTACCCCTGAATATGGGGCCAAATCAAATTGTGAAATGTTGCATTGTTATTCCGTCTAAACACAATCCAGCCTCCAGTCAAATGAAGCATCCACTGTTGACCATAGCAATGCTTATTGCAACATTTCACTTTTGACTCGGCCCCCATATTCAGGTGTACTGCACAGTCCATGATCACACAATCATTACAAATGGGGATTCACTGTAATAAAAAGGGAATAAACAGGCTTTTTGATTATACTAACAGAGAGATATCGACGCTAAAACATGAATTGCAATACTTTTCGGGGGAGGGAGGAGTTTAGATGACTTTTTGAGATTTCAAAGCCTTACTTGGTGGGGAAGACAACAAAATTGCATTTTTTGACAAATTTTTGTCAGAAATGAGATGAATCTCCTTGGGTCACATTTGTACCTGAATAAATAATGTTTTATACTTAAATATGTATCCTTCCTGAAAAAGCTGCAATTTTTTGGGAGGATTATTACTATTATATGAGAGAGAGAGAGAGAAAAGAGAGAAAACAGCATGAAACATGTCTGTCAAGCTCTCAACGTTTTGATCAACTTGCATTTCTAACTTGAAGATAATAATATTTTGAATGACTATTTTGTACATATTTGTACATAAGAATATATTATTGCACTTTTGTTATGTAAAAACTTGATGCTATAAAAGGTTTTTTTTTCTTCATTTGACATCTACATTATACATCTCTTGTTCTGAACACTCTGTTTTTTTGTTTGTTTTTTTGCTCTGAATTTTATTTATATATGCCAAACTTTGTGTATCATTTTTGCTCTAAATTTGTTTGCAAATGTCTTTTTTTGTATTAAAAAATTAATGTAGAAAAGAAAATGTTGTACCTGGTAAAACTTGCAATGTAGAATACAATTATCACTTAGGAACTCAGAAATTGTGCTTCCAAAGCTTGTATATCCTACCTTCCTGAATGATGGTTGAGTCCACAATGATATGGTGTGAATGCACATGTAGGAGAGTCCACTTAGTTTTGTAGGGGGTTTCACTTTGATTTAGAATGGAGGGGAGAAGTGGTGTGCAGCACAAATGAATTCACCTCTATTTTCCATACATCACTCTGTCTTTAAAAACAATAGAATTTTATTATGATCGAATGAATTCCAACGTCGCTTCCTTCACGTTTTGAAAACGTGATTAAACCGTAACAAATGTAGACTTACGTGTATACTAAATAACAATGAAGGGGACCAATCGCCCAAACATATTTTGCTCTGAATATTTAGGATTCCGCTTTAATAGCCATTTATAGGTATCCTATATTCAAAATATCACATGTCAAGAATACGCTTTTTGGGGGATAAAAAGCAAGTTTAAATATCCTCAATTCATGCCAGGTTATGTAATGGTATACCAGTACTTTTTCTTGAGGGATAAAATCACTCAATAAATTAGTCAATTTATTTTCTTCATACTCCTGAACTGAACCCCCACACCACGGTGGCCGGTGGGTCTCATTTTGTATATTATGATATATTTGATCATAATTTGTCTGTTTCATAGCCAGGGGCCAGTTTCATAAAACTTGTTATCTATAACAAATGCTAAATTCCTATGACAAAATTGCTCTCAGCCAATCAGATGCCATGATTTCAGTAGCTTATAACAGTAGCTTATAACAGTAGCTTGTAACTTGTTATTGATATCAAGTTTATGAAACAGGGTCCTGAAGGGCATTAACTCTATGTTGCAGCATTCGAGTTTACGCCCTCCTAGCTTCAAATGGGTCATATTTGATATGATTCTATACCAGGGGAGTGTTTCACAAAGACTAAGATCAACTTAAAGTTAGACTTAACTATGGCAGGCCGTTCATGCCACAGTTTGTTCTCCCCATTTACTGGCATTGGTCTCTCAAGGGACGTACAAATCATGGTCACAAATCTACAGAATTAAATTTTTTGATAATCCATTATTGAATGAAAAAATGTTATCTAAAGATCAAAATGGTGAGAGCAAACTGTGGCATGAACGGCCTGCCATAGTTAAATCCAACTTAAAGTTGATCTTAGTCTTTGTGAAACACTCCCCTGCTAACTTTATGCAAATTATAGTTGAGGTAATTAGTTCTCTAGAAACGGTGTATACTTTTACTAGACAACGCCAGTTGGCAGTAGCAAACCAATGTTATATACCTTGAAAATCATGTATTCTGGCCCGCACATGTATTCTACTGCGTGGGACTGTTCAATGTTTTGTCCTAATTTGGTACATGCACTAGGATACTCCATGATAAAAAGTTATATACATCATGTCAATACTGATCCTTTTTCTTTCTATTTTATTAGCCTCTCTTAAAAATGGTGGCAGGGTTATGCTGATATTTCTTTTTAATTGGATTTTACTGTATTCTATACTGGTTGGGGAATTTATATGCAATTTACTTGATTCAGTTTTAATGGATCCCATAGAATCCCACCATTGGTAGTTGATGTAAGGTATATTCTTATGAATTTTGATTGATGTAATCAATGACAAACCACCGTGTTATTGACTTGATTTTTTTGTTGTTGGCATGTTTGATAGGACGTGTTTAGTTTATTGCTCATGCCAGGTCAAAGTTCATACACCTAAATCCACGATATTCCCACCTTCAAACCCTTGGTTGTATCGACCAAATAACTGTAGCCAATCTGAAATTCAATGAACTTTATGAACATGAAACTTTATGGCCTGATTAGACATTAGCTATAATGATTACAATAAACTACCGGTATGTGTTTATATAATGAATGATGACAATTGCGATGAACGTTATCATACCTAAACCCTAAAATAATCACTAGAAAATAATCACCAAAAAGGTTGTCGTGAAGTTGAGAATTGCCAACGTTGAAAAGCAATGATTTTTTTAAAAACAGACAGTGGGAGTGTCGTGGTCGAGTGGTTTAAGGCGCTTGACTGGAAATGCAAAGGTCGAGGGTTCGAATCCCGACACGGCACTAATATCCTTTGGCAAGATATTAACCTACACTTGCTACTCTCCACCCAGGTGTTAAATGGGTACCGGTAGGATGCGACCGTCATTGTTGGTCAAACAGTTTTTGAGCGTCAAGTAACGCCTGGCTGGAATGCTCCCCAGGGAGTGGAGATTGTGCACACAGTGTGTGCGGGCAAGTATTGAATCAATGACCGGGGTAATAATATATCTGTAAATCGCTTAGAGACGTCCGAGATGTATTAAGCGCTATATAAAAGCTGAATATTATTATTATTATGGTTATGAATGATGACATATTAATGAAATATGACAACATGGCTCTGGAACACAAAACTTAACAATTGATTATGAAATTGATTGATCAGTTGTACAATCAATGAATTGGTCATTTGCAAAATAGCGATCAATTGCTTTCTTCTTGTTGCATTGCAGGACCTATAATATTGATATTTCCTGCCAATGGGGGCATTTCCATTTTTCAAACCCTCCTTTTTTTAAATCGCATTGGAACGTATAGTCAGTACTATCAAGTTATGTATTTTGAATTGAAATGTCATGAATGTAAATTCCAATGTGTTATGTTCATTTTTATATTGTGAAACAATATATCTCTTTATAACTGTATATTTATTAAAACAATACTGATTTGCAAGAGCTGTACAAAGAAAAGAAAATAATATGATATTTTTCACCTTTTTGTTGTTGGTTGGAACAAACATGGGAATATATATTGGCTGTACAAATTTTTTTTATTAAAAAAAATAATTAAAAAAGCGAGCATGTGATTTTGCAATGCAGTAAGTTTTTTTCTTCTCTTCATATATATTTCAAAAGATACAATTTGTAAAGAAAATATCTTACATCTCATGCTATGAATTCCTTTTGTTTTTTTGTTATTGAATGTAAAGTTCTGTATGGATGTACTTCTTCATTTGTTTGGTATGTTTCTTAATTTCTTGTTTTGTTTCCATGACAACATTGTCCTCATCTTGTCCCGATCACGACCTGTGTAGATTTCAATTGAACGAGCCATCACAATTTCTTTCTGTTAAACTTCAAATTTCATATCATTAGACATTTTTAGGCAGTTGCTGTAATTATGGAGAAACTAACTCCCGTTTAGACTACCAACATTCATTATACGGCTGTACGAGAACGGTATAGCTTTACGATAACTACGTTTTCACTGGTCTGAATGATGTATAACAAAACGTCGTATAGCTAAAAGATGATGGAGCGTTGTTTCAAACGTAAAGAATCAGAGTTTCAGTTTCTAATCTGAATGTAATATCATACGCAAAACGTATAACCTGACAATGCTTATTGCGAAGTGCGCTGATGATTAGCCAGCCGTCATGTCATTTAATCCCTTCACAACCAGTATCTTTCAATGAAGTTTCTTTATACGATAGGTCCGTTTACACATGCCCAAACACCGTTTTGAAAAAAAGTTGATTTTATTATCCGTGTCAACATTCCTGTCACTTTATATACGATTCTTTATACAAGTTGCATTTGATTGGCTGTGAGCAAATTTGTAATAGTGAAGTGACAGTTGTAGTGAACAACAAGTTTTATGAATCGGGGCCCTGCTAACACTTCATACATCTTTTAGAATTTTACTTGAAACTGCTCAAAGACCTCGTACTATTTCTGGCTTTTTAGGGAATATTTACTAAGTCGTATTTTTGTGTAAAAATACGGCTAAGGACAGAACGAGCATTACATGAGAGGAAAAAAAATGCTATTGTAGATTTCTTTGTCAAGTCAGAATGTAAGGAAAGGTATTGGTCACTTGTAGAAAGTCACAAGAAGGAAAGCATGTGAGAGGGGAAAATTATATCCTCTTGTGACAGAAATAATTTAGTGGATCACTGCACAAATTTGTCTGATGTTCCAAAACCCTATCAACTGTGTAAGGCACCAAAACATTGCTTCCAAGAGTATGTCAAAGGAAACCGCATTGAAACGTGATTTGCTTTCAAAATATGGTTGTGTTAGATTGGAAACTTAAGATATAATTTTAAAAAATAATGGAAATTATTGTTTTAATATGCTCCTGTGTGATTTTGCTTTCAAAATCTGCTTGTGGTGGACAAGAAAATTTGGATCATTTCCTTTTTTTTTGTTTCCATGGTTATTGTGTATTGAATTGTACAAATATTTCCAGTGTATTGTCTTTCTGGAATGGCAAATGTGAATAAACAAGGAGAGAATTCTGTCTGTCAAAATAATTAAACAACGAGTTTCGTATTTCTTTCTTTCTGCTTTATTGCTTGTCAATGTTTTTTTAAAAAAATCCCCTATCCCCTTTTTAAAAGCCCGGAGCCGCCTTGGTAACCATTGCAGAAACAAATACACTAAAACCATGCAGATGATACAGAAGGGATTTTCTAATAATAACATTAATAATAATCATAATCATAATAACAGTAATAATAATCATAATCATAATAACAGTAATAATAATCATAATCATAATAACAGTAATAATAATCATAATCATGATCATAATAACAGTAATAATAATAATCATAATAATCATAATGATAATAATAATAATAATAATAATACTAATAATAATAACAGTAATAATAATAATAATAATAATAATAACAGTAATAATAATAATAATAATAATAATAATAATAATAATAATAATAACAGTAATAATAATAATAATAATAATAATAATAATAATAATAATAATATGATTATGATAGCGAAGATGATGATAACATCAATACAAATTATAGTAGTAATACTACTAAGAAGAAGAAGAAGAAGAAGAAAAGGAAGAGTAGGAAAAAGGGGGTAAAGAAAGGAGAAGAAGAAAAAAAAAAGAGTAGGAAAAAGGAAAAGAAAGGAGGAGAAGAAGAAGAATAGGGAGAACGAGAAAAAGAAGAAAAAATGGGGGAGGGGGAAGAAGATAGGGGGGAAGGCAATAATACTGACGGAGATATACAACACCCTTGCAACACCCTAGCTATTCTCATTCTAACTGCCTTCCTCTAGTGCAGTCATTTCGTGAAAAATAGGTATGAACCTCCCAATGATGCCCATTCTTCGTCGTGTGCTTGCCTAACATCGCAACATGCCCCACAATCTATACATAAAGGGCTCTGAGGAACAATCTATTAGAAAACGACCCCCCCCCTGAGGAAAGCAAATACATTACATTTCAAATTATATTACCGATGTAACACTAGGTGGAAAAAATTGGTTTAATAGCATAGAGGAAAGGGAGAAATAGGGTGAGGGAGTGAGGGAGTGAGGCAAAGAGAGGGACAGAGAAACAGATGGAGGTAGAAAGTCAGAGATAAAGGGAGGGGGAGAGAGAGAGGCAAGTGGGTAGACCTTTAATTGGAATACATTACATTGTAGAACGATGATTCTCTAGCGGGCGGGGGGTACAAGCCCCGAAGAATTTGTGAAGAGCAAAAAAAAATATATATATATATATAATATAACAAAAGGTCTTCTGATAAGGCTCTTTGGTGACATATATAAATATATATATATAGATATATATATATGAATAATTCATAAAATAGTATGAGGCAAAAATAGTAAATTTGGACTTATTGCCAAACAAAATCAGATAAAGAAAGAAAGAAAACATTTTTATGTGCTTTTTAATATGATTAATACGATGCCTCCAATGTAAACAAGTAGTCGTTTTTTTTTACAACTATGACACTATTATGAAAACTTATGTAGATAAGGGCACGCCCCCTCCCCCTAATCAAATAGCGAAAGACAAGAAGGGGAAGGAGATAGAGCAAAGAAAGGGTATAGAGAGAAATAGTAATGAACATATCAATATCTTTCATACTTATAATGAATGATGTCATTCCTTCAATTTGGAAAGTTTCATGTCATCCTACATTATGAAAACTATTATTAAAGCAAAGTCCATCAAATATGATAATGGATATGAGCCTCTGCTGTTCATTAGCCTTGGTTTTTTTAAACACACTTTCCACTACTTGGATTCCTTTAAATTTTTCACATGTTATTAAGAGCATTTTCAAGATACTGAAAGAGTTGAAAAATTTAATGTTGCAATTAGTGGGAGCCAATTCTCGACATGAAATGCACTGGGTATGACTCAAGAACTTTAAAAACAAATCAGGCCCCCTTTTTGCTTGAGAGCGGGTCCAAAGTGTGTCTCAAATATAACCCTATGTTTGGCCTTATCAAGAATAAATTCACAAACTTACTCTAGTTTCGCGAAATTTGCCTCATTTTGTTTCCCTCCTGAAATACATGACACTTTTCCGTGAAATTTCTTACTCTCTTTTTAACAATGAAAATGCCTTAAAAAAGAAAGAAAGAAAAAAAATCGCGAGCATCCCCGCGAATTACGCCCTTCCCCTCTGCTGTTTGCGTAATTTCTAACTATCATGTGTACGTCACCGGGGACTCCCCCTTTCTCCTGCCACGGCACCAATGCCGCCCTCGGTAAGTGGACTCTTACTACACCAGTTGTTGAATGAATGAATGAACCCTATTCGAGATTTCGATATAGTTCCCTCTTGTGGCTAAAACTAAATATAAAATCCGCGAGATGATGTCCTGATTAAGTATAGGCCCTAGATGGCGTCTTGAATATTGGGGAATGCTTGTACAATGCAGTTGATTTGATATACCGCGTATGAAGATTCTGGGCTTCTGATTGGTCAAAACTGCAGGCATGTAAGACATCAATGCAATCTGATTGGTTAAAAGCCAGTGAGCACAATTGAGTGGACTTTAAAGGGGAATTCCACCCTAAAATTAAGTTGGTATTAATAGAAGCAAAACAAATGAGAGAATCGGGTCAGTGAAAGTTTGAGCAAAAACCGTTTAAAAATAAGAAAGTTATGAATGTTTGAAGCTGCGATCAATCAAACACAAATTGGCAACTCTGTGACGGATCTTGCGAGCTCCTCTTCCATCTGCCCTGTACCAAAATACTTTAAAAAAATGATATATATCCTTAAAGATAAAAACCAGTTCTGGTCATGCAATTGCATTGTGAAAGAAACGTTGTGAAATCGATCAGAAAAGGTTGATCATCTAGCATATAAGTATTGGTGTGTACTGCAAGGTTCTGGAATCATCAAAATGATAAGAAATTTGGCCCAGTCTTGGTAAAGTTACAAGCACTGTACACATAAAGATGTATATGGGACTACGCGACCACGTGCGCGATATCTATTTGGTCCCAATAGATATAATAATTTACCAATATATCAATTATTAGGCGGTTTCCCGGCAAAATTTGTATCATCACGTATTAGTCTAAACATATTATTTCACATGATTGGTAATGAAAGCTTCCATTTCATTTTTTGAGAGAGGGGCGTTTCAAAAACTGGTCTTTAATAGTTAGGTGGCTTAGTGAAATTATCGTTACTTGCCGGATAAAAGCACCATTTTTGGTACAGGGCTCCCTTAGGACCTACTTATCGATATTAGGCTAGGAGCCCTCGGAAAAAATTCAATATAAGGTTGTGGGGGCGGGGGCGTCTTTTGGAGCCCCCAAATAATTTTATAACATTGATTTGTCGTTGGACAAATTCCATTTTTGGTACAGGGCTTCCTTAGGACCTACCGAACGATATTAGGGTAGGAGCCCCCGACAAAAATTCATATAAGGGCGTGGAGCGGGGGCGTGGCCTTGTAGCCCCCAAATAATTTAGAAGGTAATATAACATTTATTTGTTGTTGTACAAATGGCATTTTTGGTACAGGGCTTCCTTAGGACCTACTGAACGATATTAGGTAGGAGCCCCCGGCAAGAATATCATCTAAGAGTGGGGCGGGTCGTCGCTTCATAGCCCCCAAATAATTTAGAAGGTAATATAACATTTATTTGTTGTTGTACAAATGCCATTTTTGGTACAGGGCTTCCTTAGGACCTGCTGAATGATGGTCTGGTAGGAGCCCCCGGCATACATATTCATATATGTGTCATTGGGGGCCCATGGCGTTTGTACAACAACAATTAAATCAATGTTATTTTACCTTACAAAATATTTGTGGACTACGAGGCGACGCCCCTGTCCCACACCCTTATATGATATTCTTGCCGGGGGCTCCTACCCTAATATCGTTCAGTAGGTCCTAAGGAAGCCCTGTACCAAAAATTGCATTTGTACAACAACAAATAAATGTTATATTCCCGTCTAAATTATTTGGGGGGCTACGAAGCGACGCCCCCGCCCCACAACCTTATATGATATTCTTACCGGGGGCTCCTACCCTTATATCATTCAGTA
Organism: Mesocentrotus franciscanus; assembly: GCA_037976565.1. NCBI lineage: Eukaryota > Metazoa > Echinodermata > Echinoidea > Camarodonta > Strongylocentrotidae > Mesocentrotus > Mesocentrotus franciscanus. Next base: position 9,676,153 of record CP137670.1, on the reverse strand, counting down.
GGTCCTAAGGAAGCCCTGTACCAAAAATGGCATTTGTACAACAACAAATAAATGTTATTTTACCTTCTAAATTATTTGGGGGCTACGAGGCCACGCCACCGTCCCACACCCTTATATGATATTTTTGCCGGGGGCTCCCACCCTAATATCGTTCAGTAGGTCATAAGGAAGCCCTGTACCAAAAATAGCATTTGTACAACAGCAAATCAATGTTATAACATTATTTGGGGCTCCAAAGACGCCCCCGCCCCCACACCCTTAAATTGAATTTTTTGCCGGGGGCTTCTAGCCTAATATCGTTAAGTAAGTCCTAAGGAAGTCCTGTACCAAAAATGGTGCTTTTATCTGGCAAGTAATGATAATCGATAAATTTGACGCTAAGCCACCTGACTATAAGAAAATTTTCAATCATACATTCACCCTAAATATAATTATTGCAAATATGTTTTTATAAAACCCCTGTATGAAACAAACCTATTCCGTCCATCATCAATAACTAAAAAATTTATAGTTTATGAAATTGTGTGTACATAGCGAATTTTAGAGAACTTTCAAGATATGTCATAGAATTAGGAGACCAGAAAGTGAAATGGAAAATAAATATTTCAAATTTCCAATGAGAGCCTTTGGGGAAAATCTAATTTGATATTGTTATTATTTACCTAAAATGATTAACATACCATTACCAAAATACTACCAGGAAATGTTAATTATCTGGCTCGATATAAATGTGTTTATTAAAAAGATACAACAAATAAAGGAAATGAAATCCTATATAAAAATAGCTATATTCATAAGAGGAGAGTGACATATTTTCATAAAAACCTTTTCTTTTAGAAAATACATACCGGTACATATTGTACCATGTCATTGATGAGGAAGGAAAATTGAAGCCGGATACTTATTTCAGATGTATGAGATTCAAGGGAGTGTAGCATGACGAGACTATGTGTCTTTCCCGTGGCCCTACTCGGGGCAAATCGGGTATATTACGACTACGGACGACGCGACTGCAGCATTCACGTGCGTGCAGCATACGCGAAACCGAAGCGTGAGGAGAACTTCGGTCTGTTTCGCGAACGCTAGCGCGCGCTGACCATGTAGAAACTAAGTCGCTGTCCAAAAGAAGACGCGTAGATGGCGTTAACTAGTATTTGCCATGCTACACTCCCTTTAAATGAAGAGGAAATATTATTGATTAAAGAAATCCATGAAGTCAAACCTGAGAAATGAAGAAAAAAAAGCAGATGGCACCTTTTGGTGTAAAAAATAGAGTTTATGTTTTCAAAGAAAACGTTTCAATTTTATTCAGTTTTGCTAAATATATTACTCATTGCGGATGTAGAATCGAAAAAAAATATCGCTAGTTATATTCGTTTGTCTCGCAATGTGGTCAATAAGGGATCTAAAAGATCACGTTTCGTGCGCCGCTGCAACACTTCGTCAGGTGATAAAAACTAATGTAAGCAAGCGTGTTTTATACTCTACGGGAGGACCGGCGCGGCGGTCAATAATTCGATCGATAATCGGAACAATAACGCACAAGGCCTATTGGCCGACGCACACGGTGCTCGACCAATCAGAAGGCCGCTGGTTCGGCTCGCCTGCTTGGGCGGAAGCAATAGCGAGCTCAACCACCCAACGGGCCGCTGGCTCGGCCCGTCTGCTGATTGGAATCGACCGGTGCTGGCTGGCTGGACGGGGAGTGTCGTGGCGGCGTATCGTACGCATCCAAAATTCGGGGATATCGATCCCGTTGTCTCTGTTGAAGTTATTGGGATTGAGACGGATATTGATAGCTTCTTTTACCCTCCGTGTGTACCAATGCCGTTCCTGGGAAAGGCACTGAACCCCGTCCCAGTCTGGTTGATGCTGGTTATCCCAAGCATGTTCGGCTACGGCTGAGTTGTCAGTTCGGCGGAGCCTGACGTCCCTCTTATGCTCTTATTGACCACATTGCGAGACAAACGAATATCACTAGCGATATTATTTTCGATTGATTCAGTTTGTTCGAATAATTTATACAGAGCCTGTATATAAAATATGGCAGATACTCCTGTTAGTTTTCATAAATTGAATCGCCATATAATGTAGGTAAAGGAAATGGAAAAGGCATTTCCTCGTCCCAGGGTATACACACTAGGTAATAGACTAAGAGAATTTTTATAAGCTTTATAAGATTTTGTTATGTTAATCATCACTTATACAGGTTGAAACCTTTTGTGATAAAGATAACGTAACATATAAACGATTATAAGCACATAGTTCTTGAATGTGCTGCAACATGCTGAATCTTCCCATTCTTAAAGAGATTGGATGCAAGGAAATTCAAATATCACGAGATTAAACAACTGTATCAGGGTAAAATAATTAATAATGTTATCTTATTAATGACATAATTATATGTTATTTCTTAGTAGGGAGAAAAAGAAACTCCAAAGTATTGAAGAAATAAGAGAGAAATTACTTCAAAGCAAACAAGAGGGGGAAAAAAATTGCCACTGAACGAAATACATTGATTGGTTTTGATGACTGCGTATTAAAATGACGTCAAAGTGGTTGCGGAGTTTCTTTTATTATATGCACCAAAGAAATCGTGAGAATCTGGGTAGTGGAGTATGATTGTGGAATGAGATGTGCTGCTACACTGGTGCGCTGAAGACTATTTTTCCTAGGGTGTCCAAATGATTTTTGGCTAAACTGTACATGTGTGTATGTGTGTGTGTGTGTATACATAGATACATACATCATGGTTCAGGATGCAAGAGACATTCCAATTTAGCTCATGCAACGGGACTATATACACCCTGGAAGTGGTGGGAAAATTCACCAGGGGGTTTTTCACAAAGACCAAGATCGACTTTAAGTTGGACTTAAGTATAAAAGGCCGTCCATGCCACTGTTTGCTATCACCATTGGTCTCTAAATTATACTCTTTAGATAATATTTTTTCCTTCAATAATGAACTATCAAAAAATGTAAATTCTGTAGATTTGAGACCACGATTTGTACGTCCCTTGAAAGACAAATGCCAGTAAACGGTAAGAGCAAACAGTGGTATGAACGGCCTGTTATACTTAAGTCCAACTTAAAGTCGATCTTAGTCTTTGTGACACACCCCTGTTCTGCCTCCATCATCATTCGCAACCTGTCCCTTGATGCCGAACTCAACATCAGCAAGGCAGTAGTCTTGATTCTGTCCGTTTTCATCATTTTTTACATTCTTCAATCATGTATGTGCTCCTCCCTTACACGTGTCAGGGGAGGCCATACTCGATATAAGTCGACATCACTGACTGAGTGACACTTAATGGAAGTTCAATATGAGACATTTGTATTAATTGAGTTAAATCTCCTTGAATAAGTGTTTTCGTTTAAATGACTAAGGTGGAAAATTTGACTCAAGACTCAAGTATTGTTTTAGGCCTCCGAATCCAATTTTGTTTAAAACAGAATACAGAGTTTGTAAAGTTAACTTTGGTTTGATTTTCATTCTTATATGTTTGGAAGAGATTGATCAAAATAGTTCTGAAAAGATATAAACATCACAAACATTTCATGAAAAAAGTTTTAAAAATCATTCCAATAGGAAGCGGGCCCAAAATAGAACCTTGTGGGACACCACAACTTACATCTTTCGTACTTTCGTATTTTTCAGGGCATTGGCAATAGAAACACACTGCTGCCTATTTTATGAAGGTACTTCCTGGACCACTCCAAGGCTATTCCTCTGATTCCATTATAACTGAGTTTGTACAAAAGTATATGATTAATTGTATCGAAAGCCTTGGAGAAGTCCAGGAACACCCCAACAGTATGTTCATAATTATCAATCCCACTAGCAATCTTATTAATCATGGTCAACAACGCCTGAGTAGTGCTGTGTTTTGAAAAAAAAGGTTTTAAAAAAATCATTCCAACTTTATGGGCACCAGTGTGTATATTATCCGTTCTAGTGAAGGATCAGTCTGTGTTTTAGTAGATATTGGAAAAAACGGACAAGTTGTTGGTATTTAGTTTGCTATTTTATTTTATAGGGCTAAGTTTGGATATAACCATGTATATTAATATGATAGGATCAATAGTAGTGTGTTTGTGTTAAGATTATGTGATTTTTGTTGTTTCTATACTATAGGTTTTTGCGGCCAATTTCACACTTTTTTCATTCAAATTCATGTACGTGCATTCAAATTCACATAGAGGTCGCACGCATGTGAATTCGGGCATTCAAATTCAAAATCGGAGCAATCAATTTCATTTATCGGCACTCTTATTCATCTTCGGTGAAATCAAATTCACGCATGTGCGTACAATTTCCTACTTCGTGCATTCAAATTAACGCGGCGCTCACGATGAGTCTGTTTGGGGCATTCAATTTCATTTTGGGGTGATCAATTTCCTACTACGTGCATTCAATTTAGTGTAATATTGAGAGGATTTCAAATAAGAGGAAAACTTTGATTTCTTTAAATAGATTACTTGGGATTATTGTTAATCACTGTTACACAGTTTAGTTATTTTTTTTGTTTATCTGACAATAATTGTTGCTCTTTGATAATGTACTTGATTATCATATCGCCAATTATATATAAACATGAATATCCCGTACTACACCTTTCTTTCAATATGTATGTATACAAGTCCTAAATAATTGGAAACATTGATAGAGTTTTATAACATAAAAACTAGTGTTTTGGAGGTGATGTCTGCAATAATACTGCGGAAATGTATTTTCCCTCAATTTAAAAAAAAAATCAAATTCTTTGAAATGCATCTTTCCACAAACTTGAATGAAAAGACTTTTTTTAATGAAATTGTTCGTTTGTATGATGTATATATATATATATATATATATACCAGTTATGTGTTTCTGTTTCTCTATCACACCCTTTCTCTCTCCTTCTCTCTCTCTCTCTCTCTGTCGTTCTCTCTCTCTCTCTAATCTCTCCCTCAACTTTTCTCCCCTTTTCTCTTTTACCAGCCACCCATTTTTGTTATATATTTTTTACCTCTTTTTTGTAGGCCTAATCAGATATGATAAGCTGAATATCAGTCACCTATGGATCCAAAGACACTTCCTATAAAGATACACTTTGCTGATGAAATCACACATTATTAAACACGGATAACATCTCTTACAAGAACAAGTATACTTCACCCATCCAAAGAGAAGCATACACAAGTTTACAATACTCGGACATAACACTGAGTCCACCACCAAATAAACAAAACTTTTGAAATTGTCTTATCTTAGGCATATCTTGGTATGTGCATTTATATATATAATTGAATATGCCACGAAAAGTGTGATATTTGTACAATATTTGATGACTTGAAAGGGATAAAGTAACCGAATGTCATTTTGGATGATATGCACTTCACAAAATATTCCCCCATATTTCTTAGGCACTTTCTTCAGTTTTCATATACACTGTATACAGCTTTTTGTTATATGTGTGTGCCATGAGTAATATGGCAAGTTATATATTAATGTGTTTAACTTTTTGTTAGCTGAGAGAATTACAAATGATAATAAACAAAGATAATGCAAATGTCATGACAATGAAGCCTACATTATTCGGAAACTGAGCAAAAAAAGCTTTTCAAAGACCCCAAAGAAACTAAACGCAATAATTGTTTTGAAATTGAATGCACTAAGTTCAAACATGCTTGCTCATTCACGAATTTGAATGACCAACGAGGTATTGTAGCCGGCATTAGATGAATTTGAATGCTCTTTGCACGAAATGTACGCTCTTAGTCAACATTTGAATGACCCGATTTGACAATTGACTGCACGGATAGTGAAATTGAATGACGGATTTTGAATTTGAAAGCTGATTCATCGCTGCGAGTGCAAATTGCGTGAATTCAAATGCTCGGAATATGAAATTGAATGAGAAAAGTGTGAAATTGGCCGCAAAAACCTATAATTTTTCTACTATTTAAAAAAAAAATCAAATTACTTCTTATCGAAAATAATATCGCTAGTGATATTCGTTTGTCTCGCAATGTGGTCAATAAGGAATCTAAAAGATCTTGCCGTACATTGATGGTGTCTCCCAACAACTCAAGCGCCGCCTAGAGAGCCATGGCATTCGAACGGTTTTCAGATCAGATACCACCCTACGTCAACAACTTACACGCCCCAAGGATCCAATTCATCCACATAGACGAGACGGCATTGTGTACAACATCCCTTGCAAAGTATGTGATAGATCTTATATCGGTGAAACTGCCCGTCCGATAAAAGAAAGAATCACTGAGCATAAGAGGGACGTCAGGCTCCGTCGAACTGACAACTCAGCCGTAGCCGAACATGCTTGGGATAACCAGCATCAACCAGACTGGGACGGGGTTCAGTGCCTTCCCAGGAACGGCATTGGTACACACGGAGGGTAAAAGAAGCTATCAATATCCGTCTCAATCCCAATAATTTCAACAGAGACAACGGGATCGATATCCCCGAATTTTGGATGCGTACGATACGCCGCCATGACACTCCCCGTCCAGCCGCTGCGGGCCAGCACCGGTCGATTCCAATCAGCAGACGGGCCGATCCAGCGGCCCGTTGATTGGTTGAGCTCGCTATTGCTTCCGCCCAGCAGGCGAGCCGAACCAGCGTCCTGCTGATTGGTCGAGCACCGTGTGCGTCGACCATTAGGCCATTTGCATAATTAGCCGAACCAGCGGCCTGCTGATTGGTCGAGCACCGTGTGCGTCGGCCAATAGGCCTTGTGCGTTATTGTTCCGATTATCGATCGAATTATGGACCGTCGCGCCGGTCCTCCCGTAGAGTATAAAACACCCTTGCTTACATTAGTTTTTATCACCTGACGAAGTGTTGCAGCGGCGCACGAAACGTCGAGATCTTTTAAGATTCCTTATTGACCACATTGCGAGACAAACGAATATCACTAGCGATATTATTTTCGATACTACATCCGCAATGAGTAATATATTTAGCATTAAATTACTTCTTATTAAAAGGCACTCCGTGTCACGAGTTTGACCAATATACATCTCCTCTTTGCCTCCCGTTTTACAGACTTATCTCAACGTGTTAAATCTATTTTTGGTATCCTACATCTACGAGGGCTACAACCTGAATGGTAGTTACATTTACTGTGATATTTTTATCACACTATTCAATATCAGGCTCTTTGCTATACTTATCTTTATCCGATAGTGTATGCTCATGTTCCGTTTGATACACGGATATGCTGATCCCTGTTTATGGTATTGATCCCCCCTCTCTCTTTCTTTCTCTTTCTCTCTCTCTCTCTATTCTTGTCTTTTTCTCTGTCTCCTCCTCTCTCTTTCCTTCTCTATCTTCCTCTTTCTTTCTCTTTCCATATATTATTCTTTCTCTTTCTCTTTCCCTATCTCCCTTTCTTTATCTACCCACATATTATTCTTTCTCCCTTTTCTCTCCCCATCTCTCTCTCTCTCTCTCTCTCTCCCTCTAGCCTCCATCTCTCTGATCCTCTTATTTCTGATAACATAAAATTACTTAACATTTTAAAAATGTTAAATATGAAATAAAACAACATATTATGTAGGCCTGTGATTGATTTGATTTATACCAATACCAATATAGTACATGACATTGTATATAAACTTAACAAAAGGAACGAAAACAAAGAAATGGAGTTACACGCTTAATTCACATTCAATATGAATTAAATAAACATGATATATCAGAGCTACAGTGTAAGCATGAAGCTTGATGTCCTTGCAGCCCTCAGTTTAACTAAGATATATATTGAAAAGGGAGAGCGTGATTTGGTTTTAAAGGTCGGGTGAAATCAATGCTTTAATTGAATATGTGCCTATGTTGATATACCACAATCTATTTTTCAAAACAAAAAAATAATAATAATCGATTCTGACTCCGACCCAGATCCTTCGTCGAATTCACGCTCACAGACTGTTGGAATCATATGAATCTGAGTGTGGATCCTCCAGGATATAAACTTTAAAAAATGTCTGCAAATATTGAGGGGGAAAAAAAAAATCGAAATAATATTTGTCAACGTGAAGCGATGTACTCAGCGTGTACGTCTACGGTAATAGAGTACTATAAGCTATATCACAATTGTCACCTTGTGACGTCACGAAGATGATATAATTTTTATTTTTTTCGCTCAGACTCAATCTTTTACGGGGTGTTCTTAAAAATCTTCAGGTCCTCTTATCATTTTTAATATCAATTTTCAAGTGGAAAACGATTGTCATATTCGAAATCTTTATGAAAATGTATTTCCATAATGTCTAAAATGCCATTTTCAGCTGATTTTCTTGTCACCCGACCTTTAAACGGGAAGTCCACTTTGATATTAAGTTGGTTTTAATAGAAGCAGAAAAATGAGAGGAGCAGGTCGGTAAAATATTGAGCACAAATCCTATTAAAAAGGACCAGTGTGTATATTTACTTCCCACATAATTAATTGATAGAACGAGAAGTAAAGGGAAGGAGACAGATAGTAGTATAGTGTAAAGTAAGATGGGACCGATAAATTATCTAGACATGCTATGGGTGCGAGATGAAAATGCGAACAACAATCAATTCAATTCAAATAATTTTATTTCCAAAACTCAATCAAAACATGAACAAAATTATTGGTACATGAACATAAAATCAATATCAAATAACATTTACAATATAACATAGACAATGAAACTTATTTTTATTTATACAATATTAAATGTCGATAAGTAATACACGTATTTTAGGATACAAGGTATTTAATACGCATGATATTTCTATAATTTAAGTAGAAGCGTAAAGAAAAAATAGAAATCCACTAAAAAGCAGTGCTTGTATTTGTGTGAAATACTCAATAAAGGAAAAAAAAAATTAGAATAGAGAACAAGAAAATGAACACATGCACTGCTCGGAATTTTGAGCTTTCATATGCATCAGAAGAAAAAAAACGCAGTCGAGCAGTGCAGGTTTGTGTTTATGCTCCAACATCCGTAAGCGTTAACACGAATTTGCAAACACAATGAAGATGCCATCCGATCAAGCTGTATACCGAACCTTTTACCAATGAACCACGTGATAGATTGGGACCAGAGCCATCTATACACAGAGTTTGACCAACTTGGTTTCACTGGGTCACAACACGGCGCATATTCTTTTGTTTTGTGCTTGCCCAACAAAGCAGTAGTCGCCATATTGTGTCCAACTCGAACCGGGTTGGCCAAACTCTCCTAATCAATGGCACTGATTGAGACCAAGCCGCGCCAACGCGTGAAGGTCAACATGACAACTTCCCGACCCGGCTGAGCCTCAGGAACTAGGTCAGGCCACTGCCACGTCAGGCATTCAGCCGACCAAGACTGATTCCAAACTGTTGAATATTAATGAGGAAAACTTATTCATTACAGGCCATGTTCGCGATGCAATGCAACCAAGTCTAGACTTAAAGATCAGGTTCATTGATTTTAAAAACTAACTTTAGTGTCATTATTGCAAAGGTAACACTTTGATTTGACAGGGTTATCAAAATTCCATGCTCGGAAACATTCGAAGTTATGAATATTATGAATTACAAAACTCTTAAATACAGCCCTGACATAGCACCTGAAATGCTCTCCGATCGCTGCTGAGATGTGTGACGCCACATGTTGAACATGATTTGCACAAGCAGACGTCTCACACATTTTCAGTGCCTGTTTCGTTGTCTTCTCTTCAGTTATTTCTCTTTAATACTTCACTACCGTCAGACTAAATGTTTAATCTATTGCCTCACTCTAAACCCCGCGCATGGTATTATTTTGATGAAAAATGCAGCGATAAAAAAATAAAGGAATCCGTCGCTTGTAAACAAAATAAGACGCCATTGTATTTTCTGCTGCATTCACCGCGGTATGTTCGGCGTTTCAAGAGGGAACAAATGCGTCCATGCTTTCATTCCCTGGGGTTTTAAATTTGAAAGTGTGGTTTCTTTGATTGTTCGTTAACCCCTATCCTGTGTATTTACAAACAAAAGAATTTAGTTATCAGAATCGGGGTCATATCCCTTTTTGAATGGTGTAAAATTCCATGACATTTATAATACACTAAACTCATTATAATTTGAGAAATAATAGCATTGCAAATATGTTCATTCTTTATGGGATGTCGTCTGCTTGGGCAGGATTGGTTCATATTGTGACGGCATTAAAACATCGTTATTTTTCTGGCGAATCTCTCGCATATCCCAGATGCTATGGAGGTGGTTTTATTTGTATTTTTATAAATCATCCGATTTGTAGTTGACCTACAACTTGTACGATGGCCATCTATTAGCTTACCTGTTTCTAGTAATATGTTATTTGCCATATTTGTGATTTTCTTTGAACCCGCACTTTAAGCGCCCCGGTTCAAACCACCGCACCCACCCGTCACGAACAATTGCACCGCAGCAGCCAGAATGCAAATCCAACACATTACGCGCTGCTATGCAGGGGAGCATAATGTTTGTTCCACCTAGCAACAGCAAATGCATGAAACCCGAACTCCGCTCACCGAGATCATGGACCTATTACGGATGGACATTCGTCGTTTTCTTAACGAATTCATTGTGATTGTCTCCGTCAATGTCGTCTCAATAACATTCCATACATGTTCTTCACTTTGATCTCATGAGGGTCGCCGCCAAAAAGCCGGGACAGAATCAAGATAGTGATTTTACACATGTTAATCTACATGCGCAGAAGATAATAACTCGCTTAAATCATGGAAAATCGATGTGCAGTTCTGGTTTATAATCGGAAAATGTTGTTCCGTGTACTGTATTTTATTTTGAAAAAACATGTTGATATTATCAGATAGAGGTTATATTTGGATTGTTTGTGATTTAAAATCCCATTTCCCCCAATTTCCTCATAATATTCCAGAGTTACAACGCACAGGGCTTATAAAGATCATGGCCTTCAAAACAAATTTTAAGATCATGGGTGTGTGCGAAAGTGTGCGAATCAGTAATAATACATTTCATATCACCAAAATCGTCTGCTTTTCAACTTTGCTGCTCCACATTGGGGATGTTTTTATTTAAGACACACTCTTACAGAGCACACCATCCAAACAAAACCCAAGAGAGGGAAACTGCTCCTTTGTCAATGACCGAAAATGCTTAAGCAGTCGTTATCGTTAAAACAGCTGAATGTTCTCATTAAGATGCACATAATCAGAAGGCGGTGACTATCATTGGCTCAAAGAAAGAATCACGTCGAATGTCCATCCGTATTAGGTCCATGCCGAGATACATCCATCCGCAACAGGTGAATGAAACAACTCGTATAGAGGCGCGTCACGAAGGCATATGCACAAACTTGTTTACACTACGGAAACGGCTCATTATTTGAAAACAATTTGGGAAACCCTTGTTCGTCGTGGATTCTTTTTGTCTACGTCAATGAGGTGACAACCAATGTTATGCTTCGTAAAAGGTAATTAGTCTTCCAAATGAAACCAGGAGTTCACATGAAAAATGTTTCGAGAACATGACAAGGTATAGAAATCTTTAATTTAATTAAAGAAGTAATTAGATGGTAATCTCCTGACTTAGGCGAGGCGTCAAAAATAACCTAACCAGCTGGCTGCAGCCTCACGCGAAGGCTGGCTGAGGCTGCATTTCCAGCTGCAGCCGGACGGGGCAATTACTTTGCATTAATTAGCCCAGCCGGCTGGCGCCAGCTTGGGATCTGAGCTTGAACCCAGAATCTTAATTGGCCCGGCCACCCCAGCCTGCCGCCATACTCCTAAATTTGCTCAGCCAGCTGAAGCCGGACGGAGGTGCTAAAATTGCAGCTGGCTTCCGCCAGACGGAGGTGCTTAAAGTTGCAGCTGGCTTCAGCTGGACGGAGATGCTTAACGTTGCAGCTGGCTGTAGCAGAACAGAGATGCTTGAAGTTGCAGCTTGTTGCAGCGTACTGAGCTTTCCCTTGGCATTATGTCGAACAGGGCGCTCACTTGTCGGTTGTGACGTCATTTATGTTTGCATCATGTTCCCTGCGGCCACGGCTGCGCCGTTTCAGGCCATCGTGGACAAAACGGGATGGACGTGAAGCAACGAGGGGGAGATGACCATGACAGACCTTGACAAAAACTTAGCAACACCTGACAAAACGCAGGGAACAAAGTGTATACGTAGATTTAAGCGCGATTGAGATAGCGGTTGCGTTTAATGATATCGCACCTATTTTGTCACCGAGTCCCACCTTGTTTTTAAGTATGACTAGGTACGTTTGTAACAATATGAACAATTGACTATTTGTAGAACCATGTCGTTGCTACACACGCACCCCAAAATATGAAATAAAATAATAATAGTAATAATAACACTAAAAATACTGGGGCGGTGATCGAATTCGCTCAAAAGAGACCTCAATTTTTTGGTTTATTCACAATCATTGACAATTCAAGCGTAAAAATTCAAATATTTCATGTCATTTGATGTCTATATCCATTATTTTACACCATTTAAACCTAGCGTCCACTATAAGGGCGCGTACAAGACGCGGCCCAAAAAATGATTCAACAACCGAACCGCGTATTCTTGAAAGATTCCGTTCACTGTCTTTACGATTCTGAAACACTTCCTGGCGTTTTCGCACCTTCGGGAGAGGGAGAGGGCAAAATTTCCGCGAAATTTGGAGACCAAAATTTGGACGCGGAAATTAACTTCCCAACACTTCGGCAAAGAATAAAAAGAAATAAAATTGAAAACCTGGAAGCTACCCTTCGCACGCTCGCTCGCCATTTTAAGTAGCTAAACTTATTATTTAATGCTGTTCTTAAGAAAGAAATATTGAGATTTACCTGTTTCTTTTCCATATTGATGTCATTTCCATATGATATAATGTCTTTCATTATGATTATTAACCGTAATGCAATGTATTTGGATCCAATTTTCACAATTAATCAATGAATTTTCATATTTAAAAGTGTTGTCAGAAAATTTCAGAAATGTGTCAAAACAACGAAGATTACTATTTCTGTCTCTCTTACATATTTTTAATTGCGGTGTGTGTCTCTAGTTTTATTTTAGACTGTTTGAAAATTTTAAAAATCAGTCCACTTCCCGAAAAGCACTCTCAGATTTAATCCTCGGTGAGAAAAAAGAAAAAAGCGATGAACGACGATCGAATTAGGAAGGGAAATTTTTTATTCCTAAATTGTAAATAAATACATATTATTACAAAACTTAAAGGAGGGCTAACATAACTGAGTATGTTGTGATAATTTTACAATACAAGGCAGTACCAATTAGAATTATGTTCACCAGCTCATTCGTTACTATATATATCGATATATTATGTATTTTATTCCGTCATTATCCATGAGAGGGCGAGGGGCGTCATTTTTCCCCACGAGAGTTCCATGCCTTGGCTGATATGTTTTACGTCATTGGCAGCTTGAAAAAGGTCACAAACAATTAGACTTTGATTACTTATTGCTTTTTGGCTTTCCTCATTACAACATTGCATTCAGCTACATGTACGAAGAGCTACGGTCAAGGCTTAATGGGACACTTCCTGTCACATACAAAAGAAGCTTACTCTGAATGTAGCCTGCCATTGACCCTCGCCGGGGACAAAGGTCGTTGCCCTAGCTACAGGCAGTGTTGTAGATCCTTACATAATACCTATTGTTCAGGGGATCCTATGTTCAAGGGGATAAAAGTAACACGGGGCAAATGTAACAGCGGCTCCCACTCCTAGTAGAAGCGCGATGTACGTATACGCCCTGCACAGAGCATGCGCGTTTCATTGCCCGACATGCTGCCCTGAGGGTAGGCAGGTCAACACATCGAGGAATTTTTACAGCCAAAACATCGTTTTTTGGGCACGGGAGTAAAATCTTCAATTACCTAAAAACAATTCTGGACAAATATGTGCTTGTGCTATCACTGTCATTTTTAAATGGTCAAAAAATAAGATTTTAGACCTGTATTAGGCGAAATTTCAAGGACGAAATTTAATGCTAGGATACAAAAAAAATATAAAATATGGCCGCCCTCCTAGGGGTGCAAATGTAACAACGTTATAACTAGTATAATTTTCCCCACGTAACTGGTAAAAATCTAATGTAAATGAGTCAAGCATATGTCATAGACATAGTTTTTAATAACAATTATTTTATTGGGGTTCTATAAAATACTGTTTAATTGATGAACATCTGTCCAGCGCGTAATTTTTAATAAATTTTAAAAAGAATTAAAACGATCTTTCTGAGGGATATATGATTTGTAGGTACAACCTTCTACCCCATGCAACCTTATTCCTACTATATAATACGCTAGTTTTCCCGTATATAACAGATTGTAATAGTGTATGGGCAAATTGTGGTTCGACAAAAATTAATTCTATTTTTAAACTGCAAAAGAAAGCCATACGTATTTGTACAGGTTCGCATTACTTAGCTCATACTGCATGGTCCTTTATTCTATGAACTTAAAACACTTTTTAAAAAAAAATCGATTTGAACACTATTCAGGTAGCAGTCATTATGTAATTTAAGTACATTTATAATCAACTTCCACATCCTTTGGTAACATGTTTAGGTTTAATAGTTCTGTTCATTTATACCCTACTCGCATATCTGGAAACTTCCATCCTACAAATCCCAAATTATCAATAACACACAAATCTGTTAGACATTCCGGTCCGGACATTTGGAATAATTTTCCCGACAACATAAGGTCTTGTTCAACCATCTACTCCTTAGATGCTACACTTAAACGACAAATAATACAATCATACGCTCCCCACTCTTTAAATTAGTATATTAAAACCGTGACTTAATTATTTTATTCTTTATCATGCAACTGCTTTCTGCACCTGCAGTTTTCCCAGGAGAATTATGTCACCAATTCTTTTTTTTTGGTATGAGGCCGCCATCCATCTCCAGCCCAACCGTTCACGATGGTGGGCTCCTGCGTTCTAAATTACCTCTCTAATTTATTGAAAAATATTTACTTATATTTCTCATCTTATTTGTATGCTTCGTACATGTTTTTGCATGATATAATTGTACATGATTTTCTATTTAATTACTTTTGTAAACATTTTATTCATTGTATTTGTTTTTGTTCGAATGTTGTACTTTGAATTTGAATTTGTATCTTTTTGAACGCAGAAATAAAATCAAACAAACAAACAAACGTTATGTGGTTAAAACTGCCCCATGGGTGTGTTACAATTGCCTCGTATTGTGGGGCAATTGTAACACTTCACTACCGGTTTTGATATGATAATGGCTTCAAAATAGCTTGTTTTACTTAACTCAAACCTAGTCATATGTCATGCCAAGATATGCATCTTTCATTTCATATAACCTAAAGTTGATATGTCAGAATTAGAAAAAGGTGTTACAATTGTCCCCGGTCTCCCTAAGGATCTAGGCCACTGGCTACACGGCAGGGGCGGATCCAGCCGGTGGCGAGGAGGGACCCCAATTCATGAGAAAATATTTAGCAGCGCATAAGTGGGGGGTAGTGAGCACTATCTTTGTTTTACTCAACAACCCCTTGAGCAAAAAAGGAGTAAAATTGTGGTTACCATCTTTATTGAAACTTTTTTCCCAGGGTGGGGCCCGCCTTTTTTATAGAGAATTTTTGTTCGTTACCATCTTTTAACAAACTTTATTTTGCCAGGGTGGGGGCCTGAGCCCCCACCCTGGATCCACCACTGATACACAGAACAGTAGCAAGCCGAGAATGAATAGAATAAGTGAGTGGCCAACTGTCTTTGTGTTACGTTTATCTAGCGGTACAGTGCCCCCCACAATTTTTCAAGTACCCCAAAAGTGCTTTTTTTTACATAGAACAAGTGCCCTTACAACTCTGTAAGAAGTGCCCCTTTGTACATAGGAAAAGTTACATTTTTACTTTGACGAGTGCCCCTATTAATTTGTAGAAGTGCCCTTCCCCTTTTATGTCATGATCATCATTATTTTGGCTTTCCATTTTTTGGCTTTCCTCTTTTTCGTAAATTACCCTTTACAACATTGCATTCAGCTACATGTATGGAGAGCTACGGTCAAGACTTAATAGCATACTTTCTGTCACATATACAAAAGAAGCTTACTCTGAATGTGGCCTGCCATTGACCCTAGCTACAGGCAGAGATCCTTACATAATACCTTTTGTTCAGGGGGGATCCCCCTTGAACATAGGATCCCTGAACAATAGGTATTACTGGCTACAGAGTACAGGGAGCAGTAGCAAGCCGAGAATGATATAGAATAAGTGAATGGCCAAATCTCTTTGCGTTACGTTTAGCTAGCGGTACAGTGTGCCCTCCCCCACACTTTTTCAACTACCCCAAAAGTGCCCCTTTGTTCGTAGACAAAGTCCCCATTTTTCTCTGACAAGTGCCCCTATTAATTTGTAAAAGTGCCCCTTCCCTTTTCAACTCTGATAAGTGCCCCTTTATTTTAACACGCGCCCCTTTTCCTTCGACGAGTTCCTATTTTCCTTTGCAATAGGTGTCCATTTTCCATTCTCATAAGTGTCCTTTTTAATCTCTAGTAAGTATCCCTCTTTAGATACGAGAAGTGCCCCTCTTCACTTTTGATAAATGCCCCCATCAACTCCGATAAATGCCCCTATTAAAATCTTATCGGTGCCCATTTTCTTTCAACTAATGCTTTTTCATCCCTCTCTCTGACATTTGCTGTTATCTCTCTTTAAAAGCCTACTTTCTCTATTTTTCGTCTTTCAAAAACCTAAGATTAATAATACAAACATGGATTTTTGTTCTCTTCTTCTAAAACCGCAAACTTGTGATCGACAAATTTCATATTTGCTCTTTTAAAATTGAAGTTTATTTTGTGTTCACTCTCTACTTTTATCCAACAGCGAGGTTAGCTCGATTTTTTCTTCTTCTTGTTCCCTACTTTTATTCTTTCCTTTAGGAAATCATATGCCATGCCGATACAATAACATGATCTAAAATATTCACCTATTCTAATGACCACAGACTTTGGGTGATTCAAGTTAGGCAGCCATAATCCGCACCTGAACAATAGAATCTGGCAAGCCGGACAAAAGCGATCAAACAATAGCGTTGAGTCGCCAAGCGCGACTATACGTAGTAAAAAGCTTTATGACAAAAGTCTTGTCCAGACGGAGGCAAGTATTATACCCTAGGGTAAATTCGAAAAAAAGTTTTTTTTAAAGGGGGGAAAGGGGGAAGGGGAAAAACAAAAAGTGAGAAAAGGAGAAAAAGAGGAAGAAAGAAAAAGGAGGGGAAAAAGAAAGAAAAGGGAAAAGAGAAAGAAGAAGGAAAGAGAGAGGAGAGAACAGGGAAGAGGAGAAAAAGGAGGTGGAAAGAGAGAAAAAGCGGAAAATGAAGAAAGGGGGAAATACGTAAAAGAGAATAATATAAGAAGGTGTTTTTTTCCGGGAAAGGGGCGGGGGGACGCAATTTTGTCTTCTTTCTCTCTAATAATTTAATGAAACGTGAACGCTTCGACGTGGTGACTCCACCCAACATCCCCGTCTCTCTCTCTCTTACTCCCACTCCTCTTCTCTCAGACTCTTACCCCCTCTCCCCGTTTCTTTTGTTTCCCTTTTCTCTTTTTTTTTCTTTTCTTTTCTCTTTTTCTTCATTTCTTTCTTTTGCTTTTTTTCCTCTCCTTCCTCTTATTCTTTTTTCTCTTTCTTTCTTCTCTTCTCTTAATTTTCTTCCTTTCTTTTCCTTTCTTTTCCTTTTTCTTGTTTTCTTCTTTTCTTTCCCTTTCCCTCTCATTTTCCCCTCCCCTTTTCTCATTTTTCCCGACAGCAGCGCAATTTTACCGACAATATCCTACCGGGTGGGGGGTGGTTGTTATCCCATTATTCTTTAAAAGAAATGCAATTCCTCATGCTCTTGCACCTATCTTCTATCGTTGTTTAATTCTCTTTCATTTTTTTCTTTCTCCTTTAACTCACAAAAATTCTCGCTTTCCCCTTTTTCCATCTCTTTTTGTGTGTGCTTTTTCAAGTTGGGGGCTACACGCCTGGCAAGAGGGACCCCATTTTATGCACACTGCAAAATTGCGTGCAACCCGCCCCTTTCCCGGTAAAAAAAAATCATTTTTGAATATCATCCCCTTTCTTTCTTTTCCCTTCTCATTATTCTCATTTTCCCCTTTTCACTTCTACGTCTTTCCCCTTTCGGCTTCCTTTTCCGCCTTTTTCTCTCTCTCTCTCTCTCTCTCTTCCCTTTCTCTCTTTCCCCCTCCTTTTCTCCTCTTCCATGTTCTCTCCTCCCTCTTTTCTTCTTCTTTCTCTCTTCCCTTTTCCTTCTTTTTCCCCCTTTTTCTTTCCTTTTTTCCTTTTCTCACTTTTTCTTTTCCCCTTCCGCCTCCCCCTTTTTACGGGGGAGGGGACACGTGCCCCTGTGCCCCAGAATCCGCCACTGGTATAGTTGTATAGTTGTACAGTTTCCTGCGTTCTGATTAGCCGGCTGGATAGACGTATAGTCGTATAGTTGTATAGTTGTACGGATAGTGGCTTGCTTGGCCCGCCATATTTACCCAGACTAGCGTAACTTGCCTCCGTCTGGACAATACTTAAATATGCTTCATTGTTGAGCTTGCCGTTGACATGTTTGTTATCATTTATGTCGATTCAGTCCCCAAATGACCGATATAGGTGTACGTTAGATTATATTTTCTTCGAAAGACAAAGTACCCCTGATTTCTAGACTGCGAACTATATCTTTCAAACGCAACGCATCAGAACTTGAAAACATGACGGTATGAAAGGCATATCAGAAAAGAAAGACCACATATATTGGTCTTTAGTGACTTGTTGTTGTTGGGTTTGTAAGGCTGTCCAATCTGAAAAAATTATTTCCACTGGCTATACTGTTTTTCGAGTTATTGATCCGTGATGAATAGATTGCGCTGTTTCTTTTTCCTCTGACGAATAAAATTCTAGTTTATAAAGATATCGTCTGGCCGGGCGTGGCAATGCAGCAGGTCGCGGGTGGCTGATTCGTTTAGGCCGGCCGCGGCCAGACGACCCAATTTAGACAAGGCTCGGCTTCCATTCGGGAGGCTGCAGCTGGCGCATATTTGAGGGCATGCCGCTGTACTCCCGCCGGCTGCAGCCGGCTGAGCTCATGTTTTCTAGCTTTTTCCGAGCTCGGCTTCCATTCGGTAGGCCGCGGCCGGCGCATAATTTTGGCTTGCCGCTGGCTTTCCGCCGGCTGCAGCCGACTAAGCTAATAACAAAAATGCAGCCGGACGCATAAGTGCAGCTGGCTGCAGCCAGCCGGTATGTTTATTTTTGACGCCTCGCCTTAATCAATGCTATTAGCCAGAATCGCTTTCAATGCATATTAGTAACATGATAAATAGATGGTTTTGGGATCATGATAGTACAGTTAGCTATTCCGTTAGCTATTACTAATCAAGTTACGTGATGGAATGGCGCAATATCGACATGACAAATAGCCAGGCCACTGCCACATCGGGAAGGTTGCCAGTCAAAACCTGTTTCAAACTTTTGCATATTAATGAGGAAAACGTATGCGTATTTCTTTCAGCTACGATTTGGTGAACTCTCATTTTGTCGTAGATTTTCTTAAGAAACAATTAAATGACGGCCACTTAAACAAAAATAGTCGTCTCAATGAAACTAAGGGTTTAGATAAACAATGCTCCAATAACATGGCAAAGTACAGAAACCTTACATATAAATTTGGATTGAAGAAGGTAAATTCCTGATACAAACAATGCCATCGACCAGGGTCATTCTCAAAATGCATACTAAAAACACTACAATCGATGGTTTAGATTAATGTAAATCTAAACCATTATTAGCCATTACTAACCAACCACGTGACTGGCGCCAAGCCGCGCCTAGACGTATAACAATAGCCCGACCTGACCTAAAAAAGCCAGATCAGGCCGTTGAAACGTCAGGCAGCAGCCGGGGCACGACCTGTCCCATACTGTTACATATTAATGAGGAAAACAAAAATGACAAAATAATCATTACAAAGAGCTTTTTGTGTGTCATTGTTCATACTACTGGAGAAAACAACGTTTGAGTTCATGCCTCAACAAAAATAAGAGGGTCTCTCTTTCAAATCATTGGGAAGGGAATTCGAAGGGGATAACGATTGATAAATAGTAGTTCTTGAGTTTTAATTTAATTTGTTTGTATTGAAGGCTGCATATGCTCAGTGTTTATTGAATTTGAATCGATTCAATCAACCAATCAAACATTTATTCTATACTTGTGAATTTGCACAATCAGTGTGGGAATGTGCACGAGATTTTTAGACTTTGAAATACATAACTGTAGTTTGGAGGAAATTCTGTATGGGAAAGAGGAGAGAAATAAAGGAAAAGATCAATTAATGAATCATGTTTTAATTCTTGTTAAATATCTGATTTATAGAAATAGAGAACTTAAAAAACCACCCTCTTTTAATGAAATAAAGAATAGTATAATAGGGGATAAAGTAGAAGAAAGGAAATTGGCAGCAATGAGGGGACTCTCACTATTCATTTTTCTAAATGGGAAAACCTGAGTATTAGACAAACAATTGGAACCCAGAGCCAGTCGTCCACCGGTTAAGAGGGGGGAGGGAGGGGATAAGGATAAGGGAGAGGTCGGGGAGGGTAGGGTTAACAAAAAGAGAAAACTTTTCTCTCAGTATAAACAGTATAAAAGAAGTATAAGTTGCTACATTGTTAAAAACAAAATTTTTGGATTATACAACTGCATATGTTTTCTTTGAAAATATGAATTTTTGTTTCAAAAATGATGTATAGGAACTAACTATGTAAGTTTCTTTTGAAGCCGTTTGTAAGACAAAAATTTATACTGATTTATAATGTCATCACATTTGCAGTGAGCGTTACATATGATGATTGTAATTTGTACTATGATTATAATTTGTTTCAAGAGAGAAAAGAATAAAAACTGACCATAAAAAAAAAAAAATCAATATAAGGTATAAATGATGGCCTTTCGATTAGACAGCGTGTAGGCTTCGGGGATTACAAGTGAACGTTCTCAGCCCCTTCATATACAGGCATCTTAACTGGTCGGAAAGTGATAGCACCTTTTCGACCAGTCCAGGAGTATTTGCTGTCAAGGGAGTGAACTTTGTTGGAGGCATCTTCATTCGAATGCTGCATCATCTCGTAAGCTAGTCGACCAAACTGCGTTCAGAGAAAACAAAGTATGAATCTTGCAATTTTTATTATAATTGACATTTATTCATTATAATATTTGCATAGGGCATTTCCGTATTAGAACTTGACAATTTATATACAATTTTGTTTTAATTGCTTGTGAGTTTTTTAGCCATGGTCACAACCGGCCATGCATATCAATTCCTCAGTGGAACTTAAGGACGCGCGGTTGATTGAATTAAAAGATATGATCTGTGCGCATGAAATTGTGTATGATATTCCATTTGTCTCATTTTTTTACATCGTATTTAAGCGAGCGCTGTTCAAAAATCGTGCGCCAAAACCTTTTTTAAATGGTTAATTGTCAGACGCAATACAAATTCGGGTACATTTTCCTTTATAGCCCGTGAAGGAAGAGGTAAGATTTTTGACATTTGATAAAGGGGGAGATGACGTGAACTGCCAAGGGAATAATAACAACCATCTCTCTGTCTATAATATCCCGAAGCCCCTGACCGAACCATTCAAGTCAATAGGTATAGCACTTTAAAGTGACTCACCCCTCCCTCCAAAAATACAAGGAATAGTAACAATAACAATAGTAATCATTATATTAATAATAAGAACAAACAAGTAAATTTGTTGTCATACTTTTTCCAGTTGATCGGTGAAAACAAAAATTAATAGGTATATAAATAAGTAAATGAATCAATGAATAAACGAAAAACAATGAAAAATATTATGTAAGAGAACATAAATACATACATTTGAGGAGTAGGTGCAAACAAGAAAATCCGAATGAGCAAGAAGATGAAGGTCTACGATCATACCCATTAAGGATTTCGCTGAATATCTTGATAATAGATTGTTGGCTGACAGAGATATATTATTGTCACTCACAAACACATAACCGGAATATCTGTCAAGTAATAAAAGACATACAAAATAAAGTCATGTTGCAAATTACTTCGCAGCATTGTCGTAGCCGAGTGGTTCAAAGTTTCAAACAGTCGAGATGCGAAGGTCGTAGGTTTGATCCCCGGCAAGGAACGTCGTAAAATGCTTGTGACAATGTGATTTATTCGAGAAATGTAATTTCATATCTTCGCCGAATTGTATTGATCAATCGTCATGAATGTTTAGAATGATCAATACAGTTCGGAGAAGATGCAAAGAAGTTCAGAGAAACATTATCTTTGATCGATAATAAA
Source organism: Mesocentrotus franciscanus (assembly GCA_037976565.1). NCBI lineage: Eukaryota > Metazoa > Echinodermata > Echinoidea > Camarodonta > Strongylocentrotidae > Mesocentrotus > Mesocentrotus franciscanus. The sequence continues at coordinate 9,653,806 of CP137670.1, read as the reverse complement.
TTGTAATGTCACGATCATTTCATTAAAAGAGGTAAAAGAAAATTTGTACAAACTTCATGGGCAATAGTGTATGCCATTACTTAAGACACATATGTTTTTTTTCTATGTTGCTTCTCTCCTCCCAGGAGTTAAACGTGTGCCAGATAGGATGCGAAAGTAATTTTCACAGAATTGCTGGAAGGCTCTAAATAGGCGCCTGGCTGGAATGCTCCCAGGATCAAGAGTGGAGAATTTGAAAACAGACCCGGATGCATACATTGTGTGCGATGAAGCCTGAATCCGATGGATGGAGTGGAAATATTTCTATATGCCCTCAAGACATCGTTCATGCTTCAGGCGCAATATAAATTCAGAATATTATCATCACATTAAATTACAACTTAGAACTACAATATGATAAACAATTAAGACGGTTTTCACATAAATGTTACTTTCCATGTTGACTGGGATATCGTAATCAGGGGCGTCGATAACGGGGGGTATGTGGGATGCGACACCCCCCCCCCACCTATCAGGATATTGTCGGTAAAATTGCGATGCCGTTGGGGAAAATGAGAAAAGGGGGAGGGAAAACATGACAGGGAAAGGGAAGGGAAAGAAGAAAAAAGGAAAAGAAAGAAAAGAAAGGAAGGGAAAGGAAAGAGAAGAGAAGAAAGAAAGAGAAAATAGAAAAAGAGGAGAGAGAGGAGAGGAAAAAAAAGAAAAGAATAGAAAGGAAAAGAAAGAACAGGAGAAAAAAAAGAGAAAATGAAGAAAAAAAACGGGGAGGGGTGAAAGAGAGGAGAGAGAGAGAGAGGGGGGTAAGAGCCTGAGAGAGGAGGGTGGGAATAAGAGAGAGAGAAGGGGTTGTTGGGTGGAGTCGTCTCGTCGAGGGAGCAAGAAAGATACGCATAGATAGGTTGCTGTGTCGGGTCAGCTGTGTCGGTATTCTCACTCGATCCTCGTGTATTATATCAATGCAGAAGTTTGAACTCGGTGAGATGTATAATGTCGGTCGGCCGTGGCCCTTACGCAATTTGCGCGCTCTCTATCTGGAAATGACCAGGACCCTTTCAGTGTCTTGAAGTTCGTTAAGAAATTCTATAGATCAACAATGGGTGACATCAGACTAAATGATCTCATGATCTTAAGTTATGAAAAGGACCTTATTGATGACTTAAATCTGATAGATGTTCTTGAAGATTGGTCTCTTCACAAGGCGAGGCGCTAATTGTAGTCAGGTGGCTTAGTGAAATTATCGTTACTTGCCGGATAAAAGCACCATTTTTGGCACAGGGCTTCCTTAGGACTTACTAAACGATATTAGGGTAGGAGACCCCGACAAAAATATCATATAAGGGTGTGGGGCGGGGGCGTCGCTTCGTAGCCCCCAAATAATTTAGAAGGTAATATAACATTTATTTGTTGTCGTACAAATGCCATTTTTGGTACAGGGCTTCCTTAGGACCTACTGAACGATATTAGGGTAGGAGCCCCGGCAAGATTATCATATAAGGGTGTGGGACAGGGCCGTCGCCTCGTAGTCCACAAATAATTTGTAAGGTAATAAAACATTGATTTGTTGTTTTACAAACGCCATTTTTGGTACAGGGCTTCGTTAGGACCTGCTGAATGATTGTAGGGTAAGAGCCCCCGGCATACATATTCATAAATGTGTGATTGGGGGCCCATGGCGTTTGTACAACAACAAATCAATGTTATATTACCTTACAAATTATTTATGGACTACGAGGCGACGTCCCTGTCCCACACCCTTATATGGTATTCTTGCCGGGGGCTCCTACCTAATATCGTTTAGTAGGTCCTAAGGAAGCCCTGTACCAAAAGTGGCATTTGTACAACAACAAATAAATGTTATATTACCTTCTAAATTATTTGGGGCTACGAAGCGACGCCCCCGCCCCACACCCTTATATGATATTCTTGCCGGGGGCTCCTACCTAATATCGTTCAGTAGGTCCTAAGGAAGCCCTGTACCAAAAATGGCATATGTACAACAACAAATAAATGATATATTACCTTCTAAATTATTTGGGGGCCACGAGGCCACGCCCCCGCCCAAAACCCTTATATGATATTTTTGGCGGGGGCTCCCACCTAATATCGTTCAGTAGGTCCTAAGGAAGCCCTGTACCAAAAATGGCATTTATACAACAACAAATCAATGTTATAAAATTATTTGGGGCTCCAAAGAGACGCCCCCGCCCCCACACCCTTAAATTGAATTTTTTGTCGGGGGCTCCTAGCCTAATATCGTTTAGTAGGTCCTAAGGGAGCCCTGTGCCAAAAATGGTGCTTTTATCCGGCAAGTAACGATAATCGATAAATTTGACGCTAAGCCACCTGACTATTGAATCCAGGGCAATTTATACCCTACATATAATAACACTCTATAGAGAAATTTCACAAACACTGATAAATGAAGTTACCATTATTTTTATTTCCCATTTGAGTCATCTCTTGTTATCAAAGTCTTTTCCTAGGGTTTAGTCTCCTTGAATACCTCAGGACATTTCTGGTTCTGGTCCTTTTGGACGCAATCATGAATATGATACTGTATGAGAATTGTGTGATTTTCAGTTGAATATCAAGGAGAAAATATTCTCACATAACAGCATACAGGGTGTAGTAAAATATGTATGCATGTAATCTCCATGCCAGGTTGTTTTAGGGGACACTGACTACAAACTGCTGAATGTATTATGTTTCGTTGTAATGTGCAGTTTATACCATTCCACCTGTTTTCTGCTTTGAATTCAAAAGTTTGAATAAGCATGTTTTGAGTGTGACAGACACCAAGCTAAAGTCTAAAGCATGTTCATGGAAGACAGTGTAAAAGAGATTTTAAAGTTATATATTTCATACCTACATGCATTATAATATTCTTTAAGTTCAGCAGGTACTTACGTGGTGATATTTGTACAATGATGGTATTTAATGTAAAAAATTGACAAGAACCAATCAAGTAAAGAGTAACAATAATTAAGTAATTCACTGGTATCAATATTTTGCCTTCAAATTCGGTAGATAATGAAACACACCCATGGACGAATTACTGATAGTTGTTGATTGGTTAAAAAAGACTGTTGATTAGCTTGATTTCAGAATGACAGATCTATAGTTAGTCTGTGATAATCTTTGGATAATTACAAAGTTGATCATGAGCTCTGTTAATACCTTCGAAACAGATCATAGAAATACAATAAATCTTGTGATAAATCGTGCAATAAATAAATAACCAAAATCATGCAATAGCTTATTTGAAAGAGAAAAAAAATAACATCTGCGTGTTCTTGTATTATTTGCATCATTGGCGTGTGATTGTTTAAATGCAGAAATTATACCCCCAGTATATCCCCCACATACATTAGAAGGTCAAGAGCGTGGAGACGGTGGAGCATACATAAGACTATAACTGAAACTGTCCTAAGTAAGAATTGTAGGTACTCAGAAAGAATAGGAGTACACAGGTTGGCGGGTCGTGTGTGTGTGTGTGTGTGTGTGTGCGTGTGCGTGTGTGTGCGCGCATGTGGAATCGATCAGAAAAGGTTGATCATCTAGCATATAAGTATTGGTGTGTACTGCATGGTTCTAGAATCATCAAAATGATAAGAAATTTGGCCCAGTCTTGGTAAAGTTACAAGCACTGTACACAGAAAGATGTATATGGGACTACGCGACCACCTGCGCGATATCTATTTGGTCCCAATAGATATAATAATTTACCAAATATATCAGTTAGTAAGCGGTTTCCCGGCAAAATTTGGATCATCACGTATTAGTCAAAACATATTCTTTCACATGATTGGTAATGAGAGCTCCCATTTCATTTTTTGAGAGAGGGGCGTTTCCAAAACTGGTCTTTACCTTTAATATTAAAATGTAATATTGATTATTAGTTATACTAGAAGAATTTTCAATAGTTCATTGGTATTTTTTATATTTTCTCTGGTATTTAATTATAAATCTAAAATTTTGAATTTTGAATCAGCCCCCCCCCCCTCCCTTTACGGCAGATAATTTTTCGTCACCATTGTTTAATACTCTGTTTTGTTATTTGTTTTGATGTTTTGAAAAAATTGGACCCCATCCCTTTTTAAAATCCGTTTTTAAAACCCAATATATATTGCATATATCAACTAGTAATATGACAAAAATATTTGCTGCAAAATATTTTTTTTGTTCCGAAGTTTCAATTTGGATCTCGTACTTTGTTTTGAAGTTCCGAACATGACTTGGGGAAAATAAATATGATTTGTCCACAAACATAGCAAACGGTTAATATTACAATCAGCACATCGTAATACGAAATAACTTTAGCAACAAGAAAAGTAGACACTCTTCGTTCAAATGTTCATATAAATGAACATATACTTATAATCCGTTAATATAATTTAATCAAATATATATCAAATTAAAGGAAATTTAATTCTCTTCCTATATCAATTAATATCAAGTTTTGAACTTTCACGCGTAGATGGTCACCTTTACGTAATGCTTAGAAGATCTGATTTTGTTATTAAAAATGCAAAAATAGAGCAAATAGCCATGCAAATGTAATTGAATACGTGCAACTTAAACACATTCTTCTTCAACAATGAAAACAAAGAATGAGAAACATTGAGCAGGGGGGTGTTTCACAAAGACTAAGATCGACTTTAAGTTGGACTTAAGTATAACAGGCCGTTCATGCCATTGGTTGCTATCCCAATTGGTCTCTAAATTATAATCTTTAGATAATATTTTTTCCTTCAATAATGAATTATCAAAAAAGTAAGTTTTGTAGATTTTTTACCATGATTTGTACATCCCTTGAGAGACCAATGCCAGTAAATAATGATAGCAAACAATGGCACGAACGGCCTGTTATACTTAAGTCCAACTTAAAGTCGATCTTAGTCTTTGTGAAACAGCCCCCAGGATTGAGCTCTGGGTGTCAACTGTGTAGTCTCAGGTTGCCTGTCTTTTCGTGTTTCTCATGATCTTCTTTTCTTAATTGTTATAACTTGACTCTACAAGATGGAAATTCTCATGAACTACCTGCCAGTACCCATTTACTTCATCTAGGTCAAGTGTGGCAATTGTAGATCAATGTCTTGCCAAAAGACTCAGGGCGAATGTTGTGGAAGGGATTAGAACTCCCGTGAGTTGTGATCCACGGTCCGGTGACCTTTTCGTGTTTCGTTTAATCGCGATACTAAACTGATGAACTGTCTGCACTAGCGTACTGTTTCAAAGAGATTCGATCATAAATAGTATGTCCTCCGAAGGAGGATAAGAAGTACAACAAAAATTGTGACCTTTGACATGCCATAGCCGGCATAGGTTTTGCATTGGATGCATTATGGAACCTTTGTCCAATGTGAACGACGACTTTGGAGGGTCAATGTTTATTCATGAGCAATTACGTCCAAAAAAAAATCATCATTTGATGTTTGGTGCTTGGCTATTGTAAACTTATAGATTTTCTTCTCTCAAATTCTGCACTTATACTGAACTCATGCTGAAATCAACTTAGAAACTCTTGCTCTCCAATAAACAGCTTATTCTAATTAAAGGAGACGAAAATAAAATGATGTCTTCACTAGATCAGATCCTGAGTTGCACTAACTTTACTAAAAAGAGAAATTCTATTTTCAAGAGGTAAGAACACAAGAGACATTATAAATAAAGAACCAATCAGAAACATAAAAATGGAATAGTACAACATAATGGAAGAACCCACGGAGAAGGAAGAACCAATAGACAGTATGGAAGGCTGATCATGAGGTGCCCTGAATACAAATGAGAACTAAACACTAGAACCATTTGAAGTGGAAATGGAATGGAAAGGTAGCACATGAGATGGAAATAGAAAGAAAGAAACAAGGTGTGGCAATGGGAATGAGAGTGATGTGTGAGGGTGATGAAGGGAATGTAGGTCACGAGGTGAAATGTAAATGAGATGCAAATCATGAAGTATGGAAAGCAAAAGTATCGAAGTGATATCACATGATACCACAAAAAGTAAGTAAAGATCCATTTTGTGTGACGATCTCTGTAATGATTGTAATGTGTTCGTCGTGGCTGTGGCAGTCATGTCAGTGGGCTCCATGTATTGTCGCAACGTATTACCACTATTCCATCCACTTTTCTTTTGTCTGACCAAGGAAAATTAACTGATTATCAATTCTAATTTAAAATTATTTTTTTAATTTAAAGTTTCTTGAAACAATTAGAAGTTTACCGTAGATTATTGAATTAGGACACCTTCCGTACTTTTAAAGTTCAGTTCATAGCTTCATTATCGACAATAATCAGTGGTAGACGTAGACCTGTTGCAGAGACTGCGCAAATATCTCCTTGCCAGTCCAACCGATGGGATCTTTGACAAGAGTGTTACATTGTGTATAGCGCCCACTGTTATGGCGTTAAGTTAATGAAATAATAATGGTTTAGGAAGATCGGCATGGAATTTCAATGTCGAGTTTAACCAATGTAGATTTTTAAGGAGGGCGTAACCCTTCTGTACCCCTTTTAAATATGTGGCATTGCCAGTGGCATAGACCTACTTTATACCATGGCAAGACTATCATATAGCGTTGATAGGTCTAGACTAGTTTTTACTTCACTAGTGTGGCATTATGACTGGGTGTTGAGTCATAGTGATCCAGATCCAGATTCAGCGTAGTTCGGATGTATCTTAGATCTATATATATATAAATATAAAGAAAGTGTCCTAGCTTCCTAATTCTCCCCCTCCCCACTTGATCTCTTGTCTAGCTTTATTTTGGTGCCAAATTATTGTGTTGCTATTAAAATAGACGAATCTGTATATTCACTCAGCATATTAAAAGACATACTCATAAGCATTTTTTCCCAAATGAATATTAAATTCCACCATTTAAACTTTTTCTCACAATATTTAGCAACTGAACAGTAGATACACCAAATTAATAACCAACGTTATAATCAATAAACATCTACCTTTACATGGACTGCCTGTTATTGTATGGAGCAAATGTTTAGAAATATTAATAGTTTAAGGAAAACGATTTTTAAAGTTACTTGTGAACAATTTGGAAATGAGTATGAACGTATACTCTACTCTTTAAAACATGCCTATCAGATAGACATAGGGATATAATTTTTCAATAAAACTAAAATGTAAGACTTAAAAGTGAGGGTGCTCTTTTTCTATAAAGGGACACTAGTACTGTTTATTGTACTGCGCCTTCTAATGGTCAACTTGCCAATAGGTGTGTAACCAACTACCTAATACTCACTTCGCAGAGGACTCGATGCGAGAACCATCAGCGCAGCTAGGAAATCAGCGAGAGGGAATATTGCGCTAGTGACTCTAGTCACAGTATGACTTTAAAGAGAAGGTTCATTGATTTTAAACTCGACTGAATTTGTTATCATTGCAATTGAAAAATTACACTGAGTAAAATCAATACATCTGTGTAACTTGTAAATTCAAGCGAAAATTATAAAAGTTGATTAAACTTGACGAAAATTCAACCCACTCAAGACTCCGAAAGCATCGTTATTCATCTGCTTTTACAGTGAAGTCACAAAATGAACGATGGGCCGCTCAGCAAATGATTGACGACGGTGCGCGATGAAGTTTGCGTGCAATTCACATGTATTACATTGACTCTTGAGTACCGTACCCATTCATAACAAACGTTGTTTACCTTCATCAAAATCCCCTGGAAATATCGAGATGGACGAAAACATACTTGATTTGAGTTTTAAGGAGATAGAAGAAGGAGGTACCTCGGACATCGACAATGGAGATTTGGAAGATCTCTAGACTATAGATCGATTTTATAATTTCCACATAGCGAGAGGATATAACGTCGATGTAGCGTTCAAGTATACCGTAGGCCTGTCTGTGCGTATATACGTACGTACAACCTGCCTGCATTGCATCGCATCGCGCAGCTTGCTTGCCGTAGCCATCCTAGCCTGGCGCTCGAGCTAGCCGTGAATCGCGAACCGGACAGATCTAACTCGGTTTCCCTTCCCCATATATCTGGTACTACGACTTAATTTATCAAAAATCTAAATTAATCGGCCTAATCAGACATTTTCTAAATTAATATTTGGACAATGATCTTATGTAGATTTGTCGCCTATTTTGCTCCAGAAGAGTCGTTAGGCCAGCATGCAAAATGTCCTCTGCACTCCCAGATCTGACACATACACGCTGACCTGCCTTCAGAATATGTGATTATTTTCCCGATTTTTATGCTCAAACGTGACGGAAAATAACATAAAAATCAAACAAACATTTGTAGAAAGTAATATTTATTCAGTGTATCTTATTCAAAATGCCAAAAAATGAAGGAAATATCACCACTGGCGGTCAATATATAAACAACGTTAACCCATATCTAAAAATTGCAATGGGTATCCAACATTGTCCCAAATGTGTGATGTAGGTTGTTCATATTGTGACGTCACCCTATCGCATGTAAATAACGCCGTCATTTCACTTTTTGTGTGGGTTCTGGAAAGGGTATACAAATTGCATTCAATTTATTCCTCACAATAGTGACCGGGCTTAAAAAAGTAACTTCTCATTTTGTTAATGTTCTCAGCAATCTGTAGAGGTATAATTTGCCTATTTTCTAAATTTCAATGAGCCTTCTCTTTAAGCCACGTTTGTGAAGCTGCTAAAGTGTAACTTCACGCTATAGCGTAACCTAACGCCTAAGTAACTGAAAAAAAGTTCACTTGAGCGGATACGCTATACACACCGATACACAACTGTTATTGAGGAGCACACACTAACCGTAATTTGTAGGGCAACACCCGCGAACCATATAGTGGCTCTGGAGGGACATCGCGAATCACAAACGTTGTTTTGCAATAGCCAAGCTTTTCTACATTGTGGCCCAACAATTTGACGGACACACTTAACGATTTTCAAAACATGAGTTTGAAGACGAATATTGTGATGAAAAAAATAAAAAATTAGGGTTTTCTGCGTACAACACAAAACTTAAATAAATTATTGGACACTCCTTCATCAATATTCGTCTTCAAACATATTTGTTTTATAAATCATTGCAGAAGTATGTGCTAAATGACATCCTCTTTCACATCATTAAACAATTTAAAGCCCCAATGTACTACTTAATTGTAGCTACTTGCTCCTCTATACAGAAAACAATGCCCAATCGGCGCCTGTTGGTCCCCCATGATCCTCTTTTTATTATGTAAATTGAGAGCTGAGTTGATGAGATAGCCACTGAGTGGTCTAATCCCTCCTGTCAACACTAGTACGGACGGCCTTTAAGTGAAATAGTGCAATACATGTTTGGCCAAATTGGGGTTCGAAGGCTTTATCTTCAAATTGTTATCTATTGGTACATAAGGGCCACTAAAGTGTAACCTGCTGCTATAGAGTAACCTGCTGCTAAAGTGTAACCTGCTGCTAAAGTGTAACCTGCTGCTATAGAGTAATCTGCTGCTATATAAAGTGTAACCTGCTGCTAAAGTGTAACCTGCTGCTATAGAGTAACCTGCTGCTAAAGTGTAACCTGCTGCTAAAGTGTAACCTGCTGCTAAAGTGTAAATTGCTACTAAAGTGTAACCTGCTGCTAAAGTGTAACCTGCTGCTATAGAGTAACCTGCTTCTAAAGTGTAATCTGCTGCTAAAGTGTAACATGCTGCTATAGAGTAACCTGCTGCTAAAGTGTAGCCTGCTGCTATTTAAAGTGTAACCTGCTGCTCAAGTGTAATCTGCTGCTAAAGTGTAACCTGCTGCTAAAGTGTAACCTGCTGCTAAAGTGTAACCTGCTGCTATAGAGTAATCTGCTGCTATATAAAGTGTAACCTGCTGCTATAGAGTAACCTGCTGCTAAAGTGTAATCTGCTGCTAAAGTGTAACCTGCTGCTATAGAGTAACCTGCTGTAGGCCTACTAGTAGTAGTTAGCCTTATGATGTTGACGTTGTTATAGTTATGTCCCATGTACTGGAAGCATGATGACCCTTACTTACAAAGATAAGGACCGGGCACCAAAATAGCAATATGTTGATGTTAGATTTCATATTGAAAGCGGTATTAATCCCATTTCCATGAAATGTAGGAAGACTATTATAACTGGATGAGCAGATGAGTAACTGTGATGTAGATGCTGGACATGGTGTGGTGACGGTCAGTCCCTAGATCTCATCACGCCTAGCCTAGCCTCAGCTTAGCTCCACGCACGCGCGCGCGCCGATAACGCGAACGATACGGTCGCGATGCCCGTTCGCTGAAGTGAACTTCTTTTTCAGAAACTTATGCGGCAAGTTACACTTTAGAGGAGTTATCACTTTAGCAGCTTCATACACGTTGGCTGTTCTTAACTCACTTTTTCTGGGCTTCGTAGAGCAGACCGACCTCGTCTGTTGCTAAGAAGACTCTCCTGACGGGCACTTCTTGTCTCTTCTCCAATTCCTGGTAGAATGTTTCGGTATGGTTCATGTACTCCTCGATATCATGAAATTTGGCTTCCCTAATGAGTTTATCTGTCCGCCTCACATGAATGCTTTTATTTGGGGGAAAAAGAAGATATTTATGAAAACCATGTAGTCAACAGTCAATAAGATTCTCGAAAGACGCCCCCGGCCTCAGCTCGTTTTGTTCTGACTTCTTAATAACATGAAAGGTAAATTTGAGTACTGGTGAGGAAAACGTATCAACAACAAAATTGGTAATTATGAACATAAATTGTTTGTCGGACACTAAAATATCAAATGTAACGAAAACCGACGATGGTTTCATCGCCACAATTAATGTAGTCACGATTCTTTCCGTTTGAATATAATTTTTTTATTCTTTAATCATCTATGTCTTCCTCCTTAACACGCATCCCACACCGATCGGGCAACCCCCGAGAGTACACCCGTCGAAAGGCAAGGACTGTCTCAGTTTTAGCGTTGAGGGTGTGTTATTTTCTCAGCTGATTGGGTGCGCGACACAGAAACAGTCCAGGCAGTGGACTACAATTAATGTACCAGAAACTCGCACCTAATCTCGCCCATGAATAGTGAGTACCGTCGTCTGCTAGCAAGATACTGCGCTGAGCCGCCGACCTTGGTAGCTAGCTACATTCATGATAACATGCTGCTCGATCGGTTGCCCAGCGCTCACGTATACGCATAGTCCAGCCTCTGTACCGTTTCCGTGTCGCGCGCCCAATCTGAAATCAGCTGATAAAATAACACACCCTCAACTTTGAAAGTAGACCTTGCAATTCCTCTCATTCTGTACCTCGTCTTTTGGACGTTATTTGGGGGATCGCGCGATGAGTTGAGACACCGCGCTCTATGTGGGATCGATGCGTGTGATAGAAAAATAAAAATAACTAGACATGTAATACTTGTTAATAACAAGTATAGGTGGGCTGTTCCAAGTGCATGCCACACATGTTTAGTGACATACTAAGTAGTTAAGATAACATTGGCATGATTTGACCTTATTTTTGAAATAATCCTCTTATTCAGGTCTATTAGTGTGCCAAATTTCAAGTCTATACAATGCATGGTTTTAGAGAAACCATGTACAGTATATTTGACCTTCGACCCTCAAATCTAAATATCAAAATGAAATATGCATTTTCTCGATTTTGTTTTTTATAAGAAATCATATCTCCGACTCATACTCTATCCACCATGAATACAAAATTAATACACGACAAGGACTCAGATAAGGTTGTACTCAAACGATTGACATATTTCTCCCATAGATATAACACGCAAAATTAGGCATTTTAATACATTGATTGTGATAGTACATGATATGTTATAATAGTCGAAGAAGATCATAAAATCAAATTCAAAACGACGGCAAAAAAAAAAAAAAAAGTGACCCACCAGGAATCGAACGTGGGTCGCCGGAATGGGAGGCAAGTGCTATGACCACTATACCAAAATAATCCCCATAGACATTACACGTGAACGGAAAATGGAATTCTCAAATCCCACTTTGCAAGTGAAATATGAGCATGATCCCGGCATCTGATCGAAAAATAAAGGGCACACTTGTGATAGCTTATTGTCTCAGCTACAACATACTCGAAGCTCAGCGAAAACAAAACTAAAACGACGGAGATATTGCTCGCGAAAGACGGGAATGTAGAATCCAGTTTTGAAAAAGTCATGTCCCGTAGAGAATACACGCAAAATGTGAAAAATTGACATGCCTCCTTTAATCGCAAAAATACGCCATGATGCCTTTGTCAAAATGAAAAATTGTTGGAACTGCATTTGTAGAAAATTGTCTCAGCTAGAACATATCAAAATTTGGAAGAAAATCGATCAATATTTACAGAGATACAATCAATTTTCCAAAAATATGCTGACGTCATAATATGCAAATTGAAATTTTAAGTTCGGAGGCCATTATGATGACGTCATGAGTTAATTGAGGGTCAAATGAGACATGAAATCATATCTCCGACTCATAATCTATCCAAATATGAAAAAAATTGGGAGTTCTCATCCATTCTGAAGAGTTACAATGAATTTTGTATAGGCATGTTTTTGCCCATATATGCTATGTATTACAAGAGCTCGCGCGCACGGACATGTATCTTGAACGGACGCTCATTGCGTTATTACTGGTCAGAAAAAGGTGAACAAGGTATCAAAATGCTTGGAAAAATGTGCCAAATATGATGACAGAGAAAATTTGGCGATTCTATGTTGCAAAATCCAAGTACGCGCGAAAACGCGCGCTCATGCGCGTGTGCGCTTTTTTGCGAAATGCTTAAAATGGCCTGAAACGTATTCAAAATGAATTTGAGACGATTTGGAGCATTTTGAATTTTGCGCGCGCCCTGACGCGCGGACGTACCATGCGCGCGCGTTTTTGACCTGAAATTGACCGGACGGATATTGACCTTAATCATGATAAATATGAATGAGAAATGACTTTCCGTTATGAAGATATGATCATGAGTTGATTTTCAGAAAATTTCACAAAATGGCGCCTAGATGACGTCATCAGTCAAGGTCAAGGTTGAAAACCTTATTTTGCTTTGTCCATATGCCTATACATATGTGTGCCAAATTTCAAGGCATTTGATTGAGCCATTTTCAAATTATCTTGCTAACAATGGAGTGGGTGGAAATAAGAAAAATAAACTAGATTTGTAATACTTGTTTAGAACAAGTATAGGTGGGCTGGTCCAACTAAAATTTTAGACAAAATCAAGGGCACATTTTGAGCTTATTATCTCAACTACAACGTACTCAAAACTCAGCAAAAACGAAGCTGAAACGACGGAGATATATCGCTTGCGAAAGACGGGAATGTAAAATCCAGTTTTGAGAAAAAGTCATGTCCCGTAGAGAATACACGCAAAATGTAAAAAATTGACATGCCTCCTTTAATCGCCAAAATACGCCATGATGCCTTTGTCAAAATGAAAAATTGTGGTAACTAAATTTGTAGAGAATTGTCTCAGCTAGAACATATCAAAATTTGGAAGAAAATCAATCAATATTTACAGAGATACAATCAATTTTCCCAAAATATGCTGACGTCATAATATGCAAATTAAAATTTTGAGTTTGGAGGCCATTATGATGACGTCATGAGTTAATTGAGGGTCAAATGAGACATGAAATCATATCTCCGACTCATAATCTATCCAAATATGAAAAAAATTGGGAGTTCCCATCCATTCTGAAGAGTTACAATGAATTTTGTATAGGCATGTTTTTGCCCATACATGTATATGCTATGTATTACAAGAGCTCGCGCGCACGGACATTTATATTGAATGGACGCTCATCTTGTTATTAATGGTCATTAAGAGATAAACATGGTATCAAATTGTTCGAAAAAATATGGGAAATATCATGAAAGAAAAAAATTGCGATTTTATGTTGTATAATCGTGTTACGCGCGAAAACGCGCGCGCATGTGCGTGTGCGCGATTTTTTATAAAATGCTTAAAATGGCCTAAAACCTATCCAAAATGAATTTGAGACGATTTGGAACATTTTTTAATTTTGCGCGCGCGCTAACGCACGGACGTACGCATGCGCGCGCGTTTTTTTACCTGAAATTGACCGGACGGATATTGACCTTGATCATGATAAATATGAATGAAAACGACTTTTCGTTATGAAGATATGATCATGAGTATATTTTCAGAAAATTTTACAAAATGGCGCCTAGATGACGTCATCAGTCAAGGTCAAGGTTGAAAACCTTATTGTGCTTTGTTTATATGCCAATACATATGTGTGCCAAATTTCAAGGTATTTGATTTAACCATTTTCAAGTTATCTTGCTAACAAAAAGTGGGTCGAAATAAGAAAAATAAATAAATAACTAGATTTGTAATACTTGTTTAGAACAAGTATAGGTGGGCTGGTCCAACTAAAATTGAAGACATAATCAAGGGCACATTTGAGATAGCTTATTGTCTAAGCTACAACATACTCGAAGTTCAGCGTAAACGAAGCTAAAACGACGGAGATATTGCTCGCGAAAGACGGGAATGTAGAATCCAGTTTTGAGAAAAATCATGTCCCATAGAGAATACACGCAAAATGTGTAAAATTGACATGCCTCCTTTAATCGCCAAAATACGCTATGATGCCTTTGTCAAAATGAAAATTGTGGCAACTGCATTTGTAGAAAATTGTCTCAGCTAGAACATATCAAAATTTGGAAGAAAATCGATCAATATTTACAGAGATACAATCAATTTTCCAAAAATATGCTGACGTCATAATATGCAAATTGGAATTTTGAGTTTGGAGGCCATTATGATGACGTCATGAGTTAATTGAGGGTCAAATGAGACATGAAATCATATCTCCGACTCATAATCTATCCAAATATGAAAAAAATTGGGAGTTCCCATCCATTCTGAAGAGTTACAATGAATTTTGTATAGGCATGTTTTTGCCCATATATGCTATGTATTACAAGAGCTCGCGCGCACGGACATTTATATTGAATGGACGCTCATCTTGTTATTAATGGTCAATAAGAGATAAACATGGTATCAAATTGTTTGAAAAATATGGGAAATATCATGAAAGAAAAAAATGGCGATTCTATGTTGTATAATCGTGTTACGCGAGAACGCGCGCGCATGTGCGTGCGCGATTTTTTATAAAATGCTTAAAATGGCCTGAAACGTATCAAAATGAATTTGAGACGATTTGGAACATTTTGAAATTTTGCGCGCGCTGACGCACGGACGTACGCATGCGCGCGTTTTTTACCTGAAATTGACCGGACGGATATTGACCTTGATCATGATAAATATGAATGAAAAACGACTTTTCGTTATGAAGATATGATCATGAGTATATTTTCAGAAAATTTTACAAAATGGCGCCTAGATGACGTCATCAGTCAAGGTCAATGTTGAAAACCTTATTGTGCTTTGTTTATATGCCAATACATATGTGTGCCAAATTTCAAGGTATTTGATTTAACCATTTTCAAGTTATCTTGCTAACAAAAAAGTGGGTCGAAATAAGAAAAATAAATAAACTAGACATATAATACTTGTTTCGGAACAAGTATAGGTGGGCTGTTCCAATTAGTGCATACCACACATGGTTAGTGAGATAGTGATCAGTGAAATGTTTTACCTTTGACCCTAATTTACATACTAAGTAGTTAAGATACCATTGGCATGATTTGACCTCAATTTTTGAAATAATCCTCTTATTCTGGTCTATTAGTGTGCCAAATTTCATGTCTATACAAAGCATTGTTTTAGAGAAACCATGTACAGTATATTTGACCTTTAACCTTAAAATCTAAATAACATAATGAAATATGCATATTCTCGATTTTGTGTTTTTTTATGTAATATTTTGTCTTACCTATCAACATGCAACGTTTCAAGTCAATTGCGACCAATATACCAAAATAATCCACATAGACATTACACGTGAACGGAAAATGGAATTCTCAAATCCCACTTTGCAAGTGAAATATGAGCATGATCCAGGCATCTGATCGAAAACAAAAGGGCACAATTGTGATAGCTTATTGTCTCAGCTACAACATACTCGAAGCTCAGCGAAAACAAAACTAAAACGACGGAGATATTGCTCGCGAAAGACGGGAATGTAGAATCCAGTTTTGAGAAAAAGTCATGTCCCATAGAGAATACACGCAAAATGTGAAAAATTGACATGCCTCCTTTAATCGCAAAAATACGCCATGATGCCTTTGTCAAAATGAAAAATTGTGATACTAAATTTGTAGGAAATTGTCCCAGCTAGAACATATCAAAATTTGGAAGAAAATCGATCAATATTTACAGAGATACAATCAATTTTCCAAAAATATGCTGACGTCATAATATGCAAATTGAAATTTTGAGTTTGGAGGCCATTATGATGACGTCATGAGTTAATTGAGGGTCAAATGAGACATGAAATCATATCTCCGACTCATAATCTATCCAAATATGAAAAAAATTGGGAGTTCCCATCCATTCTGAAGAGTTACAATGAATTTTGTATAGGCATGTTTTTGCCCATATATGCTATGTATTACAAGAGCTCGCGCGCACGGACATTTATCTTGAATGGACGCTCATCTTGTTATTAATGGTCATAAAGAGATAAACATGGTATCAAATTTTTCGAAAAATATGGGAAATATCATGAAAGAAAAAAATGGCGATTCTATGTTGTGTAATGTTGTTACGCGCGAAAACGCGCGCATGCGTGTGCGCGATTTTTATAAAATGCTTAAAATGGCCTGAAACGTATGCAAAATGAATTTGAGACGATTTGAAGCATTTTGAAAATTTGCGCGCGCATTGACGCGCGGACGTTCGCGTACGCGCGCGTTTCTTTACCTGAATTTGACCGGACAGATATTGACCTTGATCATGATAAATATGAGTGAGGAACGATTTTCCGTTATGAAGATATGATCATGAGTTGATTTTCAGAAAATTTCACAAAATGGCGCCTAGATGACGTCATCAGTCAAGGTCAATGTTGAAAACCTTATTGTGCTTTGTTTATATGCCAATACATATGTGTGCCAAATTTCAAGGTATTTGATTTAACCATTTTCAAGTTATCTTGCTAACAAAAAAGTGGGTCGAAATAAGAAAAATAAATAAATAATAAATAATAATAATAAAGGCAATTTTAACAAAATTATAAGGTGGTCTGTATGATATACAGCCCACCTAATAATAAATAATAAAGGCAATTTTAACAAAATTATAAGGTGGTCTGTATGATATACAGCCCACCTAACTAGACATATAATACTTGTTTCGGAACAAGTATAGGTGGGCTGTTCCAATTAATGCATACCACACATGGTTAGTGAGATAGTGGTCAGTGAAATGTTTGACCTTTGATCCTAATTTACATATTAAGTAGTTAAGATATCATTGGCATGATTTGACCTAAATTTTGAAATAATCCTCTTAGGTCTATTACTGTGCCAAATTTCATGTCTATACAAAGCATTGTTTTAGAGAAACCATGTACAGTATATTTGACCTTTAACCTTAAAATCTAAATAACATAATGAAATATGCATATTCTCGATTTTGTGTTTTTATATGAAATATTTTGTCTTACCTATCAACATGCAACGTTTCAAGTCAATTGTGACCAATATACCAAAATAATCCACATAGACATCACGTGAACGGAAAATGGAATTCTCAAATCCCACTTTGCAAGTGAAATATGAGCATGATCTCGGCATCTGATCAAAAATAAAGGGCACATCAACGATAGCTTATTGTCTCAGCTACAACATACTCAAAGCTCAGCAAAAACAAAACTAAAACGAGGAGATATTGCTCGCGAAAGACGGGAATGTAGAATCCAGTTTTGAAAAAGTCATGTCCCATAGAGAATACACGCAAAATGTGAAAATTGACATGCCTCCTTTAATCGCCAAAATACGCCATGATGCCTTTGTCAAAATGAAATATTGTGATAACAATTTTTGTAGAAAATTGTCTCAGCTAAAACATATCAGAATTTGGAAGAAAATCGATCAATATTTACAGAGATACAATCAATTTTCCAAAAATATGCTGACGTCATAATATGCAAATTAAAATTTTGAGTTCGGAGGCCATTATGATGACGTCATGAGTTAATTGATCAAATGAGACATGAAATCATATCTCCGACTCATAATCTATCCAAATATGAAAAAAAATTGGGAGTTCCCGTCCATTCTGAAGAGTTACAATGAATTTGTATAGGCATGTTTTTGCCCATATATGCTATGTATTACAAGAGCTCGCGCGCACGGACATGTTTCTTGAACGGACGCTCATTGCGTTATTAATGGTAAAAAAAAAGGAACAAGGTATCAAATTGTTTGAAAAAATATGGGAAATATCATGAAAGAAAAAAAAATGGCGATTTTATGTTGTATAATCGTGTTACGCGCGAGAACGCGCGCGCATGTGCGTGTGCGCGATTTTTTATAGAATGCTTAAAATGGCCTGAAACGTATCCAAAATGAATTTGAGACGATTTGGAACATTTTGAGCGCGCGCTGACGCACGGACGTACGCATGCGCGCGCGTTTTTACCTGAAATTGACCGGACGGATATTGACCTTGATCATAATAAATATGAATGAAAACGACTTTTCGTTATGAAGATATGATCATGAGTATATTTTCAGAAAATTTTACAAAATGGCGCCTAGATGACGTCATCAGTCAAGGTCAATGTTGAAAACCTTATTGTGCTTTGTTTATATGCCAATACATATGTGTGCCAAATTTCAAGGTATTTGATTTAACCATTTTCAAGTTATCTTGCTAACAAAAAAGTGGGTCGAAATAAGAAAAATAAATAAATAATAAATAATAAAGGCAATTTTAACAAAATTATAAGGTGGTCTGTATGATATACAGCCCACCTAACTAGACATATAATACTTGTTTCGGAACAAGTATAGGTGGGCTGTTCCAATTAATGCATACCACACATGGTTAGTGAGATAGTGGTCAGTGAAATGTTTGACCTTTGATCCTAATTTACATATTAAGTAGTTAAGATATCATTGGCATGATTTGACCTAAATTTTGAAATAATCCTCTTAGGTCTATTACTGTGCCAAATTTCATGTCTATACAAAGCATTGTTTTAGAGAAACCATGTACAGTATATTTGACCTTTAACCTTAAAATCTAAATAACATAATGAAATATGCATATTCTCGATTTTGTGTTTTTATATGAAATATTTTGTCTTACCTATCAACATGCAACGTTTCAAGTCAATTGTGACCAATATACCAAAATAATCCACATAGACATTACACGTGAACGGAAAATGGAATTCTCAAATCCCACTTTGCAAGTGAAATATGAGCATGATCCCGGCATCTGATCAAAAATAAAGGGCACATCAACGATAGCTTATTGTCTCAGCTACAACATACTCAAAGCTCAGCAAAAACAAAACTAAAACGACGGAGATATTGCTCGCGAAAGACGGGAATGTAGAATCCAGTTTTTAGAAAAAGTCATGTCCCATAGAGAATACACGCAAAATGTGAAAAATTGACATGCCTCCTTTAATCGCAAAATACGCCATGATGCCTTTGTCAAAATGAAAAATTGTGATAACTGCATTTGTAGAAAATTGTCTCAGCTAGAACATATCAAAATTTGGAAGAAAATCGATCAATATTTACAGAGATACAATCAATTTTCCAAAAATATGCTGACGTCATAATATGCAAATTGAAATTTTGAGTTTAGAGGCCATTATGATGACGTCATGAGTTAATTGAGGGTCAAATGAGACATGAAATCATATCTCCGACTCATAATCTATCCAAATATGAAAAAAATTGGGAGTTCCCATCCATTCTGAAGAGTTACAATGAATTTTGTATAGGCATGTTTTTGCCCATATATGCTATGTATTACAAGAGCTCGCGCGCACGGACATTTATATTGAATGGACGCTCATCTTGTTATTAATGGTCAATAAGAGATAAACATGGTATCAAATTGTTTGAAAAATATGGGAAATATTATGAAAGAAAAAAAAATGGCGATTTTATGTTGTGTAATCGTGTTACGCGCGAAAACGCGCGCGCATGTGCGTGTGCGCGATTTTTATAAAATGCTTAAAATGGCCTGAAACGTATTTAAAATGAATTTGAGACGATTTGGAACATTTTGAAATTTTGCGCGCGCTGACGCACGGACGTACGCATGTGCGCGCGTTTTTTTTACCTGAAATTGACCGGACGGATATTGACCTTGATCATGATAAATATGAATGAAAAACGACTTTTCGTTATGAAGATATGATCATGAGTAGATTTTCAGAAAATTTTACAAAATGGCGCCTAGATGACGTCATCAGTCAAGGTCAAGGTTGAAAACCTTATTGTGCTTTGTTTATATGCCAATACATATGTGTGCCAAATTTCAAGGTATTTGATTTAACCATTTTCAAGTTATCTTGCTAACAAAAAAGTGGGTCGAAATAAGAAAAATAAATAAATAATAAATAAAGGCAATTTTAACAAAATTATAAGGTGGTCTGTATGATATACAGCCCACCTAACTAGACATGTAATACTTGTTTCGGAACAAGTATAGGTGGGCTGTTCCAATTAGTGCATACCACACATGGTTAGTGAGATAGTGATCAGTGAAACGTTTGACCTTTGACCCTAATTTACATACTAATTACTAAGTAGTTAAGATAACAATGGCATGATTTGACCTAAATTTTTGAAATAATCCTCTTATTCAGGTCTATTAGTGTGCCAAATTTCATGTCTATACAAAGCATTGTTTTAGAGAAGCCATGTACAGTATATTTGACCTTTAACCTTAAAATCTAAATAACATAATGAAATATGCATATTCTCGATTTTGGTTTTTATATGAAATATTTTTAATTACCTATCAACATGCAACGTATCAAGTCAATTGCGACCAATATACCAAAATGCTCCACACAGACATTACACGTATACGGAATATGGGATTTTCAAATCACATTTTGTAGTTAAAATATCACTATGATCTCATCATCTGATTAAAAAATAAATGTCACTTTCTGTGTAGAGAATTGTCTCAGCTACAACATATCCAAAGCTGGCAGAAAATCGAGCAAAATTAATCGAGATATTGCTCAAACAAGACTGGAATGTAGAATGAAGATTTCAGAAAAGTCACCTCCCATAGAGAATACACGTAAAATTAGGAAAATTGACATGCCTCCTTTCATCAAAAAAGTGGACCATGACGCCATTGTTAAAATGAAAAAAAAATGTCATATATTATGTAGACATTTGTCTCAGCTACAACATATCAAAAATTGGGAGAAAATGACCAATATTTACAGAGATACAATCAATTTTCCATAAATTTGCTGACGTCATAATATGCAAATTCGTTTTTGAGTTCCAAGGCAATTGTAATGATGTCACGATATACTTAATGGCCAAATGAGACATGAAATCATATCTCCGACTCATACTCTATCCAAATATGAAAAAATTGGGGGTCCCTGCATCCAAAAGTGCTAATGGATTTTATATAGGCATGTTTTTGCCCATATATGCTATGTATTACAAGAGCTCGCGCGCACGGACATTTATCTTGAACGGACGCTCATTCCGTTATTAATAGTCATCATAAGGAGATAAACATGGTATCAAATTGTTTGAAAAAAAATGGGAAATATCATGAAATTAAAAAAAATGGCCATTCTATGTTGTGTAATGGCGTATCGCGCGAAAACGCGCGCACATACGTGTGTGCGCGATTTTTCGACAAATGCTCGAAATGGCCTGAAACCTATGCAAAAAAAATTTGAGATGATTTAGAGCATTTTGAAATTTTGCGCGCGCACTGACGCGCGGACGTACGCGTACGCGCGCGTTTATTGACCTGAAATTGACCGGACGGATATTGACCTTGATCATGATAAATATGAATGAGAAATGATTTTCCGTTATGAAGATATGATCATGAGTTGATTTTCAGAAAATTTCACAAAATGGCGCCTAGATGACGTCATCAGTCAAGGTCAAGGTTGAAAACCTTATTGTGTTGTCTCCATATGCCTATACATATGTGTGCCAAATTTCAAGGTATTTGATTTAACCATTTTCAAGTTATCTTGCTAACAAAAAGTGGGTCGAAATAAGAAAAATAAATAAATAATAAACTAGATTTGTAATACTTGTTTAGAACAAGTATAGGTGGGCTGGTCCAACTAAAATTTAAGACAAAATCAAGGGCACATTTGAGATAGCTTATTGTCTCAGCTACAACATACTCGAAGCTCAGCGTAAACGAAGCTAAAACGACGGAGATATTGCTCGCGAAAGACGGAATGTAGAATCCAGTTTTGAGAAAAATCATGTCCCATAGAGAATACACGCAAAATGTGAAAAATTGACATGCCTCCTTTAATCGCCAAAATACGCCATGATGCCTTTGTCAAAATGAAAAAATGTGAGAACTGCATTTGTAGAAAATTGTCTCAGCTAGAACATATCAAAATTTGGAAGAAAATCGATCAATATTTACAGAGATACAATCAATTTTCCAAAAATATGCTGACGTCATAATATGCAAATTGAAATTTTGAGTTTGGAGGCCATTATGATGACGTCATGAGTTAATTGAGGGTCAAATGAGACATGAAATCATATCTCCGACTCATAATCTATCCAAATATGAAAAAAATTGGGAGTTCCCATCCATTCTGAAGAGTTACAATGAATTTTGTATAGGCATGTTTTTGCCCATATATGCTATGTATTACAAGAGCTCGCGCGCACGGACATTTATATTGAATGGACGCTCATCTTGTTATTAATGGTCAATAAGAGATAAACATGGTATCAAATTGTTTGAAAAAATATGGGAAATATCATGAAAGAAAAAAATGGCGATTTTATGTTGTATAATCGTGTTACGCGAGAACGCGCGCGCATGTGCGTGTGCGCGATTTTTATAAAATGCTTAAAATGGCCTGAAACGTATCCAAAATGAATTTGAGACGATTTGGAACATTTTGAAATTTTGCGCGCGCTGACGCACGGACGTCGCATGCGCGCGCGTTTTTTACCTGAAATTGACCGGACGGATATTGACCTTGATCATGATAAATATGAATGAAAACGACTTTTCGTTATGAAGATATGATCATGAGTATATTTTCAGAAAATTTTACAAAATGGCGCCTAGATGACGTCATCAGTCAAGGTCAATGTTGAAAACCTTATTGTGCTTTGTTTATATGCCAATACATATGTGTGCCAAATTTCAAGGTATTTGATTTAACCATTTTCAAGTTATCTTGCTAACAAAAAAGTGGGTCGAAATAAGAAAAATAAATAAATAATAAATAATAAAGGCAATTTTAACAAAATTATAAGGTGGTCTGTATAGCGCGCGAGAACGCGCGCATGTGCGTGTGCGCGATTTTTATAAAATGCTTAAAAGAGCCTGAAACGTATCCAAAATAAATTTGAGACGATTTGGAACATTTTGAAATTTTGCGCGCGCTGACGCACGGACGTCCGCATGCGCGCGTTTTTTACCTGAAATTGACCGGACGGATATTGACCTTGATCATGATAAATATGAAAGAAAAACGACTTTTCGTTATGAAGATAGGATCATGAGTATATTTTCAGAAAATTTTACAAAATGGCGCCTAGATGACGTCATCAGTCAAGGTCAATGTTGAAAACCTAATTGTGCTTTGTTTATATGCCAATACATATGTGTGCCAAATTTCAAGGTATTTGATTTAACCATTTTCAAGTTATCTTGCTAACAAAAAAGTGGGTCGAAATAAGAAAATAAATAAATAACTAGACATGTAATACTTGTTAATAACAAGTATAGGTGGGCTGTTCCAAGTGCATGCCACACATGTTTAGAGACATACTAAGTAGTTAAGATAACATTGGCATAATTTGACCTTATTTTTGAAATAATCCTCTTATTCAGGTCTATTAGTGTGCCAAATTTCAAGTCTATACAATGCATGGTTTTAGAGAAACCATGTACAGTATATTTGACCTTTGACCCTCAAATCTAAATATCAAAGTGAAATATGCATTTTCTAGATTTTGTTTTTTATAAGAAATCATAGTCCGACTCATACTCTATCCAACTATGAATAAAAAATTAATACACGACAAGGACTCAGATTTCCCATAAGGTTGTACTCAAACGATTGACATATTTCTCCCATAGATATAACACGCAAAATTAGGCATTTTATTACATTGTTTGTGATAGTATATGATAATATGTTATAATAGTCGAAGAAGATCATAAAATCAAATTCAAAACGACGGCCAAAAAAAAAAAAAAAAATTGACCCACCAGGAATCGAACTTGGGTCGCCGGAATGGGAGGCAAGTGCTATGACCACTATACCAAAATAATCCCCATAGACATTACACGTGAACGGAAAATGGAATTCTCAAATCCCACTTTGCAAGTGAAATATGAGCATGATCCCGGCATCTGATCGAAAAATAAAGGGCACATTGTGATAGCTTATTGTCTCAGCTACAACATACTCGAAGCTCAGCGAAAACAAAACTAAAACGACGGAGATATTGCTCGCGAAAGACGGGAATGTAGAATCCAGTTTTGAAAAAAGTCATGTCCCATAGAGAATACACGCAAAATGTGAAAAATTGACATGCCTCCTTTAATCGCAAAAATACGCCATGATGCCTTTGTCAAAATGAAAAATCGTGGTGACTGCATTTGTAGAGAATTGTCTCAGCTAGAACATATCAAAATTTGGAAGAAAATCAATCAATATTTACAGAGATACAATCAATTTTCCAAAAATATGCTGACGTCATAATATGCAAATTGAAATTTGAGTTCGGAGGCCATTATGATGACGTCATGAGTTAAATGAGGGTCAAATGAGACATGAAATCATATCTCCGACTCATAATCTATCCAAGTATGAAAAAAAAATTGGAAGTTCTCATCCATTCTGAAGAGTTACAATGAATTTTGTATAGGCATGTTTTTGCCCATATATGCTATGTATTACAAGAGCTCGCGCGCACGGACATTTATCTTGAATGGACGCTCATCTTGTTATTAATGGTCATTAAAGAGATAAACATGGTATCAAATTGTTCAAAAAATATGGGAAATATCATGAAAGAAAAAAATGGCGATTCTATGTTGTGTAATGGTGTTACGCGCGAAAACGCGCGCGCATGTGCGTGTGCGCGATTTTTATAAAATGCTTAAAATGGCCTAAAACGTATCCAAAATGAATTTGAGACGATTTTGAGCATTTTGAAATTTTGCGCGCGCTTACGCGCGGACGTACGCATGCGCGCGCGTTTTTAACCTGAAATTGACCGGACGGATATTGACCTTGATCATGATAAATATGAATGAGAAACGACTTTTCGTTATGAAGATATGATCATGAGTAGATTTTCAGAAAATTTTACAAAATGGCGCCTAGATGACGTCATCAGTCAAGGTCAAGGTTGAAAACCTTATTTTGCTTTGTCCATATGCCTATACATATGTGTGACAAATTTCAAGGCATTTGATTGAGCCATTTTCAAGTTATCTTGCTAACAAAAAGTGGGTGGAAATAAGAAAAATAAAGAAATAAATAAATAAATAATAAAGGCAATTCTAACGAAAACATAAGGTGGTCTGTATTATATACAGCCCACCTGATAAATAATAAAGGCAATTTTAACAAAATTATAAGGTGGTCTGTATGATATACAGCCCACCTAATAAATAATAAAGGCAATTTTAACAAAATTATAAGGTGGTCTGTATGATATACAGCCCACCTAACTAGACATGTAATACTTGTTAATAACAAGTATAGGTTGTTCCAAGTGCATGCCACACATGTTTAGTGACATACTAAGTAGTTAAGATAACATTGGCATGATTTGACCTTATTTTTTGAAATAATCCTCTTATTCAGGTCTATTAGTGTGCCAAATTTCAAGTCTATACAATGCATGGTTTTAGAGAAACCATGTACAGTATTTGACCTTTGACCCTCAAATCTAAATATTAAAATGAAATATGCATTTTCTAGATTTTGTTTTTTTATAAGAAATCATATCTCCGACTCATACTCTATCCAACTATGAATAAAAAATTAATACACGACAAGGACTCAGATTTCCCATAAGGTTGTACTCAAACGATTGACATATTTCTCCCATAGATATAACACGCAAAATTGGGCATTTTATTACATTGTTTGTGATAGTATATGATAATATGTTATAATAGTCGAAGAAGATCATAAAATCAAATTCAAAACTACGGCAAAAAAAAAAAAAAAAAAATTGACCCACCAGGAATCGAACTTGGGTCGCCGGAATGGGAGGCAAGTGCTATGACCACTATACCAAAATAATCCCCATAGACATTACACGTGAACGGAAAATGGAATTCTCAAATCCCACTTTGCAAGTGAAATATGAGCATGATCCCGGCATCTGATCGAAAAATAAAGGGCACATTCATGATAGCTTATTGTCTCAGCTACAACATACTCGAAGCTCAGCGAAAACAAAACTAAAACGACGGAGATATTGCTCGCGAAAGACGGGAATGTAGAATCCAGTTTTGAAAAAAGTCATGTCCCATAGAGAATACACGCAAAATGTGAAAAATTGACATGCCTCCTTTAATCGCAAAAATACGCCATGATGCCTTTGTCAAAATGAAAAATCGTGACTGCATTTGTAGAGAATTGTCTCAGCTAGAACATATCAAAATTTGAAAGAAAATCAATCAATATTTACAGAGATACAATCAATTTTCCAAAAATATGCTGACGTCATAATATGCAAATTGAAATTTGAAGTTCGGAGGCCATTATGATGCATCATGAGTTAATGAGGGTCAAATGAGACATGAAATCATATCTCCGACTCATAATCTATCAAAATATGAAAAGAAATTGGGAGTTCTCATCCATTCTGAAGAGTTACAATGAATTTTGTATAGGCATGTTTTTGCCCATATATGCTATGTATTACAAGAGCTCGCGCGCACGGACATTCATCTTGAATGGACGCTCATCTTGTTATTAATGGTCATTAAAGAGATAAACATGGTATCAAATTGTTCAAAAAAATATGGGAAATATCATGAAAGAAAAAAAATGGCGATTCTATGTTGTGTAAGGGTGTTACGCGCGAAAACGCGCGCGCATCTGCGTGTGCGCGATTTTTTATAAAATGCTTAAAGATAAACTTGAGTTCTGGTAATGGTGAAAAAAACATTGAAACAGTTCATCTTCAAATTCACACTGATTGTTAAGTAGTACAAATAAATGACTCTTGCTAAAGGAATTTGAACGAAATTGTGTAATTGCAGAGAAATGAGCAAAATAAACGTTGAATATTTCATCGGTCGGGCCGTCCCAAACCGAATTCAAAATTACTGATATGTCTGTTTAGCTCCCTCTTTCGGCAAGAACCCGATATCCTCCTCGCAGTGGGCGATTCATTCAAGCCAAACCCACTACACAAGGAAGCGAAAACGCTCTACTGAAAACTTCAGCATTACCATCAGCTGGTTGGTTGTGTTTAGCTAGCGCATCGCAGGCCCACAAATACATTGTAATAGTTTCAAATTCTTCTAACGTTCCTGCGGAAACAAACTTACGCTGAAAACAATGTGAGAGAGAAAGAGAGAATTTTTTTTTTTTGGGGGGGGGGGTGCATGGTGGTAATGACGATTGCAGCGCAGTGACCAGAGTGCTGTGCGGAAAAATAATGAATTATCTCCTTTGTTTGGAACTCTAGAACTCTGCTCTTCTTTCCATCTCAAAACTTTATTTGTGAATCGTATATCATACTTTTATTTTGAAGAGGAGTTCTCTCGTGTATCAATAAATCAACGCATGCACTCATTTCTTACCATCAAAATACTCCACAAAATAATAAACAGCCACATACTAGTAGCTTTCTGTGGAATAAATTACATTGTACAACGATCTATATACGCTATACCACTACACGTGGCGATACACAGCCCAGATTCCCACTCCCTACACAAGTCCACTAATCGCGCGCTCCTCGAAAATACACACACGTTGAGAAAAATCACACACGTGCGGCGAGGGGTCAAAAGTTCGCATGAATAATATTCTGACGTAATACTCATGCCCTAATAAGTAAGTAAGATCGTTGTGAGTGTGTTGAAACTAGGGAGGTGAGCTGTAAAAGGGTCGAAGGGTCACTGA
The DNA here is from genome assembly GCA_037976565.1 of Mesocentrotus franciscanus. Lineage (NCBI taxonomy): Eukaryota > Metazoa > Echinodermata > Echinoidea > Camarodonta > Strongylocentrotidae > Mesocentrotus > Mesocentrotus franciscanus. Next base: position 9,625,563 of record CP137670.1, on the reverse strand, counting down.
AAGGACGGACAAATTCAGGGTTTGTCTTATCATGGAGCTAATGGTCTTATTCTCATGTTTATTCTAAATCGCTGTGTCCGGGTTTCAAAGTTGCAGCTTCCTATTTATAAGAAAGTAATACTAATAGGGCTCGATATATATCCCCCTTTCTTCTACTTCTGTTGGTAAGACAGGAACGGTATACACGGCATTATTTAGGCAAATTAGAAGTAACTTTTTTATTTTTCATAACGGAACATGAAGTTGAATCGTTTGTTTGTCTAGTCTAAGAATATTTTCCAATATCCATCGACAATTTTTGTTATTGTTATATTGTTCTATTTTTGCAGCTATTAGACATACTATTTTTTTTTGGGGGATGAGAATGGGCTATAGGAAAAGTGAATCATAAATGTTTTATTTCTTGTACAAATTATAATTTGGACTCTCGGTAGAACAGTTGCGCTGTAATGGCACTGGACCTGGACAGACCTTACCATCCGTATATAGGCCTACCATTTACCCACGTTTTCATTTATGTTATTACATTTATTTATATGTTGTTGATTGCTTTTGAAAGAACCATATTATATTGAAATCATCATCATGAAGGACTTCGTTTTATTCGAGTGTCTAGTCTGAGAATACTGCCTAAAAGCCATCGGAAATGTATTGGTTATCACTTTATTATAATATTTATTTTATTATAATAGTCACTTTTTGCAAAAGTTAGACATATGCAATCATATATTCTAACTTTTGTTGGGGTGGGTAGGATATGAAAAGTGAATGTATCATTTCTTGTAACGTTAGCTGTAAAATGAAAAAAAATGTTCAAATTCAGTATTTCTGTTTACCTAATTTATACCTTATTTGCCTTATATCATCATATTTCGGTAGAACAGTTGCGCTGTAATGGCACAACCAGGGAGATGATATCTCCCTGGCACAACTAAACACACCTATTCATCTGTACCTTTTACCCACGTTTTTATTTATGTCATTATAATTTAATTTATATGTTGTTGTTTGTTTTTATAACGGAACATTATATTCAAATCATCATCATGAAGGATTTCGTTTTATTTGTGTGTCTAGGCTAAGAATACTGTCTAATAACCTTCTGAAAAACAAGTTCGTTATTATATACGGTCACTTACACAAAATATTAGACATATAACTTTTTAAAACTTTTTTTTCGGGACGGGGGTGGGGTGGGGTATGAAAAGTGAGTGTATCATTTCTTGTAATGTTAGCTGTGAAATGAAAATTGTTCAGTATTTTTGTTTGCCCAATTCGTACCTTTATTTTCCATATCATCATCAAATCATTAGGACCCCGCGGTAGAACAGTTGCGCTGTAATGGCTCAACTGAACAGACCTACTCATCCGTACCAGTTACCAACGTTTTTATTTATGTTATTATATTTATTTATATGTTGTTGATTGTTTTTATAACGGAACATTATGTTCAAAACATCATCATAAAGGACAGCGTTTCATTTTTATGCCTAGTCTAAGAATACTGTCCAATAGCGTTCGTAAAAACAAGTTTGTTATAATAGTTACTTACAGTAATTTTGTTACAAAACAAATTAGACGTATAAGTTTGACTTTTTTCGGGGGGAGGGCGGATCCAGCCGGCGGTAGGGGTAGGGGCTCAATTCGTGAGAAAACATTTAGCGTTGATAAGCGGGGAAGGGGGGGTATTGAGCACTAAAATATTTTTTTGTTTTGCTCAACCCCCCAAAGGTAAAACTGTGGTTACCATCTTTTGGGGGGCTAGGGGTGCCACCCTGGATCCGCCACTAGGGGAGGGGTGGGGTGGGATATTGAATTGAATTGAATTGAATCGAATGTATCATTTCTTCTAATGATAGCTGTAAAATGAAAATTGTTCAAATTTAGTATGTTTTTGTTTGCCCAACAGGGCCATAACAGGCCTTTATCATATCATACAAATTATGATTTGGATCCTCGGAAGAACAGATGCGCTTGCACAATGGCACAACTGAACAGACCTATCCATCCGTATCATTTAACCACATTTTCATATATGTTATTACATAATTATTTATATGTTGTTGACTGTTTTTATAACGGAACATAATATATTCAAATCATTATCATAAAGGACTTCGATTTTTTTTTGTTATAATGGTCACTTTTTGCAAAAACAAGACACATAGTTCTTCGGGGGGGAGGGGGATAGGGTGGAATATGAAAAGTGAATCTATAAATTTTTGTAATGCTATATAGCTGTAAAATGAAATTGTTCGAATTCAATACGTTTTTTTTTGCCCAAATGTTTTTGTGTGGCCATATCATAATTTATATTATATCATAATTATCATTTAGACCCCTAGGTAGAACAGTTGCGCTGTAATGGCACAACTGAACATACCTATATCCATCCGTACCATTTAACCACGTTTCCATTTATGTTATAACATTGATTGATTGTTTGTATAACGGAACCAAATGATTATCATCATCATAAAGGACACTGTTTTATTTGTGTGTTTAGTCTTATAGCATACTGTCCAAGAACATTCGGGAAAAAAAAACTTTGTTAAAATGGTCACTTAAAAAAAAAAACTATATAAATTTGACTTCTTTTTTTCGGGGGGGGGGGATATGAAAAGTGAACATATCATTTCTTGTAATGATAGTTGTAAAATGAAAATTGTTCAAATTCAGTATTTTTGTTTGCCAATTTTACCTTTATTTGCCATATCATCATATTATATAATCATCATATCATTTGGACCCCTCGGTAGAACAGTTTTGATGTAGTGGCACAACTGAACAGGCCTATCCATCCGTCCTATTTACCCACGTTTTCATTAATATGCTTTATCGTTGATTTTTTTTTAAATAATGGAACATAAATTCAAATCATCGACATATCCAGGAAACTGTTTTATTGGGATCCGCTCGCTATTGGTAAGGACCGCTTTTCATGAGGACCGCTATGTATAATTTGAGAAAAAGGTAAATATTCATAAAGACTCCTATTCATAATATGCGAAGAGGGTCGCTATTCATAAAACAAAATTGGGGTGGTCAGTCATAGGGGTCGCTATCATTATTGATCCATAATTAAAATATATTTTCTTCACAAAACTTATGGGCTTGTGTTCGAATTTTTTTCTCTCCATTTTGCAAATCAATTTCCGATTGGTTATGTTGTCCATTGCTCAATTCTTGACACTCCCTGACCTGCTAGTAGGCCTAGTGATAATAATACCGTACTTATTTACAACATCTATCAAGTAAAACTTTTCCGCGACAACAATATAAGTATTTTTAAAAATAAATACACCCTGTATAAAACATTACAAGAACCGTGGTATGTATGACGAGAACAGATAAATTAATTATCTAGAAGATTTTAAGTAGGTACTTTCGTTAAAGGAGTATACTAGGAAATCATATATTTCTGGCATAGTTTTTGTGGAAACACTGGAGAAAAATGTACAGTGTAGTTGTATATAACAAACACCCTTGGTGGGGTCAAGGGGGCAGAGCCCCCGTAAGGGTAGGGGTTTTAGGCATTTAATTACGGTCAGATGAGCATATTTTTATACCTCATTTGTGACACTGGCAGGTCACTCATTCTTTTCTTCTCTCTTTCTTTCTTTCTCTCTTTAACATTCTTTTCCAAAAAAGTGAGGGGGCTCGAGCCCCGAGCCCCGCCGTTCTACAGGCTCGGACATGAAGGCTTCTAAATAAGCATATTATTTTGCCTGTTAATTTGGAAATTAGTAATTTTCCAACAAACGCATAAACCAGTATAATTTACAAAAAAAATTGAGAAAAATCCGGAAATCATGTCACTTCAGCAACATTTGTACATCACTTGTATCGAATTAGAAATAAACCACGTTTGAATTTTATTGGGGCAACTGCCCCCCCATCAATACGCCAGTGTTCAGGGGCTCATGTCTTCTCACCCCTATAATTAAAAAAAACATACGCTTTCCCATCCTCTCACAAATTTTTCACGATAATGCGTGTTTCGCTATTATAAAATCCTCCATTGATAAATATAGGGGCATGCGGAATGTTTAGGAAATTTAATCCCGGTTTACTCTCCTTTTCTTTGAATGGAATATATTTTTTATGCGATTCAATTCAGTTTTTTATTTTTGGTTAAAAAATACAAACCATTTGTACTCCTTTTTTCGGGAGGGGTTTGGAGGGAGGGGGGCGGCGGTGAAAATGCGTCCCCCACTTCCGGCGCTCCTGATAATAAACATAGGTGGCTATAGTTGCGCGCAAGAGAAATCATATTGCAATTTGATTTGTGTAGCGCTGGACCAAAAACACGTTTCTAGAAATTCAGAAATGGGTCCCAATTTCATAAATAATCCTTTCACATGTTCCATCAAAAGATTTATTGAGACAAAGGTATAGAATTTTTCAATACTTGCAATCCATCTGATGACAGACGCATAAAGCCCTAACATGACTCTACGGACTGGACTATGCACTATGAAGCTGCAACATGTCATACAACACAAGTCTTTGTAAATTCGTGATTTTGAATGAGAGGGGGTGGGGGCGTAACTTTGGAATCATTATAATATTTCGTGGAGTAACGTGTCTTATCATCTTCATATTGCCCCAGCCCTTGTAGGGGCACTGATGTTTTGGTCTCATTATTGGATGAAATGGGACGCACGTCGCGATCCGGAACGTTTGCTGAAGAGAGGGCAATATTATCTTCACTTTCCTTTTCTCCATCTCCCTTTCATTCTCTCTCTCAGGCTCTCTTTCTATCTTCCTCCTTACTTTTATTATTTTTCTCCTTCTTTATTTTTGTTGTTGTTTACGTGTGGTGGGGGCAGGTTGGTCATGTGACCTACACAACTGGCTCATATCATGGACCTATACTATAAACGATATGAGGTCCATGATAACTATACACCCGACTCCAAGCAGATTCCACCTTTCCTCGTCCACTTCAAGGCGGTACTCAATTACATTCTTTATCTTTGCCCATTCACAATACTTAGTGTCGTTCGAATCTGCTCATCATGATTGTGTAAAATTAAAAAATACATTTTGATGAGTAAAAGGTCGAGGACCACTTTCCTGTTTATGGATAATTTCCTATCGAAAGAACAGACAAAAAGCACCCGTGATACCATGCCCGTAGCAGTGTGTACCTATACAGTCATGTCTTAGCTTCCCTTTCTCATGCTGTGTCCGGGTTTCAAGATGTGGCTTCATAATTATGAGAATGTAATAGGCCTGTAATCTCTCCCTTACTTCAAATTTCTGTTCATAATGGTATATACACGGCATTATTGTGGCAAATACATGTATATATTAAGATGTATGAGCGTGACCAGCTTTGTCTCCTGGCCAAAAAAGGTAAAACACCCTTTTTGTTTAAAAAAGAAGATGGGCCCCTCCTGGTACTCAAGGGTGGTGGATGTTGAGTAAAAAAAATAATAGCACTATATCCCCGTTGAGCAACAACAAAAAAGTGCTCCCCGGCCCACCCCCCTCCCCGCTTGTTCACCGGCTGGCTGAGTCGCCGCTAAATATTTTCTCACGAATCGGGCAAAAAAGTGCTCACTACCCCTCCGCTTATTCACCGACTTGCTGAGTCGCCGCTAAATATTTTTCACGAATTGGGCCCCTCTCTGGCCCCCTCTCCTCCCTTGCCGCCGGCTGGATCCGCTCCGGGGATAGGGCGGTTTAATGGTGGGATATGAAACTCTAATGTTTTATATTTTGTATTGCTAGCTGTAAAATTAAATTGTTGAAATTTAGTATGTTTGTTCGCCTAATTTTGACCTTTATTTGGTATATAATCATATTATTTATATCATAATCATTGGGACCACTCGGTATAAAAGTTGCGTTGTAATGACACAACTAAACGGGCATAATCCATCCGTAACATTTACCAGGGGCACTCATTTTTCCGAAGGTTCGTTTTCCGAAGGTTCATATTTCCGAAGGTTCATAATTCCGAAACACAAATTTCCCAAGCCTAGGGGTTCATAATTACGAAGATGAAAAAGCGTTCATAATACCGAACATATTTTGTTGCATTATTCAGAAGTTTCGTCATTCCGAAGGTTCATAATTCCGAAAATGAATTAGGGTTCATATTTCCGAAGGTTCAGAATTCGAAAATGACAAAGGGTTCATAAATCAGAAAAGTGAAATAGGATTCATAATTCCGAAGGTTCGTATATTTCGAAAACTGACAAAGGGTTCATAATTCAGAAAATGAAAAAGCGTTCATAATTCCGAAAATGAAATAGGGTTCATAATTCCGAAAATGAAATAGGGTTCATAATTTCGAAAATGAAATAGGGTTCATAATTCCAAAGCGTTCGTATTTCCGAAAATGACAAAGCGTTCGTAATTCAGAAAATGAAAAGGGTTCATAATTTCG
>CP137670.1:9584609-9618663 GCA_037976565.1 Mesocentrotus franciscanus | reverse complement strand
ACTTCGGTTTCCCTTCCACAGTTAATTTTTGGCAAAGTGCCTCATCATCAAGTAGATCACTAAGCATCGCTGCAGCTTGCTGTGACACATTGATATCTTGGCTATCCAGAGACTGATTTGATACTGACCTGTAGCACCGTGCCATTTGGTATCTGTTAGCCAATGTTTTGACAATGTTTTGGTAGTTGCAAGATACACTGGCAATCTGCTTGAAAGGTCTGTGCATTGCTTCAAAACGTAATGCTGAATACTGGGTCAGTGGCCCAAGGTGTTTCAGTGCACGTGGGTAATGCACAAGAAAGTGCTGCTTCGGAGTTAGATTAGCTTCAGGAAGAGTTGCATGAAGAGCCTGTGGTGATCATCAATCATTGCCTTCAGGACATAGATTGCAGACTTACTGATACTGGGACTCATAATGATTTTGAAGATGTCAATGATTGACAGTAAGAGTTCCCACTCATCACACATCTCATCAATCTTGTCTCCTAAAATGAGAGGGATGTTGTATGCAAGGCACGTCATCTGTGCTGCTGTCTGTCCACTGGCAGAATATGGATTATTCAGTGATGCCTGCCTGATTGGGCTTGGTCTGTTTTTGTCCACAAAGCCAAAATTGAATGAGGATATTCTACTGTTCACCTCATCCAGTGTTATGAAACCCTTCTGAACAAGTCTACTCAAAACAAGGTGCATTTCCAGGGCAAGACTCCTCTGCAAAATCATGCATGACATCCGGACATAAGTTTTGGGTGGAATGGTAATAAGGCAAATCATTCAGAACTGTTGCATACTTCAAGCCAGATTCTGACAAGGGCTTCTGAAGATCTGTACGATAGTTTATTTCATCACGAAGATATTGGGCATCCTCTTTTGGCTGTTTCTGAAGCAACGAGCGATGGCCTCTACAGAATCTACAGTAATAGTTGGCACGGAAACAGGTTGTACATCCCAGCATGGCATGAATGCCAAGATTGTCCCCTACAACTTGGAATAAGTAGGGTCTGACCCTACCCTCAAACTCTTTGCACTTGATAAAGAGTCCATCATTCCACATCAGCTGCAGATCATCCTTGACTACCTTCAAAACCTCTGAGATGCCATATTTACTCAAAAGCGGAGATGTGATCATAGCTGTGAGCATGATATTTTCCAGCCTAGCCTGGTATTTCCTGGGAAGGGATAACACACTTGTATAAAAGGCACTCACTTTGTGTTTGCCGCGTTTTGACCCAAGCGGATTGGCTGTCTCAAACTCATCATTGTACAACAACAGAGGCAATAAGAATTCACAATCTTGTCTAGCAGTAGCATCCTGCCTTTTATAATAGTGACCATCTTTGAATGAATACATAACATCATTATCTTTTGATCCTCTTTGAGACAGTATGGCGTTCATTACTCCTGGTCGCTCTAAGTATTGTTTGATAGTGTCAGCTAGTGGTACATATTGAAAGGTTTCTTTTTGTGTGCTTTGCAGTGGATCACCTGTCTTTCGATCAATTTTTGGTTTTAAGCAAGTTCCCAACAACACCTCACAAGGCTGAATGAAATCACCTTTCTCAGAGAAATATTTTTTCTGTTGAGTATCTGACATGAGCTCTGAAAATGGATTCTTTGAATTCTCGAATACATCTTGTATATCAGATCTCAGCTCACTGTTAGCTGCATATTGTGGCTCACTTAAGATATCCATCACCTCCTGTTGCACAGTTTGTAACACAGAAATAACCAAATCTTGTGCTGTTTGAATGACCTTGTTGGTGTGTGAAGCAGGCACATTAGTCCTTGCCCTGAGTTCTGCTACAAACTTTGCTGCAATATCAGGTAGTCTCTCTGTTTGCATTTCAAAAGAATCATCTTCCTGCTCACTGCTTTCTCCAGCAAACAATGCTTTTTCCTGGTGCAGTTGTTCCAAATTCCCTTCAGTGTTGTTATTCTTTCCTAGAACAGATCCTTCATAACAGGTTTCACTTTGTTGATCTGGAACTGCTTGTGTAGTTGTGCTTGACGTCTTTATCCGTGCAGCGTGCTTTGAAATGAGATGTTTTCTATATCCCGATAATGTACGAAATGTTAGTCTACATGCCCCTTGCATGCACGTTATACTTACATTTTTCCCAGGTTGTTGTATGTGTGTATTTTAAATGATGGAATAGGCAGGAAATATCCTCTAATTAAATCAAGACACTGAAAGCATTTGTAACTATCCATAGTGAGATATTGTGCCAAATGTAGGGCCTACCTCTGCACGCCACCCAGCGAGAAACTTCAATCGAGGTCCAATCTTGGGTATGAAGGATGTGATTAAACTTTCACTTAGAAGGGGAAGGGTTTCCACATCAACTTCATTTTCTGGAGAACAAGAGAGAGAGATTGATAAATAAGGCTTAGTGCAGCATAAACTGATTGTTTTCATATTCACCACAAACACACGTATGGTTGCGTATAAATATTTTTTGATATGTTTTAGGTAATGATAAGCTGTAAACATTTGCTCACTTTCCAGCTAAAAATACCTTCCATTTTGAATAAATCGCATAATCAATGTTTTATTATTCCACAGGGGTCTATGAAAATCTGAATTTTCAAATGCGATTTTCTCAAAATTTGGTCATTGTGTAGAAAACTTACTTTTAGATCATACTAGTGAATTGTATCAACTAATTGCTATATATGTTCAGGTGACGTTACTAACATCCACACGATCAAATTAAGAATGGAAACCTTTTCTAAAGTCATACTACTAATCAACAAAGTTTATTCAAATTGTGCCTAATTTGTAACAATGTAAGTATTTGTGTTCTACAATGAGGACACTGAAATTTTGAAAACCACCACAGCCTCTTGGTTTTGAATTAGGCTATTAATATGGGCTAATGTGGGTCAACAGCCTTTTAGTCTTAACAAGGAATATCGGACTAGCACATAATTAATAGCCCCATTTAAAACTGAGGGGCCGTGTGCACTGTAAAAAAAAGTTGGGCAGATGTTGCTGGGCAAATCAAAGTTGGGTAAATTTTTGTCCTATACATGTAATTGTGTTATTTTCTCCCAACCATTTACTTTATAAAGTTACCTATTTGAAAGGTAAAAAATAGGCTGGGTAGGTGTTACTTGGCAAATCGATGTTGGGCAAATGATCCAACAATTGGGTTATTTTCTACCAACCATGTAGTTACCGATGAAATAATTGGGTAATGTTATTGGGCAAATTAAAGTTGGGCCATTTTTGTCCAACAATTGGGTTATTTTCTACCAACCATGTATAGTTACCGATGAAATAATTGGGTAATGTTATTGGGCAAATTAAAGTTGGGCCATTTTTGTCCAACAATTGGGTTATTTTCTACCAACCATGTAGTTACCGATGAAATAATTTGCCCAACTAGTGTCTAAATATACTACACATTATGGTGAGAATTGGGTGAATTTCTGATTGGGTAAATTTTTGTTGGTTAAAAGTTGGGTATTTTCTTTTATCCAAGACTGGGTAAATCATGCAAAATATTTAATTTACCCAGTAGTTAGTTGGACACATAATTGCCCTCATGTTGGGTAAAAATTGGGCACTAGCTTGCCCAACATTTTTTACAGTGTTTGGATTTCAAAGTCCTGTAGAAAATGAAAGGGCAAAATCCTTAACATGGCATTGGGCACGAAAATTTGTCTCACTTTTTGAAATTTACAGGAAAATGATAGATGATCTTCCACCAAATAATGTTCATAAAATTGTACACTATTTGACTACAAGTACAACTTCAATTTTCTGATGAATCATTCAGTTCAGTGTTGATTATTAGTATACTAATTTTTCTAGACTAGTCTAGTCGACCTACCATGCAATTTCAGATAACATAGATCTAGATCTAGATTATAATTGTTCCAAATTGCACCAGTCCCACGGTTACTATCTGGGTTTATACACACTAAGTATGTGGTCCAATGTATTGCCAATTGGACCACATACAACCCATCCATAGAAAATGGTGGGCATTATTTGTAGCAGGAAACAGCACAGAAATCCGGGTTTTGGGACAAAATATTTTTAAATATTCATTTGTGATCTAAAATTCATGGAAACAGTACAAAATGTGAATTTGATATCTAGATCTATATCAATCAAATATTAGTTTAGACTATTAGTGACACATGCATAAAAGAGCAATTTTGAGGGAAGGTTTTGTAGACCAAATTGAATTAGCGTAGCCTAGGCCTATTCATTAACCATTGCTGAGGCATAGATCTAGATCTAGGCCTACATGTTGCCCATGTGTTATGCTTATGCCTATGCCTATGGCCAGTATGGGAACAAGTCTACAAGTACCTGTTGATCATGTTCTAATCTAAATAAGATGTGAACGTACCTTCTAGTATCTTTAAAACTGACGGACATCCCCACCTTTGAATAATTTTGATGAGAGGGTCTACGAACCCATCATCATAATCTTCACTTGAACTATTGTCGAGCTCCATTTTTAGACCCTCACGGCCTCAGGCTCAGCATGCAAGACTCCGATATGCGTACGTACGTACGTACGTACAGTACATACAGGCTGCAAATTTACATGCAATGCAAATGGCATATGTGCATAAACAAGTTCAACGTAGCTAGCTAGTTGGTGTATTTAGCTCGAGCTCCCGGGCCGGGGCGGCCGGACTGCCGCGCCGGCTATACCGAGTAAATAGAAAATAGTACTGCGCATTGCATGCTGATCGCGGGCGACCATGTGCGCGCTAGCCCAAGACCAATACCAGGCAAACTTTGCCCAAGTCTGGTTAACCTGGCCTTATACCCATCGAAGGTTTCCACTGCCAGTACGCATGCGCGTAAATGACGGTGTTAGCGTACCTGTAGGATCCATGATCATTACTTATACGTAGATCTTTTTATGTAACTCTAGGCCCCTAGGCCTATATACAGTATATATACTAGATCTACATGGTTAAGATAGCTCAGTTTTCACAAAAGATAAAACTTGGACTCTTTCAGCATCAAACTCGCACACATTCATCGTCACTTCAACACTAATTTTTGTTGTTATAATTTAAAAAATAGAAGTAAATGTTTTCAATTACAGGCGATCGAGGTAATGTCTAACTTTTATAGCAATTATTACTCAGCATATGAGCTATAAAAAAATTGCAAAGTACATTTGGTGAGAGGCGGTGGTCAATTATTACCCTATATATATATATATATATATATATAATATATAATCAAACAAAAATGGCGCAAAGTGAAAATTGGGTAACAGGCGGTGGTCAAATATTACCCAATATATGAGCAAACAAACATTTAAGCAAAGTAAAATTGGGTAAGAGGCGGTGGTCAATTATTACCCAACATAATTATGAGCAAACAAATATTTGGGCAAAGTAAAATTGGGTAAGTGGTGATGGGTAATTATTACTCAGCATATGAGCAAACAAAAATTTGGACAAAGTAAAGAGAACGGTGGGAAATTATTTATTAACCAACAGTATGAGCAAACAAAAAGTTGGGCAAAGTATGATTGGGTAAGAGGTCAGTGGACAATAATATTACCCAATTTATGAAGAAAATAACTTTGGTAAATATCTAGTTGGGAAAGAGGTGTTGGGGACAGATTACCCAACACAAGTAGCAAACAAAGATTTCGGAAAAATAAAGTCATTATGCAGAGGTGTTGGTAAATTCAATTACCCAGTATTAAGTGTAATGAGTATAAGCTAAGAGTAGGGCAAGGAAGAGTTGGGTAATAACTAAAGGATGTTGGGAATTATTACCCAACTCTATCTCATTTACCCATGTGTTTGGCACCATAATGACCATCGGTAGGGAGACCATTGTTCTGGGTAATTTAACCCCAAACATTTGGCAAATTCTGACCAACCGCCAGTTACCCAACTAACAATTACCCAACTACTTGGTAAATTGCTCTCAACTCCTGGAAACGATGTTGTTGGTAAATGTTTGTCTAATAATTGGGTAAATATATTTGACATAAGTTGTTTAAATGCCCTGAAATAGATTTGGATAAAAATTACCCAACGTACTATGGAGACCATCAATCGCCCAACTAATTTTACCCAACTTGCAGTGGGAATGTGACAAAATTACACAACTACAGGTAAACATTACTCAATCCTAGTTTGCAAAATAATGTTGGTAAATTTCAAGGCGAATTTCTACCCAACCATCAGTTGCCCATAGAAATTTACCCAACTCGCAAACGGGAATGTGGCAAAATTACGCAACTACGGGGCGAATTTCTAACCAACCATCAGTTGCCCAACGAAATTTACCCAACTCGCAAAGGGAATGTGGCAAAATTACACAACTACGAGGCAACAACTTCCCAACCCTCATTTACCAATACTGTTGGTAAATATCCGCCCAATAATTAAGTAAAAATAATTGCCCAATATTGGTTAAATCACTCGAATGCTCAGTTGGGTAATAATAGCCCAGAATAATGATTTTTTTTAACCAACCAACAATTACCCAACCAAATTTACCCAACATTTTAAGAGTGTGTTGCTCAGTCATCCGTGGCAGCAGAGTTGCGAATAAGGTAATATCCGACAGAATATTGATTACCCTTTAAAATGCATAATAATTCAAGGTCATTCATATTATAAATATCAAATGAGAATCTTACAAAGTCGGGTATACTTTTTTTTAAATACGCATTGCACATATTCAGTTTACATGTACCGTATATGGCAATTTTCACTGGACTGGGATTAGCAGTATTAGTTCATGGGCCAAAAATTGAAATGGCCCCCATCCCCTTAGACATAATCTTGAACAAATGTATTCTTCTGTTTTAACACCCTTAGCAATCAGAATGTACTCCTTTGCCTCAAATGTGGCGGTGGGTGTGACCAATGGGGTTATTACCATGGTTACAGATCACGAACATTCGAATCATAGAAAACGTCATGTATTTGTAAATTTGATAGTTAAAAACTGATCGTAAGCATGTTAATGTAATGTAGCTTCTCACTAGATTACAACCTGGGGGCGTTTCATGAAACAATTAGTCGGTGGTTTTCACCGACTAATATCATTTTCACCGACAATTTCATCATCACCGACTAATTTCCATTTCATGAAAATTTGTCGGTGGAATACACCGACTAATTTCATTAAGTCCACCGACTAATTTCAATAAATTTGTCGGTGGCCTTGTACCTTCCGACAAAGTCAATTTACACCGACTAATTAGTCTCAACAACCAAAAAGGCAAAATGGCAGCACTCATGAATATCCTAGGGGGCGCTGTCCTTCGTAGAGAGTTTGTTTTCCGGGACCGTACAAATCTAGAGTTATATGATGATGCAGATATGTTTAAAAAATACAGATTTACTAGGGAAGGAGTGTCAGTATACATGATAAATGAGTTTAACGATGTGTTAGAGCATGCCACAAAGAGGAGCATGGCTCTACCTGCCCATTTGCAAGTCTTTGTGGCTTTGATTTTTTTTTGGCGACAATATAAGGGTGGCGAAAGTCATATGCGGAAAGAAAAACCAAGTAAGTATTGCATGCCTTTTGTCCCTGAAATTAACTGACTTGAGCTTGAAGTCCTATGAAAAGTAGACCAAATGCCATGGCAATCATCAAGACTGACATTAAAATTGTTTGTTTGATTTTTAAAACGTTGGGACCTAAAATTTTACTCCATTCTTTCATTAAGTTTAATTTAGATAACAAAGGTGAATGAATGGGGTATAACGATAAGACTAAGCGTGTAGATTCAGACTGTACATTCACCCAACTTTATTTACTTTTTTTGTTGTTGGTAGAGACAACGAAATTAAAACAAACTCACAACAAACAGCTGAAATTAATGTTAAAGGGCCTTCTCAATTGAACGGACGTTATTAAAATAAAATCAGAATGACATTTGTTGTGTCAATTTTCCATCAACTGTCAAAGAACAGACTACTTAATCTAGATCAATAGATCTATATCTAGAGATCTACTTAAACTACTGAGAGAAAAAAAACCCTCAAAGGTTGAAAAATGCAGTTGACAATGATGAAGAACATTTACAGTTCATTTTCTGGTATTGATTTCTGTATCTTCTCATTACTTGCAACTTTTCCTTTTCAACCTCGATTTTTATATTTCAAGTTTCTCCCTCTCAATCTCCAACAGCTCCAGCTGGGGGATCCACAAACTACAAGCACTGCTTTTTAGTGGATCCCCCCATTTCCTCAGAAATTAAAGAATTTCTTGTAATAATGTTATTATGTTCATACAGTGTATTTGTATACCTATCAAGATTTACTTTCTGTAATAATATATGTAATGCCTTTGTTTATCTTTCTGTTGGAAATGAAATAAATACGAATTGAATTGATTTGAATTGAACTGCATTTTCTTTTTAGTCCATGTTGTTGATGTTGTTGCTGCTGCCATCTCTGTTCTTGTCCAGGTTGCTGCTGCTGGTGCTGCTCTGATGTTGTTGTTGCTGCTGCTGTTGCTGCTGCTATTGCTGCTGTTGTTGCTGCTGTTGTTGCAGCTGCTGCTGCTGTTGTTGGTTGTTGCTGCTGAGTCTCTGGAAAATTTTGGTTCTCTTGATGCTGTTGTGATTCAATCAACTGCAATTGGAATTCATATTTATAATGCTATTATCATCTTATGAAAAACATTAACATATTAAATAATTGTTATTGTTTGTGGATTGTAATATTAGTGATGTTAGTGGTATAAGTACTGTTACTATCACTTCCCCTATCATTGTCATTGTTAATCATTGATTTTGTATTAATTATCTTATTCTGGATCTCCTTATATATTCATTAACCCTAATGAGGCCGGGGGGCATTCCCCCTCCGCAATTTTTCTGATTGTTCGGAAACGCATACGGATAACGCCCCGCCGCTCACTGACTTTTTTCTTTCGAGTCTTGCGCATCTTTTAAAACAACTTTTTTGAAATTCGGACATACAGTTACAAAGTCACGTGACCTTTTGTCTTTGCATGTCAGCCCGAAAATCGCTCATTTTCGTGATTTTTGTACAAAACATATGGAAATGTAATTTTTCCTAAAAAGAGATAAAACATTGGTTATTTGGTCTTGTTTAAAGTTAAGGTGTTTGCTTTGGGGGTCAAAATAGTTGAATTGTAGTTAGGAATGAAATAAAACAACAAAAACAATTAAATACATAAGTTAAAAAAAACAATGAAATACATAAGAAATTTTCAAAACAAGAGATAACATAAGGAATAACCTGGCTCTTCCAATTTATTTTGTTGTATTATTATTCCAAATGGTCAAACGAATATATGTAGTGAAAAAGAATGCTTAAATATGAAGAATATATGATTTATGGGTAAAAATGTGAATTTTATGACCTTATTTGCATTAATTACCATAAATATGCAATTGAGTGAATTTTTTTTTAAATTTAAATTTACCATAGTATTCTATACACTTCACTTGACATGCGTGCAAATTTTCGCGGCGATCGGACGTTTCACGGCCGAGATCTCTCCCCTGGTACTAGAAAGATCTCAAATACCCCGGCCTCATTAGGGTTAAAAAAATACATTCCAATCAATTTAGACTAAGTGATTGTGTCTTTCTGCAAATCTTCCAGAGTTCCTTACTTAAAAAATGAAAAATGAACAAGTCAGGTAACTGCATATTGGAATATATTAAAATGCTTATTCAATATAGGCCCATCTATTCTTACGAACAGTGAAATGCAAACATGATTTACTTTGACTTATGTGATTATTTCATCTTGACTTGAGCAGAGTAGAATGTATTAATGTCAAAGAATCTCATTCGCAGAAAAGCATTAAATTGGTTTAGTGATGAAGTAGAGACATGTCAATGTGTGTCAAATTGAGCAGTATGCATGGTAAATTTCCGACACAGTGATTAAAAATCAAATTTATTTGAACTTAAATGTTTCTTTGATAAATATCTAAGCTGTTAAAAATATAAAAAGCAGTGGGGGATTCTCAATACTTGGTGTCCAATTTCTATTATAACTATTTTTTTAGCACAAATGATATATACATTTATTTATAAAATTTGCATAAATTATCATATTTAATGATAAAAAGGACATTAAAAATAGTAATCATGGATTTTAGTTCTTTACACGATTCCCAATGTCTGTGTGGCGATTGGTCATGTCACACCACTGATCGGGGGGGGGGCAGTACAGTAAAGGTTAATGAAAACATGAATGCAGGTGGAAAGCCTGGAAATTTATAATAAAGAATGTTCAACTCACCAAAGAAATTACATTTACGGCTTCGGATTCACTGCCATGTAAGCCATGGATTGTTTATTCTGGCAGTGCCTTCAGCACCATTTAGAGACGGTCATGGAATTTTGGCCGGGGTCCACCACCTTATAAAATAAATAATATTGAGATTGCTTTCATTAATATTTTACACTTACCATTTCTCAAATAGGTATATTCACAGAAAAGGAAATGCAACATTTCACCTCCAGTGGTTCTTTTTTTTTGGGGTTGAAGTTGATGGTATAGTGCCTATGTTTAGCTATGGATCCAGGATTAAGATTAAGAATTCATTTTGTGTTACAACATAACCACTAAATAATTGTCAGTTGAGCATGTCGTAAAAATCACTTACTTCTTCTTATTGGTAAAACAGTGATAAATGTCTCACAAACTGTGGGTCAGCATATTTTCAGTTTACTGAAGCTATTGTAAATGATAGCAAGAAGTGGTGTAAACTATTCTCCCTTAGACTCTTCACCATGTTTAGCTGCTATCACGATACAAAGGAAGATTTTTAAACTGCCAATGATGAGTAACATAATGTATACAACTCCACCAGCACCTGGAAAATCTGACTGCATGGCACTTGCTCCTCAGACAATTGTTTAACGTCAATTTCCTACACTATCAAACCAAATACTTAACTTCATCCCTGGACCCAACACTAGACCCAACCGCCTAACCCTACACCTTTGACCAAATAAAGCGTTGAGCAGTCGTTGCTGGAGCAAATGTTGGGTCGCTCAAAATGCCATGACAGACTCACTTGCTATGAATTTATCTGTTTCTTTCCCTGTTTGTTAAAAACATTGTAATATTTACTATGAATTACCAGCCCATTATGCTTTGCTCCTATATTGGTAGGCACAAGAGGCCATCGTTTGAGGTAAGGGGCAAAACGTCAAGACTGGAACCTCAAGGCACCCTATCTCTCAACAGGAAACCCTCCTTCTCAATCCCTGGAAAAGAATTATAAACATTTTAATAAATATTAACCAAATATGTAAGAAAATAAAAAATAAAATAGCATTATCTAATATTTTAGTTGTCTTCAATATTTACTTTTCAGCAAAATTTGAAAGTCAATTATTTTTTCTTTTTGCTCGTCATTCCTTTTCATGTACTGGAATCCCCCCTTCTACTAGAGCTTCAAATTTTAATTCTAAAACAGATAATTATATTGGATGTTAAAGTACACTTTAAAGCCCGTCTGTACTAGTTTGGCCAGGAGGAATTAGGCCATCTAGCGTGGTCACTGACAGGTGGTTATCTCATCAACTCGGCTCTCAATTAACATAAGAAATCTATGACAGAGAAAACTTAATCATGTTCACAACAAAAATAATTTCAGAGATAGAGCCTTTAGAGGCAAAGCCAACAAAGATATTAAGAAATACACATGCACCACATCCACACTGTCTATTCAGTCCGGCTCTTGACTAAATATATTGGGGGAATACATGTCGTCGACAACGTGTGTTAATTTGTTATTTAATGTTATACAGCTACGAGTATCACGGTAACTAGAGCCTAGTTGAATCTACTAGACACTGTTTGTGTACTTGCAATTTATTGCATGAGTTGCTGCTTCGATACTTAAATTGCAATACAACTGAAATTTTCGGTTCTAAATTTAGTAAAACCGACAGCCAACTCAGCTCCAGATAACAGCATCGGATGACAGTAGGGACTGCTGCAAAAATGCCCGGCACTAGCCCGGGCGCTACATGCAGCTTCGGCTCGTGCCTAAGGTAAGCGCACGAAACTGGTCAATCACTCGCACACGAGCTCTCATAATCAATCTTTATTTCACCGTTGGAAAAGTATTCAAAAATCAACAAGCACATAGATGTCGAGTTATGAAATTTATTCTTCGTATTAGGGAATAAATATTACTTGTACTTACGGGATTTCTACGAAAAACCATTTAAGCACAGAAGTTGGGTTCATTGTATGATGATTGTCGCAGATAACTAGTGGCAGACGACAGTGAAGCAAAATAAAGCTACTGCGCATGTGCGAAGTGGTAGACTCGCCGCTAGCCGCTACGCTTGATCATTATAATACAAGGCTTTTGTCAGAGAGCTTCGTGAAACGGTTTTTGGTCAGCGCTGACTAAATTTCAAATTTATTCAGCGCTGACAGTTGTCGGCGGACAAACAGGAACTTTTAGATTTACACGGACTGCCACGTATGCCATTCTTTCAAGACACTGGCCCGTGCCCGGCAGTGCCTTAAAAGGACGTCACATTACCTTAAAAGGATGTCACCGTGGCAGTCCACCTTCTCGTCGTGTAAAATCTAAAAGTCCCTAATGTTGATGAAACACCCCCCAGAATGTGTCGTCATGTTTGAAAAATGGCTGTAAGTATGGAAACAGAAAGTTAAAGAAGTTAATAACTGTGAAACCCTTCAAAACACAAATGTAACTAATCAATAGAACAATATAAAACAAGCAGAATAGCAATGTCAAACGATACATATCTATTATCTAGTACCCTTAGCTATTAGATTTACTATTTCACCATAAAATTGTAGGGGATGAAACCGTCATGGCCGTTACTAATTTGAATTTACAGATACCACATATTTATAATTGAAGAGCATATACAAATTTAGGCATCTAAATATATATATAATTTCTAGAACAATAATTGCTCTCATTTGCTCTAGATTAGGGGTGCATGCGAGCGATCAGAATGACAAATATATTGCTTTTGGGGAGGGACATGGTGGCAAAATGTGTATTCATAACACCCTTTGTAAGAATGCATCTTCTCATCAGCGAGAACGGCACATGGTACTGGCAAACATTTTCTAATTGTTGTAGTTAAAAACTTTTCGTTTTATGTTATGTGAAATATATATGAACTTGAATTGATGTAAGAAGGGAAATTTCAATTACACATTGAATATAGCAAATAGATTGTGCTTGCATTACGTAATACGTCATTATATTCGACGCACTGGTCAACAGTTGGTGGACAGGCTGTTTAATTTCGAGAGTCTTTGCGATCGTGTTAAACAAAAATCTGCACCTGGGCATACATCAGACGTTTATATTATAGACTTACACGACTTAAAAAGGTCAATTGCTGTTTTGCTCGCTAATGGTTCAGCGCCCCCATTTGTTCGAAACAAACACACACAAGCATGGTAGGCATTATTTATAGGTTAATATACTTTTAAGAAGATTTACACGACTGTAATAATGTCAATTGCTGTTTTGCTCGCTAATAGTTTAGCTCCCCCATTTGTTCGTAACATACACACACACATACACACACGATAGGCATTATTTATATGTTTAATATTCTTTTTAGGAAGATTTACACGACTGTAATAAAGTCAATTCCTGTTTTGCTCGCCAATGGTGTAGCGCCCCCATTTGTTCGTAACAGACACACACAAGCATGATAGGCATTCTTGAATCAGTTGTAGAGGCATGTTTCTTAAAATGGCCACAACTATTACCCTAAACTAATAAAGTAATAATATGATTTTTTTCATTAATATATAAAGATTATATCGTCTCAGAACTTGTTAGGACAATCGTTAAGCGATTCGGTAACATTGCCTTAGATTCTGAAACAAAATCCTGGATTTAGCTCATGCTGCAATCATAATAATAAACATTTAGGTCAGTCAGAAATCCCATGACTTTTACAAGCCGATCGCCTGTCTAATTATCAAGATATTTATGATTGGAAATCGAAATTTCATTTTTCGTTTTCCTAACGGTTTTGTTTTAAACACTACAGTCTATTGGGGTAAATGAGTATGGTAAAACCGGTCACTCAAATGTTTTGACCTTTTTGAGGCACTTCATGATCATTTTAAGGCGCAAATTTTGTTAGGGCTTCAATATTACACCATATCACAGACACTGATAACACGTAGGGCCATGCTTCTCAGATTTAACATTGTTAAACGATGCCTTTAAGAGACATAGATATGCATCTAGAACACTGATAACACGTAGGGCCATGCTTCTCAGATTTAACATTGTTAAACGATGCCTTTAAGAGACATAGATATGCATCTAGAACACTGATAACACGTAGGGCCATGCTTCTCAGATTTAACATTGTTAAACGATGCCTTTAAGAGACATAGATATGCATCTAGAACACTGATAACACGTAGGGCCATGCTTCTCAGATTTAACATTGTTAAACGATGCCTTTAAGAGACATAGATATGCATCTAGAACACTGATAACACGTAGGGCCATGCTTCTCAGATTTAACATTGTTAAACGATGCCTTTAAGAGACATAGATATGCATCTAGAACTTTCTGAGGAGATCTAAACGTTATATATATGCATCACGAATAAACCATACTCTCACAATCATTTCATGACGGGGAAAATTCACACTTTATGCTCCTAATTGAAGACAGGACTTTGTATACTTCTTACTTTTTTTTCTTGTTGTTCCCCATTTATCTTTCACGGAAGAAGGCCCCACTTATAAAACAGATGGGCTGCCCTGGATAAATTGCACTAAAATTATAAACAATACTAAGATTGTTAAAAAAACACATGGAACCTTTCCTAAAGCGTTAGGAACTTCTTGCTCTTACCAATCTTTTCAAAACGTATGTACATTTGGCTGATGGTTAATGACGATAGATGATGTACAGTACGCATGCGCCGACATGAGGTCCCGGTGGCGTAATTTTTTTTCCCACCCGAGTTCCGGACCGCAGTATGAACTCATTTGCATACAGCCAATCAGAGCTCATCTTGTCAATAACAAGCTTTACGCGTGCTAAAGATTTGACGGATGCGGATACGGTGCGAAGCTCTTTCATTACACACATACATGACATACACCGACAGCACCTACATCAGTCTATATGTAGTCAGCATGGTGTGCGCATAGCCATGGCATAGGTTTGCAAATGTTTCATTTGTGCTTGTCTAGCATGTCTACCTTTAGCAAATTTATTATAGATCTATACACCTCTAATAATATCAGCTTATGAAATTGCTGTGAAAAATTATTACTTAGCACTAAGTTAAAATTACTCTAGCAATCAAAGATAGGCCTATCGTCATTGCGAAGCCACTATATATCTAGGGACTCATTTCTAAAGATTTTACGGTTGAGAAATTTATTATAGATCTACACCTCTAAAACTGGTAAAAGGCATAATATCAGCTCATGAAATTTCTGTGATGTTCATAGTTCTCAGTAAAAGAAGTAAAAAATAAAATAAAAATAAAGCATGATAATTAGTGCTAAGTAATAATTGTTCACAGCAATTTTATTAGAGGTGTAGATCTATAATAAATTTGCTGAAGGTAGACATGCTAGACAAGCACAAATGAAACATTTGCAAGCCTATGCCATGGCTATGCACGTACACCATGCTGACATAGACAAGGCGCTGTCGTCTGTGTGTACGTGTAAAGAGCTTAACACCGTTAAGCGTTTCGCATCCGTAAAATCTTTAGCATGCGTAAAGCTTGTTAGATGAGCTCTGATTGGCTGTATGCAAATGAGTTCATACTGGGGTCCGGAACTCGGGTGGGAAAAAGAATTACGCGTTCCGGTGATACGACATGAGCACTGAGATATGCGGCTGCACAAAGGAATTCGCCGTGGTGGGTAAAATTTAGAATTTAAAATGGTAAACATGGGGGTAGAGAATCAGATTTAACCTCATAAACCTTAGACCTTATAAAGTTTCAATGTTTTATTTGAAAGCGCAAACCGGCTGTAGTGTAAACATATTAATTAAGTTAAATAAATTAACCAACTTGTTTTTTTATAACAAAATCAATCAGGAATAGTAATTAGCTCCCGGATTGAAAATCATTGATGTTGTTAAGTTAAGTATTAAGTTAATATAAGCCAGAATCAACAACACCCAGATACCTCGTTCCAAAGAGCAAAAACAACAACATTTTAAAAGGTAAGAAGAGATTTATAAAAAGATACAATAAAAGAGAAAGTATATGTATCACTTTAGCTAATAAAACGCGATAGTAAATCATAATGAAATTGTAATTTATTTGCTTTACCCGAAAGAAGATAGTCTTTGTCGTATAATAATATTTAAAGTCAGGCAAACTATGTGGTATTTTTAGCAGAAATAAGATGGATGTATTAAAGAAAGACGTGTTTTTCATGTCATTCTCCATGGAACATCTTTTTGGTAATAAAACAAGCATTGTTTAGTGACCCAAACGTTTTGACATGTTTTTTTTTTCCAATAAATGCAGAAACATCTGCTAAAAAGCCGTATGACCCACATTCATCGCTTCAACCCGAACTTGGTATAAAAGAATTTTGACAATACTTTTACGAAAAGCCTGCTGCTTATATATCCGTGGCAGCACAGTTCTGAATATGAACAGGAGGGGTATAAAATAATGTTGACAATACTTTTACGAAAAGCCTGCTGCTTATATATTCGTGGCAGCACAGTTCTGAATATGTTATCATTAGACAAGGTATTAATTGCCCTTTACCGTGAAATATGATTCAAGGTCGTAACTTTTGATCAAACAGGAAATTATTCTTTTGCATAACACCACGCGTCATTTTTGCGCGGAATCCAATTGTATGTATAGCCGGCCTGTATGTAATGGTTTCGTTTTGTTTCCTTTAAATTTACTATATTTTTTAAAGTCTTTTTTCTTCCCCTTTTGTTTCACCCCCTTCCCTCTCTTGTTATATTATTATCATTATTATTTTATTTAGCATTTTGTATAACAAAGAACAGACAAAAATAATATAAAGATCGAATAAACATACAAGAATAGTTTCTCAGTTATGGGTGCATCAGGCTGGGCAGCCTGTGTATGGAAAGAGCCAACTATTTAAAATGACTAGACCCCTTGGGGCCATCCTCCCCGAAACCACCCTTGTGCAACCAAAACTCCTTTTTTTTTTTTCATTTCCTTTCAGCTGTAATTTTTAAGAATATTGCGTTGCGTTATTCTTTTTTTTCTCGTGCATTAGTTTCGTTCTATATGCTATAATTTTTCCCTTTCTTCTCCTTGTATTATCTTATTGTTTAATTTTTTATGTTCCCTCGGGCCTTTCTTTGTTTTCCTCCTGCTATCGTCTTTCCTTCTACTTTTTATTTGATTGTTTTTGCTTGTTTTTCACCTTTCACCTTTCTTTTTTTCATTAAAACAAAATCTATCCTCCCATAATCTTCTTTTTCTATTTTTCCTTATGTCATATTTGTTTTAAATCCTGTTATCCTTTATTTTCTCTTCTTGTTACACTTTTGTCATTTTCGCTTTCTTTTAATTTGTTATTCTTCCATAAACCTCTCTCATGTTTTCATTTTTTTTTCTCTATCAATTTCTATTTCAATCTTTCCTCATCTCATTCTTGTTTTTGTCTTTCATTTTTTTCTCTTTCTTTCTATCATTATGTTATTCTCCTCGTCCTTCTCTCACTTTGACATTCATTCTCTTAACGCTCAGTGTATTGTCTTTTCTATTTGCCTTTATTAGTGTTATTCTTTTTTTTTCCAGTCTATCATCTTTTATTCTATCGTTCCCTTTACTATATTTAACATTTTCTCTTTCTGTCTTTATTATGTTTTTTTTTTTCTTTCTTGAACTTATATTCTGTATCTGTCCTTTACACATTTAATTTAATTCCATGCATCTATTATTATGTTAATGTATTCGATTGATGTATTTTGTTGTGATTATCTTCGGAGTACATTTTTGTTGCATTTGTGACAAATGTAATATCTTTTTTTAAATTAATTATGTAGAAATAAACTAATGGCGGAGAAAACGACTGGGCATAGAGTCTAATTAGGCAGAGCCGTTCCCGCCGATTCAGGTGTCGTAGGCAGAAAAAAATACATTTGTAAACTCGAATACAATTTGTTTGAAAGGGATGAAATGATGCTTGTAGTTAATGCATGTCAGTCAATATTTAAAGAAATAGTTTTCGAAAAGAGAATTCATTGTATTTGTGTGTGATATTTCACAAACAAACAAAGCCCCGAAAGGCTATGGACCGTGTGTTTACCCATTAAAAAAATTATCGTTTTCAAAGTTGATTTAGTTAATTGCTACAGCATAAGAAAACAAATCAAAGTGGAAAACTACAACATTAATCTTTAATTAACTCTTTCTACCCCTCATTGACAAAGATGTGTGCCGCAATAACATCAAATAATGAAATATATGTGACTCGTTTCAACAACAAAACCACCAAAGAATTACCAGAATTGATTTTTTTTTAAATTGTAGGTCTGTTCTATCTATAAAAAAGGGTGTGTGGGGGTGGGTTTCAGTTGTAAATTGACTTGATGATTCTTCAGGTTCCAAAAAACCGTAACCCAATTAAAAACAAACAAGAACAACACACTAATGATCCGACGAGAACAGGTATCGAAAACTCTGCTGAAATGACTTTTTTGTAGATTGCTTGGTGCTTCCAAATTTTGAAATTACATACCAATAAGTAAGCCGTTGATTTTGAGGAAATCACACCCTGTGTTCTTTGGTGACTTTGTGGCGCCTGGTCATATTGAAAAATAGCCAACTGCCTCTCTATTTGTACGTCTTATTAGCGACATGCGGGCCCGCTCACACACTAGCTATATGCACAACAGAATTACGCACGAAATTTATTTTCCTTTCGGGTAGGTGAATTCCTGGGAATGGCGAATGAGTGGGGAAGTGCGTCCACGCACCAAAACGTTAAAAGGAAACCTTGCCCCAAGAAAGGACTTTATTTATTCTGAGAAATTTATTTGTATATTCTTGCCAATTGATCTACAAGATTCCCCACCCAAGTGTGTGAGAGAGGCATAAATCAAGAATTGTGTACAGTTTCTCAGCAGGACATGGGCATCGTTATTTTCTTAATGTGACGTACTATTTAAAGTCGTTTATCAAGTCAATTTATTCATATTTATGGTTGTTTCTTTACCAGCTGTGTGGGGATAAAGCATTTCAATCACCTGCTATTATCCTTTGTACTACAATTGCCCGAACGGAAATTGCATAAATAAGTTTCCTACGGAAAAAACCAAAATTCTGCAGCATTTCAATTTTAAAGGTACTATGTCCCATTTGCAGGCCAAAAAATGAAATGGTTAAATTCCAACGGCATTTGAAAGACAATACTAATTTAGAACTTCCCTTTAAAAAGGGGGGCTTGAAAATGTCTTCAAGTGGGAAAATAACGACTATTAGTTGTCGAATCGACTTAGGAGCTATAGAGCCAGTAAGTAATAGTCTGATTTTTCAGACCATTGTACCGAATGGTCGTACGTTTTATGCTGCGCAAAGATTCAATCAGTTTAATTTTGGCCATTACAAGAAGTGGGTTATTGATGTAGACAAATGCTCATGTACCCTTTACAGCTCATTTTATGTATGTTATTACCAAAGATGAAAAAGCCAGTCAGTCACTCAATAGTGTCTGACAGTGAAGTCTAGCAAGTAAACGGGTTTCCTTGCATAATTTGAATATTAGGACACTGCTAACATTTAAATTTCACAGATAGGACATACATGACATATTCATAATTCCTGCTAAGTTCTACAGAATTTGATGTTGGCTGCAAAAGGGACATAGTATCTTTAATGAAAAGATCAAATGACAAAGGTCCCTTTTTCAAGCATCCCAATACAAATTATTTTGATTGAACATCATTAAATATGGGGAAAACCAGAAGTGGGGAAAACCAGATGTGGGGAATTCCACTCTTTGATCAGTGTATTTTCAATGGCATTCGTGTCCTTATAATGCTGAATCATTCGCGGTCATACAATACGGCGCGTGGTGGCGCGTGACAATTATAGGGAGCTTTCGCAGGCTCAACGCAGACGGAGAATCTGCGGTTCGTGTGCAAAATCGAGAAGCTACTATAGTAGGGACTTTTAGATTTACACGACGAGAACGTGGACCGCCACGTGTGACATCTTTTTAAGGTAATGTGACGTCCTTTTAAGGCACTGCCGGGCACGGCCCAGTGTCTTAACACAATAGGGACTTTAAGATTTACACGACGAGAGCGTGGACTGCCGCGTGTAAATTGTGTTAAGGCACTGGGCCGTGCCCGGCAGTGCCTTAAAAGGAAATCGCAGTGCCGTATAAGGACGTCACACGTTGCAGTCCACTATGTCGACGTGCAAATCTTAAAGTCCCTAATGTCACACGCCGCAGTCCACTATGTCGACGTGCAATAATTATTCTAATAGTCCCTTATAACAGCGGGATGACAGCTGGGGCGTTGTGGCGTGCGCCTGTAATCCAGCTAACAGTGGAAGTTGCAAACTTATTCAGCCGAGGACGCAGGTTCGAAACTGAGTCACGTCTTTCGGATGGTGACGTTAAAGGTCGGTCCCCAGACGTAAATAATCATATCTGATTGATACACGTCTGTAAAAACCCAATACACACACGAGGTACTGAAATCTAGGACGGTTTTTGGCCAAATCTACGGGCGTTCTCAAGTAAACCAACAGCCAATCAGCGAGTTTGTACCAAAGATGGTATGGCAACTTTTATTACGAATGATGACGAATTTCAAACTTCGGTGATTTTGTTTTTATTACTGTTTCTTAACTATAACTACATGAACATGGATATAACATAAATTAATTTAAAACTGGATGATGAATGGTTGAAATATGATAAAAAGCCGTTTCGTGGCTTGGTCGAGACAAATTGTGCTAATTGCGTGGCAGGGAAAAGGCCATTTTTGTAATGTAATTACATTTAATACAAGTCTTTGTGGAGTTCCCCAATACAAATTATTTCATTCACCTGATAAGGTGTATTTCAGGAGTCAGAATCCAAACTGCATATATTAAGTGTTGCTCGGTATTAAACCTGGCAACAACTAATGTATGCAGTTTGGATTCTGTCTATTGAAATACTATTATTCTTATCCGGTGAATGAAAAAGTTTGTATCGAGGCACTTCACAAAGACGTATGCGTTAAATTTGGTTCCATTACGAAAATAGCCTATTGGCATTTCATTGCACAATACCTCCGTACTATACGTACACGTTCACCGAAAAGCGAAACCGTAACGAGGGCGGTCTGTGTGCGACGGCCGTAACCCTGAGTGCTCCCGCGTCGTAGATGGTCTGTCCGTCGCTGAGCGAAAACTCGCCACTTGTTCAGACACCGCGGACTAAAATAAACACATTTTCCATGGCAATGTGGCCAGGAAAATCGGCTCTAACATAATAACAGGTAGAAGATGGCAACAAAATCTGGTATTAACTTAAAGCTTAGACATCGGAAAAAATGATAATAAAATTAAAGTTGAAATCTCTGGAAATCTAAACGTTTTCTCTGGATTAAAAAAAATACATGGATGATTAGTCCATTTTTTCAGTAAATTACCCTATCATATATTATGAACATTGTGTTTCTATCCATTTTAACCCATTCAGGCAGTGAAATGAAATATCAGGAATATGTGAAAGCAATTTCATATCAATAACCTAAAAACTTCATGTTAATTAAATTGACAGATTTATAAAATAAGTCACTTTTGCACTACAACTGTGAATATGTAGGATTTTGCTGATTAAAGGAGTAAATTTATACCCTTATTATGCATACCGGAATTAGATATTTTACTGAGGTATTTTTCAATGTATTATCTTTCAGCTGGGCAAGACAAAACAATCAACAACAAAAATGACCTTTGGCGCACTTTGGTTCCTCCCTGGCCCACTGTGCGGCGTTGTTTTAAGGTGGTTTATCAGAAAGACGATTTTATCTTTCTTGTTAGTAAAACAGTTTTAGTTCAAAGCAAGTTCATAACAAATGAAATATTCCGTTTATATTGCAAAATCAAAAGAAGCATCCAGGCCTAAACCAATAAGTCAATTTAAAGCACTTTTAGATTGTTATGGAAACCTCATTTGTCTAGACGTAACATAAGATTTTGATGGTTTAGTTTTTACCCGCCTTGTAATAAAGTATGTGTGTGCTTGTAAGGAAGCACCTATGGTTCGCTTTGAAGTCTTCGTCGAGGGACTTGAAAATGAAGATTAATGTCCAACCGACTTGGTTTTAAACCCGGGATCTCCCGGATACGAGACCACTGCTCCAGCACTAGGTCATCGCGCTTTCGCAGTAAAAGAGAGAAATTAAATAGAGAAAAGAAAGAAAGAAAAGAGATAACGACTTATTAATCAAACATGAAATGTTTGCTAAAAAAGTTGCTATGACATGACGAGTCATTTTCGCGCAAAATCCAACTGTATGTATGGCCGGCCTGCATGTAATAGTTTCGTTTTTATTTCCCCCTCAAATTATTATTTGTTTTCCTCGCTTAGTGTTCTATTTACATATTTTCATAATTGTAGTTTTTTATTTAATTTTCTTTCCCTTTTCTTTACCCCCTCCTGTTATAATATTCATTGTTTGTGATTTTTCGTTTCCTTTTAGCTCTACTTTTTTTTATCAATATTGCATTGTGTTATTTTTTGTTTTTTATCTTCCATTATTGTCTTTTTATAATTATGCTATAATGTTTAACTTTCTTCTCCTTTTATTTCTTTATTGCTTAATTCTTCATCCTACCTATGGCCTTTTTTGTTTTATAATCCTTCTATCGAATTTTCTTTCTATTTTTTTAATCTGATTGTTATTCCTTGTTGTTTTCTATTTTCACCTTGCTTTTGTTTAAATTTTTTCTGTAGCTTTATCCTTTTATAATCTTCTCTTTATATTTTTCCTTATATCATTATTATCCTTGTATCCTTTTAGTTGTTTTATTTTCTCTCCTTGACATAATTTCACCCTTTTGTCATTTTATCTTTCTTTTAATTTGTCATTCTCCTATCATCTTCTCTTATCTAGCTTTTCTTTTTATCCTTCTTTCATTTTTCTCGCTCAATCTTTCCTCATTTTTTTCTTTATTTTTCCTTCTTTCATCTCCTCGTATTTCTCTCACTTTGATATTCATTCTATTGCCAGTATATATTGTCTTTTCTAGCCTCATATTAAAATATGTGTGCAAAATTGTCAATTATATGTAATAGTGGAGAGGAAATGTTAAGAGCGTTTTCTCCAATGCCTTGATTTGTTGATCATACACTACACACATTTACTCTTTTGTTCAACAAAATAAACCTTTCTCCCTTTCTTGACAGGTCATTTCACTAAACAACCTTTTAACAAAAAGCTATGAAAAATATCGCAAGATAACTTAATTGTATATAGCCGTCAATTGCAAACTAGAAATCAATCGATATTTATATTTGTGTTAAGCCTGGAGTTTAGTACACAAGTTTAATATATAATCTCCCTACCTTGACACAGTAATAATACATTTTAGTGAACTTCTCGAAGGAGCTAAAACAAGTTATTCCCAATCTGAGCGGAGAAGTTTTTACCGAGCCGCAGACCACACGCCTCGAGGTCACTTCCGAGAAGAGGGGGGGTCGCGGAAGTATTGGCGTCAGCAATAAAACCAGTAAGGTTCGCGCCATAACACCGCGTGCTCTCAGCTCGCCTCATTATTTCTATGGTCTTCATGAGAGATGGTCAGATTTGTGAACAAACTTTTTGAATAATCTGTATTACCATTTCTTATTCATAATATATCGTTTTCCTTAATGTTGTGACGGATCAACACTTGCACTCTGCATATAGACATCTTATCCCAACATTAAAGGGGTAAATAACTGTAGTCTGTAATCAGTTGATTTAGACAAAATGCCGAAAACGAAAGCTCAGCAGCGGTCATCAAAGCGGGGCGGGAAGGAAACCGACAGCCAGCCGTCTTGGCCGGAGGGCCAGCATCGTTGTGGCTGCTAATACAGCTTTGCCGCAATCAGCGAAAGCGGCGGGTCGGAAGAACAGACAGCCCCACCGTATTCAACACCAGCCCCGAGGACAGCCCCTTCTTCATGCAGGGACGAAGACGTTGACTGCAAGGCCAATCCCCAGCACCGTACGTGGTCGGCGCAGGAGAATTGTCCAGCCGTCGGGTACGTGACAGTGGAACCAATAGTCAATCGGGTGAGTCATGGCCATTGTTTTTGCATGGTTCGGGTGATCGGAGGCATGAAGAGAGTGGGGTTGGGTTGTTAATTGTGCTCCTCCCAACATTACTGGCATTAATTTGTTGGCATTACCATTGACAGACATTTAAGGTGAAATTCACATATAAAATCTGTTAATGATTGTATATACGGAGAGTCGGAGAAAGGTTGGTATCATCTTTGAATACGGCACTTTGTCCCTAACCTTATTTGATACTGTCGTAGGAAGCTCTGATACAGCCACATATTATTACATATGGCAGCGAGGTTTGGGGTATTAAATTGTATATTTTATACTCAAAAGTTGGCTGTACGTGCTATAACTTTCAAGCCACATCGTTCTCCTACTAAGGCACTGTTTCATGATCTCAAATTGTTGAACATTTTTGTTTATTTGCATGAATTATCTATTTGTACTTTTGTGTTTGATTTGATAAATGAACGATTGCAGATGATACAACATGAATATTCCATAGATAAAAAACGGATCGACGATTACGTCTTCCTTTATTCAGAACAGACCAAAGAAAGTTTCCTGTTTCGTTTGTTGGAAGTAATTTGTGGAAAATGCTTGTTACTGATCTAAGGATTGAGAGATCAAAAACCTCTTTCGTAAAAAACTTACGAAATTACTCTTAAGTGAAAACTACGAAATATAACCTTGGAAGTATATAGTTGTATATATAGCAACCAGCCTACACACAAATCTTATTTATGGGATTTGGAAACCCATCATGTATTTTTCAATAAACTTGATTTTAGGCTTTAGATATTAGGTCAGACTCGACTAGCACATGTGCTATTTTTTACTCTATTTTGCTATCGATCACAAACTCATTGTAAATAGTCATTATTGTTTTACTCTTGAGACTAAATTTACTTTCAACTATTATTAAACAAAAATAAAATAAAATAAAAAATTAAAAAAAAAAAAAAATTATTAAAAAAAAAAAAATAAATAAAAATTATACATATATATATATATATATATGTATATATATCTCGCTGTAGAACTTGTATTTTTATAATTAATGTCATGTATTTATATTATATTGACATTGTCATTGTACATTGATATATATATTTTGCTTCAATGTTTTCAATGGTGGTGAATAAACGAATTCACTTCAATTCAATAGGGGCATAGTAAGACAGCATAGTAAGAACTTCAGCCGCTATAATTGGCGTGATTATAAGGATATGCAGTTCCGTTTGCGCCACGCTACTCTGCCGGAATCGTCGTGGGCAACTGTGGACACATAGTTGTGGTTGCCAGTGGCGACGGCCCAGTCATTTCGCCCCCCTTCAGACTTTTCGGGGTGACTACCATTTCGATATATTGCAAATGCCCGATATTGAGCAAAATAATGTTTGTTTATATCATGGCACGAATATTTTAAAACAGATCAGCTGTGTGCGCGTGCGGGCTTGGCGATAACTGTACCGGAGAGTGTTTCTCACATGGGCCTATGCAGTGGTTGCAGCTAGTGGCAATATACACGCATACGGTCACTCGGCTAGAACAAGGCACTGTATTCTTTAGACGTTTTGATACATCCCTGCTGACTAGACATGGATTTACTCGTACTTTGCGACTTTTCAATGCTTGCAGCTCATTCCTTCAGAATAGGGGCGGCTCTTTCGGCGGCTATGAGGGGATATTCTGGTGGGCAGATTTAAAAAAAGGGTCGCTGGACCTCCCAGTCATTTCGCCGCTATACGTTTGATCAAATCCTTTCAATGCGCTCTCATGTCAATAGCATCTGTGTAAAGCATCCTTCGCTTTGAGACTAATTGTTAAAATTCATAAATTCCTCTCCAAGTCATCCACTGAAATTCTCGTCCACGCATTTATCAGTTCATTCCTTTACAGTTGTAATAGCCTGGTCCATGGAATTCCCGAAAGTTCAAAGTTCTTATTTTAACTTTCTAGTCTCTACATAGCTAGTCATGCCCCAAATTATCTTTCTCAACTGATACAGTTTTACACACCCAATAGGTCCTTCGCCCGTTCTGCAAATCAAACTCTCTTGAAGGTTAAAAAAGCAAAAACAAAATACTTTGGTGATAGCCAGGTCCTTTTCTTGCTCTGCTCCACGTTGTGGAATTCTCCTCCAGCCTCCTTTCGTTGCGTCTCTGTTATTATACTTAGTTTAGATCAAAATTAAAAACCTACCTTATGGAAAAGGCGTATTCAACCCAGTTCTTAAATTGTTACCTTACCTTGTTATCTTATGTTTGTTAATTTCACTTTAAAATTGTTCTCTTGTCATTACTCTGTTTAGTGTTACTTGCATCAAGGTTGTAAAGCGCTTTGAGATAACTCTCATATGAAAAACGCTATATAAGTGAAAGGTATATATATTATTGTTATTATAAGGGTCGACCCGAAGAGCTAGATCACGTATGATAACGAGCGCGGTTTAATGTGCCAACTGGGTTTAACAAGGCACTTCATTTTGACATATGACTTGATTACTCAACACAAACTGAACTGAAGGATTTCGAGAGTATCATCTCATTTTCTGCAAACAGTTTGTTGGTATTCTGCGATCGATATTTTTTCCCGTGTCCTCCTTCCTACCCCAGCTTCTCCCCCTATTTCTCACTTTTTCAAATAGTTTCAGTTTGAAAGGAACAAAATATGTATGTTATGTAATAGGCTGGAGTAATTTAGTTAATCTCAGTGTGTTGGAACCCCAGATGCTGGCCGTTGTTTTTCTTGTTTTCTTTCCCCTTTTGCAGCCTCTTCACCCACACTCATCACTGGATTTCGTACCGAGCCTCGGGTTTGGATAGGGCGAGACTCAGGCTGCTCATTTTGCAAAAGAACGGCGGAAGGAAACCTCGGCCTCCCAGTTCGAATCACGTGAGAGGGCAGCGGGGGCTTCGTCTGAACAAGGATATACCAGCTACCAGCACTGGTCTGAAGGGGTTGAGGGATTAGGTATTAAAGCACATTTCTCCGCGCAGTAGACTCGCCCACGCATTTAATCGTACACGAGGACAACAATGGGGGGGGGGCGGTTTTAAAAGGAGTGGATCGTCAGTTTCCATGTGCAGACAGCCAGAATTCGCAATCACCAGACTTGGTGGAAATACAGTTAATGTGTTTACACGTCTGCCCACAACGAACCCGTAGGTTCATCAAGAAATACCCTTTCGTCTCTCGGAGAGTCTGCGGGTGAGGGAAAAGTGAGATAATGACTTTACCACGTGGAGGAATGGGTGAGGAATTACAAAGCATGGTATTTTGGTCACAAAACTGAAGGCTAAACCTGGATCGACAACGCCTGTTTTGGGGTAAACAGCTGAAAGGTTAATTCCCCTGAGAGCCGACTACTATGCGTCTAGACCCTCAACGAAATGTCCACGGTAGCGGCTAACGTAAATCGGATATTCTCCCTAGAGTATCGTATGGTTCTCACTTTAATTTTGTGAGTCTAACATAGGTGTATCGCCATGTCCTGATCCCCTAACAGTGTAGGATAGCTTCGTTGTAATATCTCTTTGGTTATTTTTATTTGTAGCTTGTATGTACATCGAGCTGTAATGATTATATGGGGTTATAATATTCAATATTATTCTCTCGTATGCAGTATTAATGTTTGGGGTATCAATATTAGAGTTACTGTTTCTTCTTGGCGACTTTTAGATGATAGTTAAAAAGATGGTTGAGTTCTGGGAGGAGGTGAAATATAATTTGTGAGCGTTATCATTGTTATTATGCAAGTGTGGAAGAACATCAGAAAAAAATGTTCCCTGAAAAGCATGGCTCTTTAAATGCCTTAATGTTCTAAACATGGCACGTAACATCATAACAATCGGGACGGAATTTTATGCCACATGTTCGTGTAGTCCCATACATCTTTCTGTGTATAGTGCTGTAACTTTACCAAGACTGGGCCGACTTCTTGTCAATTTGATGATTCCAGAACCTTGCAGTACACACCAATACTTATGCTAGATGATCAACCTTTTTTTTTTTTTTTTTTTTTTGATCGATTCCACAGCATTTCTTTCACAATGCAATCGCATGACCAGAACTCAACTTTATCTTTAAATCAATAAATGTTTTCTTTTGCTTCTTTGTCTTCCGTATATGAGGGATTAACTCCCGTACATCGATGATAATGCATATTAGGATTGCTGATATATAATGCCAGGCTTACCTGGCCTACATCTGTTAACAGTAATGCAGTTAATTCAGTATGACTAACCTAATCTATTATTGCTCTAAAAGTTTACATTCATAAAGCATATAAGTGTCCTGTTGTGAACACTACGAAACGCGATTTATATGGCGGCGAGTTGCGTTGCATCTCGTTTGGCGGCATTCTTGCGAATTTGGACGCCTATAATCGCTTACATAAGAAATATATTGTTGTCTGAATGTAAAACTAGAGCAAGCGGTCTGTTAGGAAGGGAGACAAAATGTTATGATATTGGAGGATTGTTTTTATTGCCGTATCTATACAATTATACGAGCCTGACTTGTCCATAAGCTGGGGATACAATCAGTATTGCCCAGGGAAGTCGTTTGGGCTCACCACGTTTTGGTTGGGGTGTGGGGGGGTGAGCGGGATCCTGTCCGTTGAAGCTGAGATTGCCTGGCTTATGCCGTGTGTAACGCTCAGGGTTTCCGGCGGGAAGTCATCTTCGCTCACCCGTGCCTCTTGTCTGTGCAAAACCAGCAAGAGATGGGGGAAGTCCCGTTCGCTTGGCCAGGCGAATGGAAGAATTGTTACGGCTAGTCAAAAGATATTACTTTGTCGCCCGGCCGGGCCCCCTATTGGTTCCTTACAGATCGCTCTCGACATAATAATGCTCTAAGTATTGATTTGCATTCATTGTTGTTTGTTATGTTTTCATTATAATTTCTTTGCTGACCAGCTTGATTGTAATCAGCTCTCAATAAAGACCATGGTCAATCGCACATAAAAATACAAGTTTGTTGACTTCTTCATTTGTCTCAGAGTGGGAATAATACATTTTAGTGAACTTCTCGAAGGAGCTAAAACAAGTTATTCCCAATCTGAGCGGAGAAGTTTGTACCGAGCCGCAACCCACACGCCTCGAGGTCACTTCCGAGAAGAGGGAGGGTCGCGGAAGTATTGGCGTCAGCAATAAAACCAGTAAGGTTCGCGCCATAACACCGCGTGCTCTCAGCTCGCCTCATTATTTCTATGGTCTTCATGAGAGATGGTCAGATTTGTGAACAAACTTTTTACCACCTTCCCACCCCTGGCCGCCTTTATATAGGCCGGCTGGCATGACATGTAGCTTATGGATACAACTAATGAACTATAAATGTACAGTTGCAGCTGTGATACAACTTTTTATGCGTTAACTAATATTGCTTGATTCGCTCCCGGTTCAGGGTTGCAACTTCAATAACTTTTTTACCGCAATCCATTTCTTTTTCATTATCACTTGTATAACCTGATTTTCTCCGACATATAATTTTCCGCTTTTTGGAGGCGTTCAAAAGCTACTTCGAGCAATACAATTGCGTATGCATATTTGGAGCTATTCGGTTCGAACAGTGTTAGTGGCGAGAATTTGATGACAATCCACTTTCGCAAGGGCTACGCCTGGTCGCGTTCAGAATCATAACACGGGCCTTGCGGGGCTTTATCCGATCTTATTTTCCAGAACTCGAACTTTTCATACGGTCATAATTATGATCCCTTTGGTGTATCTTATAACCTTCATTTTCTATTAATCGGCTTTTTGGCCAAAAGAGTCTGGTTTTAGAGAGTTCGGTTTTCACCCGCATTTGAGTGTAGTGGACAATGTCATCAAATTCCTGCCGTCATGTTCTTCCTAGAGATTTTTGGGATGTACATCTTATGTTAATTAATCCGTCCATTTCGCGGCATTCTTGCGATTTTGGACACCTATAATCGCTTACATAAGAAATATATTGTTGTCTGAATGTAAAACTAGAGCAAGCGGTCTGTTAGGAAGGGAGACAAAATGTTATGATATTGGAGGATTGTTTTTATTGCCGTATCTATACAATTATACGAGCCTGACTTGTCCATAAGCTGGGGATACAATCAGTATTGCCCAGGGAAGTCGTTTGGGCTCACCACGTTTTGGTTGGGGTGTGGGGGTGAGCGGGATCCTGTCCGTTGAAGCTGAGATTGCCTGGCTTATGCCGTGTGTAACGCTCAGGGTTTCCGGCGGAAGTCATCTTCGCTCACCCGTGCCTCTTGTCTGTGCAAAACCAGCAAGAGATGGGGGAAGTCCCGTTCGCTTGGCCAGGCGAATGGAAGAATTGTTACGGCTAGTCAAAAGATATTACTTTGTCGCCCGGCCGGGCCCCCTATTGGTTCCTTACAGATCGCTCTCGACATAATAATGCTCTAGGTATTGATTTGCATTCATTGTTGTTTGTTATGTTTTCATTATAATTTCTTTGCTGACCAGCTTGATTGTAATCAGCTCTCAATAAAGACCATGGTCAATCGCACATAAAAATACAAGTTTGTTGACTTCTTCATTTGTCTCAGAGTGGGAATAATTACAATTTGCGATCATGATAATTTTCATAAAAATCGCAATGACATCTTTTTAAAGCTATAAGATACAACTACTTGTAACTCGAATATCGATCTTTTGGTTACCATCATGACATTAACTTTGATGTATTCTGATATAACAAGAGAGCGACACTTAATGCATTTTCAGTATAAACTTTTAATTCCACTCATTTGGTATTACTTCAATGTATTGATGTATTTTGTTATGATTATCTTCAGAGTACATTGTTGTTGCATTTGCGACAAATGTAAACACATTTTTTAAAAATAAGTTATGTATAAATAAATTAATCGCGGAAAAAATGACTGGGTATAGAGTATAATCGGGCGTAGCAGTTTTCGCCGATGTATGTGTCGTAGGCCAAAAATCAAAATACCTAGTAAACTAGAATATTATTTAGTTGAAGTGGATGAAAATAATACTTGTAGTAAATGCGTGTCAGTCAATATTCAAAGAAATATTTTTAAAAGAGAATTCATTGTGTTATCCGTAGTACTCAACGACAAAGAATTTCCCAAAGGCAATGGGCCATGTGTTCACTCATTTCACCAGCGAAAAGAAAATAATTATCGTTTTCAATATTGATTTAGTTGATTTCTACAGCATTAGTAAACAAACCAAAGTTAATTAATGTGTATTTTAGTAACCCTTTTAACCACTCTTTGTCAAAATAGCATGAATTGCAAACCTTCCTGTCGCAATATTATCAAATAATGAATCGAATGTGACCTGGTTCAGCAAAACCACCAAAGAGTTACCAGAAACGATTTTTTCTTTTTTAATTTAAGGTCTGTTATAGTTTAGAAGGGGGATTCTAAGTTTAATTGATTTGATTATTCTTCAGGTTCAGATAATCATAACTACATCATATAGAAACCAGAACAACAAACTAGTGATCAAACGGGAATAGGTCTAGAAAGCTTTGCCGAAATTCCACTTTGAGATTGCTTGGTGCTTCCAAATTTTGAAATTACATACAATAAAGTAGGCCTATGATGTTTCAGGAAATCAAACCATGTGCTTCTTGGTGACTTTGTGGCACCTAGTCATATTGATAAATAGTCCACTGCCTAGACTGTTTCCCATTTGCACGTCTTAGCGATGTGCGGGCCCACTCACACACTAGCTATATGTAAAACCGAATTACGCACGAATTTTCTTCTTCTTCTTTTCGAGTAGGTGAATTCGTGGGGAATGGCGAATGGGTGGGAAGTGCGTGCACGCACCCTAAGGTTAAGCCAACCAATGCTCGGTGCATAACACATGTTCAACTTCAACAATATCTTCATTTATATATCTCTTGTACATTTTAGTTATAGCAATATCGTACAGCAAAGAGCAGGAATACACCTCATTTTTTAAGAATACATATACTAATTATTTGGGGTGGGATTACCTTTAACTATTTAAAACGACCAGAATGTGATTTAATTTGTTTAGGGCCCTGGCTGAGAAAAATAACAATCGATAAGGGTATGACATTCATGTAAAAGAATAACAATTACTTTCTTTGAGTGAAATATATATATATATATATATATATATATATAATGTAGGGCTGACTTCACCTTTCTACATATTCAATTTTATTTTTTGCTTCTTACTGAAGGAAAAACAAATTCTAAATCCTTTCTTGGTTTAGCCTATGCCTTGTCATACTCCAATCGTGATTAAACAAAGGTTCTTTCTCAAGCATACCAAACACACAATAATCTTTTGAAGTGAAACTCATGAAATATGGGGAAAACCAGAGGTGGGGAAAACCAGAAGTGGGGAATTCCACTTTTTAATCAGTATATTTTCAATGACAAGTAGCTGCGCTATACAGATTGATCTAGTTATCATTACCAAATGTGTGGGTGTGTGTGGGTGTGTGTGTGGGTGTGTGATGTGTTATATATATATAATATATTTGTTCAATTACGATGTGGTAAAACACCACAGAACACCAACAAAAAAGTCTTTCAAACAGCTTAAAATAACAATATAATGTTCCCATATAGCACATGTAAAATTGTGCTGCGAATATCCCTATCAAATAAAACAAAAACAATATCAAGCAATAACCCATGCCAGGTACCCTTACCTGGGTAAAGTGTGGCAAAAGAAGATTACGTCTCGCCAGATAATTTTAGTGCTGAGGTAGGGATTCGAACCCCGTACCTTGTGGATCACAGTCTGTATTCTTAACCTTATGCCTTTGACATTTGCTTGATTTGTTTTTAATTTATTATAAGTATTTTCTCTTTTAGGGCGGCGGTGTTTAAAGATGCTTTATCAGAAAAAGAAGTTTATCTTTCATGTTAGTAAAACAGTTTTAGTTCATAGCCAGTTCAAAACAATTCAAAATTGTATTACCGTTCATGATAAATCAAAAGAAGCTTCCAGGCCTGAACCAATAAGTCTATTTCGCGCAATCTTATATTGTTATGGAAACCTCATTTTTTTAGAGTTAATATCATATTTGGATGTTTAGATTTTACCCGCATTATAAGAAGGTGTGTGTGTGTGTGTGTCCTTGTAATGAAGCAGGAGGGGTCGGTTTGAAGTCGTCGTCGAGGGACTTGAAAATGTAGATTAATGTCCAATCGACTTGGTTTTGAACCCGGGATCTTCCGATTACGAGACCACTGCTCCACCTCTAGGTCATTGCGCCTTCGCAATAAAAGAGAGAACAGCAAGAGAGAAAATACAGATGTAAGATTCTTAAAACTAGCCCTGTGGAACAAGGGGTCAAGTTGTCCTATCGTTTAATAATATTGTTAGTTTTTTGGCATATATTAATTGCATATTCTAAGAGTATTTCGGATGGACGGGGCACCCCTCAGAGCCCCCCCCCCAAAAAAAATGTGATGACCTTGTTTTCCTTTTTCTCTAGTCCTTTGGCAAATCTGGAGACACAGGGCTCATTTCAGCCCCCTCCGTCTAGTGATTTAGTCACTCCCAGACACCTGTAACTTGGGAACTCGATCACAGATATCCGAGCACAATGAGTTCTGTTTGTGCAAAGATCCCTTGAAATATGGTCATATTCAGCGTCAAACGACATTTTTTTGAAGAAATATGTTTTACACCTTCATGACAAATTCCTTCATATTTTGTTGCTTGGCTCTAAAACATATTTGGTACATGGCCAGAAATTGAGAGAGTAACTCAACTTGTCAATTGCTGTTGCATAGGATTTGGCGTATGACGAAAGAAATTCTCTAACAAATGTAAACGTTGAATTCAGAA